>CM035231.1:55855285-56469800 GCA_020226215.1 Sindora glabra
TTTAGGTTTAATTTCTATCTTTATCATTTTAAGAAAAATAATAAAAATACATAACTATACAATTTATGGGTAGTTCTATCTTTTTACATACATTTTTTGAATCGGATAATTGAAAATGTTATATTCTATAACTTTTTTATTTTGATTGATTGGAGTTAATTAGTTGATCAAATAAGCTATTTAGTAAATTTTTAAAACAATTATTTAACTTAATTAATTAATTAAAAGCCTCTAACTTAAATGATGAATTAGCTATTTACTAAATATTTATAATATAAAAATATTTATATTTTTGTATTGTCTATAATATTACAACATGTTACACTTATTATAAATAATCTTTTTTACATTTATAGTTCCAAAAATAATATATTGACTACAATTTTATTCATAGAATGAATTTGTGATATAAGTAATACTTTACTACAAATAAATTTTTTTTACTTATATAATGGAATAAGTGATATCTTATCATAAGAAATGCATACTTGTAACTTAATTTATAACACAAGTGATACTTTGCCATTGTCATAGAGAATGTGTTCTTATAAAGGTTTGTGGTATTTTTACCATGAGTAATACTTTAGCATAAGTGATATTTTGCCATAAGTAAAATTTTTTCACAATATAAGTGATACTTTGCCATGAGAAATTTATTCTCATAGCATAGTTTTATAGATCAAGTGATATTTTGTCATAAGTAAAGTTTTTCTATAACATAAGTGATACTTTGCCACAAAGATTATATTTCCATAACTTAGTTCATGGCATAAGTAATATTTTGTCATGGGTAAAGTTTTTTATGGCTTTTTGTATACTTATCTAAATTTTTTTCCTATGGAAAAATGTAAAATTGCTATGATTTTTGAATTTTTGTGACATAATTCATTGCATAAGTGTTAATTTTTTATAGTGTTAATACTAAGAGGATAGTAATTTATAATAAATATTGGGGGTTAAATTAATCAAATGTAATGTTTGATGACATGGAATATTTGCATTATTAAGTAATCATTAAAGATAGTAAAAAAATTATAGATAATGTTAGTTAAGAATTAACTATTAGAATATATAATTGAATTATCAACATAACAATATGTAAACGGATGAGTTTAGGGTTCTATTAAAACTACTACAATAAAAAATTATAAAATGTTAAATTTAAAATATATTTGCATTATAACCTTGGATTTATTCAAAGGTTGGTCTAAATGAACTAACCTTTGAATTGTCCTAAAAATTTGGATAGTTTAGGATACATCATTTAATTATTATGCTCAACTTATCTGCTTATCATTTCAGTTAATAGAAGCTTTTTCTCTCTTGATTGTTCTTCGACTAAACTATGAGGAGATGCTATCGAAATTTCTATATGTATGAAATGTATCATGGATAAGTCGAGGCAATAATTGTAAGAGTATCTAAAATGGGATAAGGCTATACTTGTTAAAGTTAGAATGACAAGGTGAACTTAGGACAAACAACAAACATGCACACATAAATGAATCATATGATGACTTATGATGTTATAAGCTAGTTAGAACATGTTCATTGATAATAGCTAGATAACCTTGCAAGATCAATTATCTAATAAGTACTAGAATAATGCTATTACATTTGTGGAAAGAGTTAGAAACTTTACTAATGATAGGGATTGGTACGATGTCCATGTAAAAAGTGTTAAATGTGTTGTATCAAATATTAAAGACCATGAAGGCATATCTAATAAATAATAGATTTGATCCATTGCATAAGAATTAAGTTCATCATGGTGAAAAGTATATATCCAAGGTCGATGTTATGCATAGGGCAACCCTTAACAATGCTTATAAGATGATTGATATCATATATGACTTTATTACCCCTCATACCACTAATCAAGTGGATGATAATGGTAGAGATTAGAATGAATATATGAGGGAGGACATGCTTAAAGCTTTAATGACCTGTTTACAAAGGCTGAAGTAGAATTGTGCCCTAATTACATAACTTTTTCTTCATTGAACTTCTTAATTTGAAAGTAATACATAAATGGACTAATAAGTCATTTGATTCTCTACTAAAGTTATTAAAAAAGCACTATCCAAGGATAATAAATTGCCTGGATCATATTATAATGCAAGAAAATGACTTAATAAATTAGGATTATGCTATGAATCAATTCATATTTTCAAGTATGATTGTGCGTTATTTTAAAAATAGCATGTTAGAAATAAGACCTGCCTAATATGTGGGGAGACCCAATGGATTGATAAAAATACAAAAGAGTAAAAGGTTCCTTAAAAGGTCCTATGGTATTTTTTATTGAACCCTTGGTTTAAGCGGTTGTACGAATCAATGCACACGATAAAAAATATGATGTGGCATCATACAGGATGATCCACTGAAGATAGGATTATACAATATCTTATTAATGGAGAAGCTTGGTAAGATTTTGACAAAAGATATTCTAATTTCTCATCAAAACTAAGGAATGTGCAATTGAATTTAAGTATGGATAGATTCAATCCTTTTAGTAACATGAGTTTATTTACAGCATTTGGTTAGTTATGATGAGCACTTATAATTCATCACCATAGCTTTGTATGAGAGAGTTATCTTTCATGTTAACGTTGTTGATCCCTAACCGTAATCTCTAAGGAAAGATATAGATGTCTTTTTAATCTCACTTGTTGAAAAGCTTAAATAGTTATGAGAAACTGGAGAGTTAAAACTCAGGATACTGCTATGAATAGCATGTTTAAGATGCAAGCATTATTAATATGGACTGTTAACAACTTTCCTACATAAAGTAAACTTTCTGGATGGAGTGGACAAGGGTACAAAGCATGTCCAACTTGTAACAAAGATAAGCCATCAATGTAGATTAAAGGAAAAACAATTTATATTGGTTATCATCACTTTCTGCTAAGGAGCCACACTTGAGAAAGTAATAAAGAATTCAATGGAAAGACTGAAAGAAGAGCTCCTCCAAGGCAACTTACTAATGATATAATTATGGATTAATTAAGTAAAGTACATTAGAGACCTCTTGGAAAACACATGCAATATGGTGGAGTTAAGCAAAAGAGAGATACAGATGAACTTAATTAAAGTAAGAAAAGTATCTTTTTCAAACTTTCATACTAGCCTATAATGATCTTGAAATATAACATTAATATGATGCATGTTAAAAGATTGTTTGTGATAGTATTGTGGACATATTATTAGATACTGAACATAAATGAAAAGACATAGATAATGCAAGATGTAATATGCTCAATATGAATATAAGACCAAAATTGCACCTATACAAAGAGAAAGGTAGATAAATGAAACCATACACTAGATATATGTTTAATCAGGACAATCAATAATGATTTTGCTAGTTCATAAAAGAATGTTAAGCTTTCTGATAGGTTTGCTAGAAATCTAAAGAAGAACATGATTGATGATGATAACAAGATTAAAAGGATGAAATCCATAACTATCGTTCCATCATGCAATGATTGTTAGTATTTGAAATGCGAGCATTTTTGCCAGAAAGTTGGTCATCTAATTGTTGACTTATGCAATTACTTTAAATAAATCTATGCAAGAACTTTAAATAAATAAGATGTCAATCAAGCTAAGAAAGATATTCCATTGATTCTCTACAAACTTGAAATGATGTACCTTTTAGCATTCTTTGACATAATGGTCCATTTGGTGATGCACTTGCTTAAGAAGCATTATTAGGAAGTCCTATTCATTTTTAGTAAATGTATCCATACAAGAGATATATCAAAAAGTTAAAGAACTATGTCAAGAACCATGCTTAACCTGAAAGTTCTATTACTAAATGGTATGTTATAAATGAGGCATTAACATTATGTTCCATATATTTACAAGGGGCGAAAAAAAAATTCAACTAACCTCATTGCAACGAAGATGTAGTCAACATGAGAACAAATAAGCAATTATTGATTTTTGGATCTCAGAGTCAAATCATTAGCAAAAAGCACATTGTTCATTTAAACAAGAGTGATTGAGATATTGTAATATGGTATATCCTAAACAACTATCTTAAGATCCAAAAGCATCTAGAATAAATCCCTCAAACACTTTACAATTTCATCTAAGTCCTTCTAGTTTTTACTAAATAACTTGTATTGTATAATGAACATACAAGACAACAACATATAGGTGGTGGTGAAACATTTATCATTTGTAAGGAACTCAATTTCCTTCCTAGTTTTACTCCAATGTAATTCTTTATTATATCTATTACAATGTAATTTCATAATTTTATCTTTTGGTTACTTACGTTATTACTGTTCACCTTAAATAAATTTATAAATGTACCACTTTCACAAGAGTGGATCTTCTAAAGCAATTAACGAGCTACTATTTTTAGCTTTTAAACTAAGCTTTACAATTATGTTATGTTCAATGTGTATAGTTAATGGAGTTCAATTTGTAACTACTTCTTAAGATACAAAGCATAAGATGCAAAATAACAAGATTCTATGCTTGGAACTAAAGATAACACATTCTATAGTATTTTAAAAGATATTATAAAGCTAAGTTATTTCCATAATTACTCTATGGCTTTATTTAAATGTAAATGGTATGATATAGACTACAGAAAGAAAAAATCATCACAAACAAGAATATAACAAACATTTCTATTGGTGATCAGTGATATAGAGATGATCCACATATACTAACGTCTCTAACATGACAAGTTTTTTATATTGATGATCCTTTCAATGGACCAAACTGAAAAATTGTAAATAGTATAATGCATCATGATGTATAAAATTTCCCTAATGATGACAATGCTAATGTCAGTGGCATATCCTATTTACAAGATAATAACTTTATAAACTTTACACTCATAATTGATCTTAAAGATATTGACTTGATTATTTTATGGGGTTAGAACCGCAATGTTTATTATGTTTCATCTTTTGGAAATGTTTATCTTGCTATACAAATGTTTGACAACTTCATAAATGACATTAACAACTCAAAAGATGAAATGAGAGAGGATTACATAAAGAATGAGCTTTTAGAATCCAATGATAATGATGAAACTGATGAATTGGATAATAACCCTGTAATATTTACTAATAATGAGTTTAATTAAAGTTAATACTTTTTATTTTTTTAGATAGTATTAAGTTTATATCTTAAAAATTTAATATTCTATAGTAAGTACATACTTGTGTCCTATTATGTTGACTATTTGAAACAATTTATTTCGTAAATGCAAATGTAACTTGCCTTAGATGGAAGAATGTGATATTTTATCATAAGTATTACTTACATCCTATTATAATGACTATTATGTGTATTTGATCATATATAATGATACTTGATAATCGTGGTTAATATTATCCCACAACATCATAAAAGATACAGTGGACACAACCCACTATGCAACTCAACTTGTGTTCCTTCTCAATGTGAGACAAGTAAAATTAGTTAGGCTTAAGTACTTTATTTTGCATTTTTCCAATACATATATGTAACTAACAGTGTATTACATTTGAAAGTTACATTTAACTAGTAGTATTATAGCAAATCAAGATCCTTAATTCTCCATTAGAAAATCCAAAAGAATAATAGGAGACTATTGCTTGTTCATTTTGATAAGATAGGTATATGGCAAGAAATCCATGTAAATTATAAGTATTTTACACACGACGTAGAAGTATTAGTCAAGCAGGATTGTGAGCCTTTCCATATAGATTAAAAGCAAGTACCTCAGAGCAAAGAAAGTGTGTTTTGCAGGGAGTTTATGTAAGTATTGTTAAATGCATTTTTGACATTATTTTTTTATATTAAGATAAATGGATACCATAATTACAATACTTTTACATGTCTTTCAATGTGGTTTCATTTTGATTTTATGGATGTTGAAATTAAAAAGCAAGAATACGTGATTATTAGTATCTAACGAATGATAACTAATTGATACAATGAATGGAAGTCTGTTCTCCATCAACATTTCTTACAACATGGAAGTCATGACAATATTTGTGATTTGCACAACACGAGGCAAGCTTTTCCCACTAATATCTTGATAGATTATTGGGTTAGATTATGTACATAGTTCGAATAGCGAAAAGCACAAGTTAATGAGGAAATAAAACTAGTAACTTTCCATTTTTAACTTTCAATTAGTTTCTCTTCTAATTATAAATGTTTTAGTTTGAATATGCAAGAATTATCCTGAAGAAATTCAAATAATAGGTCAAAAAAGATGTACAATGATTGTCATGGATTACATTATAGCAGCATGATATGACAAGTTATTTTAATTTAATATTCCCATATGGTGCTATTATAAAAAATCTTACTAATTGTTAATACCATTTTTTAAAATTGACATAAAAAAATAAAGATATAGGTGAGTTACAACTAGTGAAAGAAAGTATCATACATATCATATAGGAGAGTAAATACATCCTGATGCTTAAACTGCTAATATAAGTAACTAATTTCTAATTAAAAATTTTTAATCATCATAATAAAAGTTTTATACTCAGACTTTATACTACTTATATAAGTAACTAATTTCTAATTAAAAATTTTTAATCATCATAATAAAAGTTTCATACTTAGACTTTATCATGTTTATTAAAAAGTCAAGGCTAAGATATTGGATTTGGTCACTCATCAATCTTTCTAGTTCAGTGCTTCTTTAACAACTTTCTAGTAGGTTTGTTCAAATCTTAATAAACTTGCTATTTTTTATTAGGTGTTCGATACTCGTCGAGAGCATAAGAAGATAGTTGGTTGTGTGCTTCCTAGGATAGCATGCGACACCCCTAGCACCATCTCATCCATTACAACATTCCTTCAAGGTAACACTAGGATGCAACATTTATAAAAGAGGTGTAAACCTACATTACCCAGAGTCAACAAGCCTTAGCTATAGCAGAGTAATAGATTCTCTACCATGAGCAAGTATAGCAACAAACTCATATTACTTTTAAAGTAATATATGCTGCTTTGGAATTTATTGGATTCTCTATACCTTGACTAATTATGCCTCACCCTCCTTTTTAGAAGAATATCCCTCCATCGAGAGTACCATCTAGATTCATTTCTTAATTACCCTTACTCCACAACATCCCTAACTCCTTAGCTACAACAACCCTTAACCCTACCCTAACCACAACCACACCTACCTCTATCCTAACCTTCATGTGTATCTTTAGATGATGGTGATGACGAGGATTACAACAAGGATAGCAATGATTATTTTATGTAATCATTGTATACATTTGTATATATATATTATGCATTTACTTTTTATTTCATTCTTGATATTATATATGGATATAGAGTAATTTTTTTATTATATATACAATTATGAGTTAGTATTTGTTTTATTTATTCTTATAATTGATATTAGGATATTTACATTAAAGATACTTGATAGTTATGAAAAATATTTTTACAAATAAATTATTTAAATTAAAAATAAATATGTTAAAAATTAATGAAAAATAAAATCATTAAGTTAAAATTTTTTAATAAGTGAATTGTAATTTAAAGAAATGTAGAAAATCTATATCGACAATATTATCATCTATATAGGTCAAGCCTATATAGAAAACCTTATCATTTGCATAGGTTGAACTTACATAAATAACAATATTGTTTGTAAAGGTGCAATGAGATTAACCATATCAGTAACCTATGCAAATGACTTTATCATCTGTATAGGCCTAACTTTTACAAATAATATCAAAAGTCATCTATATAAATTAAAACACATACAAAGATGTACAAATTATAATATCATTTGTGATACATATGAAGATGAAAATAGGGGTCTATATAAATGATAAATATCATTTGTATAGACCTTTTATTTTAGTGACTTATAATGAAAGAATATATATATAAAGAGAGAAAGAGAGAGAAAGAGGGTGAATGATGTATTGAAATGTATATATGATTTAAAATTGATTAAGAATATATGTGGTATTTGTTGTCAGTTCTACAAGTCTACTAAAAATGATAGAAAATTTTTAAGGAAAAAATAAAAAAAGAACAAATTTTATGTTCTTTTTCTTTACTCAAGTTTTACATCAATTTACTTTCTAATTTTATTTAAAATCCAAATCATAAATGTCCTTATGGATTGAAAATCTTTTTGATACATAAGTTCTATAATTGTTTATGCTTCCTACTTTGTTTAGAATGTCAATTTTCAGAATTAACTTCCACAATTTGATTAATTACTATAGCTTGAAAATAGCACCATCAATTGATAAGTAGTATTAAGATAAATGCACTATTGAACTATTAATGATATCAAAAAGTAAGACAATCAACAGTCTATTATTTAAGTTAGTATGTTAAATGCCTCTAAAAGATAGTATATAATTTATTAATTAGTTCAATAAGTTATAAATTAATTTATTTATTACATTAAACATAATCTTTACCTAATATTTATAATGCATTCAACTAATTTATTAGTTATTAATTAATTTATAAATTATCAACTAATTTATTAATTATTAACTAATTTATTAGTACACTACATAAAGCTTAGGGGTGCTTTAGTTTGTTATAGAATGGGAAATGAAATTCATTAGAATAGAAAAATTAATTGTTATAAGACAGTACTCTAGTTTTAATTTTAAGATTGATAATTAAACCATTTAGTATTACTTATTTAAAGTTGATAATGGCCTATAACTCATGGTCTTAAAAAAGTTATGTGAGCAATTTTTTAATTCATTTGACAATAAGCAATTCCATCAAAGCTCTAACTTTTTATTGATAATTAGTTAGTTCAACAATAATAAATTGAATTTCAAGGTATTTAACCTTAAAGGTATTATTATTAAGAATTTATTATTTACTATTCCTACTCCAAATAAAGATTAATCTCATATCAAAAAGTGGGGAGACATCTAAATATAAAAAAATCTTTTGCCTTTTCCTTATAACTTTCTTAGTGTATATAAAGTAAATGGATGATTAAACACATATTAGATTATCAATTTCTATTCGATATTTGAACTATTTAAAGGATCCTCTATTTATTGAATGTATATGTTAGCAGAGTTTCTGTGTGTTAAATTTGTATGCTGCCTCCTACCTTTATTTCCTAGTTTTTGATTTTGCTTGTTGCCTATGTTTCCTAGTCTCTCTTCTTCTTCTTTTTTTGTTTCAATTTGTATCCTTACTTTCTTTTATATGTTACATATTGTTAAAAAAATTTATGACATAATCATATGTTAAGGAAAAATATTAGATAAAGTAAATAGTGTAGAGGGAAAATATTTAACATAAAAATAATACATTGTAAATTTTAATGTAAATAAATAAATAATATTAAGTGAAAATTCTTAATGAAATTTTACATTGTGAACTTTAATGTATATAAGTGAATAATGTTAAGAGAAAATTTTAAATAAAATTTAACATTGTGAACTTTAATGTAAATAACTAAATAACGTGAAGTGAAAAGAATAAAGAATTGTTATTGTAAATTTTAGTTAAAGTAATGAAAAATATGAAATTAAGGATAATTTTCATGTAAAATATTCATATCTAACATGACTTATATGATTTGTTAATGTCTACAAAGTACCTAACTATGCATCAAGGACTACCAAAACAATTCCTTATTTTCATGTCCATACAACTAGTTCATAGGTGCAAACAAGGTGTAAACAACTAGATATTTAGAAGTAGGAGTTACATAATAGAGGAGATAAATTATGATAGCGATTGCCTTGATGCTATCTTCAATGCAATTCCTCACTTTTATGTTTATGGCAGCCAATTATATTTTTTAGGTCATTATCAATGAAATTTTGTAAAAAGATATGTTTTTTTCTTACTATCACCAGTACTTTCCAATAACTATAATAAGGAGTTTAGCTACTCTAATAATATAAACTTTTTCCTAATTCAACACAAAAGGTTCTTCAAAGGATTTAAGGGTTTATGCAATCTTATAACATGTACTTCTTTTTTAGTTCAACATAAGAAGCCCTTCAAAGAATTTAGGATTTATTATTGTGAATAATTTTATTAACAAACATATTACTATATTTAAATTTTATCATTGTTGTCTTTTTACTTTATGCAATTTTTTTGTGACTTTAATTTTTTTTATTTGATTTAGTGTCATAATTAATACAAATATTCGAGTATAATGCTGATTATTAAATATAACTAAAATAAAAAATAGAATAAATTATTGTAAATATAAAAATATAATCATTTAAAAAATAAATAATTAATTTTTTTACAAAAATTTTAAGCAATTACTTTATACATATACACATAAGAAAAAAAGTACATGTTATAAGCTTTTACAGCAACCCGTTAAACCTCAATACAACTATAATCTTATTAGAGCTTAGCTACTTTAATAATATATACTTTTTCCTAATTCAACACAAAAGGCCCTTCAAAGGATTTAAGGGTTTATGCAATCTTATAACATGTACTTCTTTTTTAGTTCAACATAGGAAGCCCTTCAAAGAATTTAGGATTTATTATTGTAAATAATTGTATTAACAAATATATTACTATATTTAAATTTTATTATTGTCATCTTTTTACTTTATATGATTTTTTTATGACTTTACTTTTTTGATTTGATTTAGTGTCATAATTAATACAAATATTCGGGTATAATGCTTACTATTAAATATAGTTAAATAAAAAATAGAATAAATTATTGTAACTATAAAAATCTAATCATTTAAAAAATAAATAATTAATTTTTTTACAAAAATTTTATGCAATTACTTTATACATATACACATAAAAAAAATTACATATTATAAGCTTTTATAGCAACCTATTAAACCTCATTACAACTATAATGTCATATGTGCAAAACACTGTGACCTTACAACTACAAGCTAACAACAAAAACCTTTGCAAATGATATCGATGACAACAATATCATCAAGCTATGTCTATACTGATAATTTACATACATATACCAACTACAAATATCATCAACATAAAAAAATTTTCCTATAGTGACTGATACTAATCATTACTTATTTATGCGAGTAACTATCATTTCCTGTACCTCATCAGTAGCTAGGGTTGGAACTTCCAACCAAAAAGCTCCAATGTTTCCCTTTTTAATTCTATTCTGATCTTGGTTTTGACTTGTTCTAAGTTATTCAAATTTCCTTTAGGGCCTTATCGGAGAAAGAAGATTCCACTAGACATTATTCTCACTTAAAATGGTAGCATATTCGATGGTTAAGAAAAAACTAACCAACTTACTTAGCACCTCCAAATGCAAGTTTTTTTTTTAATCTTTACATAGGCTACGTGACATTTTTATTTTAAATGGATCCTTAATACCCAATCAAGAATAACAATTGTTTAAATATGATCTCAACTTCTTAGTACATGACTTTGCATTTACATAAACATCTAACTTTTATCCACACTTATCAATATTATATTCATATCTATAAAAGATACCCTCTCATAGCTTTAATCTCATTTTTTATTTCTCCTACTTTTTATTGATTTGGGCATCAGAATACCTCAATTATCTTTGTGATTTTCACCCTCTCTATTTTACAAGTCCTCTAATTAATACCCAAATCTTTGGAAGTGTCATTAGCATTCTTTGCAAGTTACTTTAGCCATCATTGCATGGTGGGTGAGAAAAGCATCTTATCACTAATTTTTTGCAAAGGAATAAGTAATTTCTCCCTTTTTATTTGCAAAATATGAGTAATAACAATGATACTTATATAGATAACATTTTTCAATTGTTAATATATGATAAAAATGTACACAATAGGTAGCCTTAATGCAATTTTTCTTGTAAGAGCTCTATACTAACAATAGATTCATTAGAATAAACTCAAAAATATAGTTACCTTTTACTAGTAACAAAATTGTTACATTATTTTAATTTTTTTAGAAATATAAACAAAATTATATATATTGACTACAATTTTATTAGCATGCAATATATAGATAACCAAGCAATGCAAGTTGATAACTGATGTGTTAGAAGTGTATATACTAATGACAATATAGTCACAATAAGACTATATGGGAAATTAGGTTGCCATTAACCAATATCATTATGCCCTATTCAAATTACTCACAATTATATCATCACTATAAAGCTCTTCAAAAAATAGGGAAGGCTAATTTATATGCTACATTTGATGGACTATATATTAATAATCAAGTTTGGCTCCCATTAACAATAATGTCTTCATAGTATGGTTCTTAGAAAATTAAGAAGGTGCTAAGTTTTCAATGAGTTTACACTAACAATCAAAATTTTAATTTTGCTAACAATTTTGGTCATTGGTATAGGCCTCCATTACAAATTTTAGGAGAAAATCATTTTTTTTATTTAGAAGCACTAAAAGTGATGGGAGAGAAAGAGAGTGGTGTGATCCTTCGCCCTATGCTGTTGCCATTTCCACTTATCTTCATACTATTTTTTATTCAAATATTATATTATCAATTTCTATTTGATATTTGAACTATTTGATGAAGCTTCTACTTGTTAAATTTGTATGTTGCCAAATTTTTTATATGTTAAATTTGTATATTGCTTTTTGCTTTTGTTTCCCAATTTTTACTTCTGCATGTTGCCTCTGCTTCCTTGTTTCTTTTTTTTTATTTTAATTTGTATCCTAACTTTCTTTTGCATGTTATATGTAATGCAAAAAAAATTTGACATAATCATATGTTAAAAGAAAATATTAGATAAAGTAAATAGTGTAAAAGGAAAATATTTAACATAAAAATAATACATTATAAATTTTAATATAAATAAGTAAATAATATTAAGTGAAAATTCTAAATAAAATTTTACATTAGGAACTTTAATGTAATTAAGTAAATATGTTAAGTGAAAATTTTAAATAAAGTTTTACATTGTGAACTTTAATGTAAATAAGTGAATAATGTTAAGAAAAAATTTTAAATAACATTTAACATTGTGAACTTTAATGTAAATAAATAAATAAATGAATAGTATTAATTGAAAATTAAAAAAAATACATAGTGACCTTTAATATAAATAAGTAAATAATGTTCAATGAAAATAATATAGAATTGTTATTGTAAATTTCGATTAAGGTAGTGAAGAGGATGAAATTAAGCATAATTTTCATGTAAAATATTTATATATGATATGATTTATATAATTTGTTAACATTTACAAAACATCTGACCATGCATTGAGGACTTTTCAAACAATTCTTTATTTTTTATGCCCATATAACTAGTTCATATATGCAAATAAGGTGTGAACAATCGGGTATTTAAAGGCAAGGGTAGCAAAATAAAGGAGATAAACTATGATGATGATTACATTTATCATATCTTCAATGCAGTTCGTTACTTTCGTACTTTGGTAATTAGTTATATTCTTTAGTCCACTATTAGCAAAACCTTGTAAAATGATATATTCTTTCTTACTTCCACTAGTACTTTCCTCTAAATGTAACGAGGAGCTTAACTACTTTAATAATATGTACTTTTCTTCTAATTCAACATAGGAAGCCGTTCAAAGGATTTAGGAGTTTATGCAATCTTATAATATTTACTTCTTTCTTAATTCAATATAGGATGTCCTTCAAAGAATTTAAGGTTTATTATTATAAATAATTTTATTAATGAATATATTATTATATTTTAATTTTATTATTGCCATATTTTTTACTTTATGCAATTTTGTTATGACTTTTATTTTTTGATTTCACCATTTAGTATCATAATTAATACAAATATTCAAGTATAATGCTTACTATTAAATATAATTAAAATAAAAGTAGAATTAATTATTGTAAATATAAAAATCTAACCATTTAAAAAATAAATAGTTACTTGTTTTAAAAAAAATTAAGCAATTATTCTATACATGTACACACATGAGAAAGAAGTAAATATTATAAGGATTTGTAGCAACACACTAAACTTTATTACAACAATAATGTCATCTGTACAACATGTCATAACCCTATAGCTATGAGCTAACAACAAAAACTTTTGCATATGATATTGTCAGCAATGATGTCATCGATCTATGTCTATACTGACAATCCACATGCTTATACTAACTATAAATGTCATCAATCTAGAAAAATTTTCCTGCAGTGACTAGCATTAATCATTTATTTTTTTTACTTATTTGTGCAAGTAATCCCCATTTCCTATGCCTCATTAGCAAGAACTCTCATCCAAAAGGCTCTAATGTTTCCCTTCTTAAGTTTACCTTTGATCTCAATTATGACTTGTTTTGAGCTATTCAAATTTCCCTTGGGACCTTATTAGAGGAAAAAAAACTTGAGTTTACTACTATTATTAAAAGGTGAAGGGTGGGATGAGGGATAAATTATGCAAACATGTCACAAGGCAGTAGCTCATTAGTTAAAACTATATAGCATATGCTTATTACTCTAGGCAAACATACTAGCTCTCCTATAAAATATCTTGTGACACACTTAGAAAAGATAAGGAGACAAAAAAAATTTATTGCTCATACAATAAAATTACATGTACAACATGTCAAAAGATTATCAAAATATCTATGCATACAAAGCTAGAAGATCAACTTTCACAAGGAACTTTTAAGCACAATGGGTTAAAAAAGGATAAATTTGAATAGGGAGAGGGATATTTTGTGTACTTGGTTTATGTCTCATTCATAATTTTTAGTCTGTAGAGATAGCTACAAGTCAACATATTCGAGCCTTTCACTTAATGCCAGAATACCCTACTGGAGCCTTCTTGACACTCTATCTTCATAAAAAATATTTTGAATAAAAGCTTACTTGGTACAAGTATACATATTCTTTCTAAGTCATCATAAGCCCTTTTCACCATGCTCCAAGTGTCTAATTCATACTAAAGCACATTGACAAAAATAAAAATTTGAGGATCATAAATACAACCTTTTAAACCCCTTCGGATTCTCCAACCATGCCAAAATTATTAAAATACCTAAAAATGAGAAAATTCAAGAAAAATAATACATAGTTTGAATTAATCCTAAATTTGAGCCATAAGGCTTTTACAACATGCTTGATTTTTTTCATCATGTCTCATCTAAAATTGAACATATTTGCCTATTGAATTGTTATAATTGCCTACTTGTAACATTTTCCTTAACTTCAAATGTTAATACCTTTATTAATGTCTCAATCTAATATTGCTCTATGAAAGATTTATGTACTTTCTCAAAACCTCATGTTAGTCTTCAGCCTACTCCTTTAAGTTATTAGCTTAACCACTCATACTTATTTCTTTGAGTACTATGAATATTCCTTATCTTAAAGTTAGGTTATCATCTTTGTAACATTTGTACTCCTTCTTAGCCAAATGCATTATCTACAAATTTTTGAAAGAGCTACCTATATAGGCTTCTTTTATAGTATCCCAATACCTTTTAGTGCTACTTTCCTACTAGCTCATATTACCTCGTTACCTCTATAACTTATCTAATAAGTAGTAGTCTCTGTAACTTTTTGCTCACTACCTTTACAACTTTCTTAAAACCTCATGTTAGTCTTCAACCTACGTCATTAAGTTACTACTTTAACCATTTATACTTATCTCTTTGAGTACTATGAATATTCCATGTCTTAAAGTTAGGCTGTCATCTTTGTAACATAAGTACTGCTTCTTAGCCAAATACATCATTTACAAATTTTTTAAATACCTACATCTATAAGCTCCTTTTAAAGTATCTTAACACCTTTTAGTACTACTTTCCTACTAGTTCACACAATCTCATTACCTCTATAACCTATCCAAAAAGTAATAATGTCTATAACTTTGTGCTCACTGTCTTTACAACTTGCTTAAAAGCCACATTTGCAACAAAAATGTGTGCTAACATTATAACTTATGAGCAATACTTAACACTCAAAATCACTTATTAGAAAATGTCTTGCACCTAATGTCCTATTGCACTAATACAAGAACTAAGACTTATGATTAGTCTATGCATAAGCCTTATAACCTTACTCATAAGTTCACTTTAGGTTTGGTCAATCTTTTATACTTTATAATACCACTTTCACAATCGATCGGATCCTCCAATCCTTTTTAAATCGATACTCTTTAGCATCTCATTAATCATTATAGCCTACATATGGAGTTAATGGTCTTTAGCATCATAATCCTCATGACTCCTTTTATCTTAAGTGACATCCAATAATATTTAAATTCTCACAGTCCTAACTCAAGTGTGTTCCTCGATAACTTCCTTAAGTATATCCTTTTGATGGTTCCTTTACATTAATGGCTTAATGAAGTTGAGCATAAAGTCCTTGCACACTTTGGCTCGAGTTTCATTTTACTTGTGCACAAGCATACATGTACTCAATTGTCATAAAGTTTCTCAACCCTACAACTACATAATGCTACTTTATTACCCTTTTTCCAAGTCATTTTTATTACTCCACTGAGAGACTATATAGCCCAACTTATTATATTAAAGTACCATTACCATTATTATATGACTATGATATGCTAATTCCCTAATATCTCTTTTCAAATCTTGTTAATGATTTTATTATCTCTACCAAACTCATAAATTATGCATATTATATCAATTCCTCTAAATTTCCACTTTGCCCACTGACTATGCTCCTCCAAGCAACATAAATGACCTCTCTAGATTGCCTCGACACAAATTTGGACTACTCCCTTTAAAGTAATCTATTTTACCCTCTAGCTATGCTCCTTTAAGTACTATAAATGATCCTTTTAGACTTTCTTGACATTATTTTGAACTTTTTACTCTACAGTAATCTTCTTATGCACTTTAATTGTGGTCATACATTTCTGTACAACTAAGGTTTTGCCTTCTAGCTTTACCATTCCTTTCAAAAATAAAGCTCTCTAACAAGATAAAGGCTTCTCCTATTAGATAAGTTGTTAATTTACTTATTCTTTTAGATAGTGATTTTGTATCTTTTGATGCTACTAATATGAATGAGCCTATAACTAATGTTATAAGCATATAAGCAAACTAGTCCTTTGGCATAAATGCTTGTACTCAATGCACTAATCCCCTTTAAATAGATCATCCTCACACATATAAGCTCCTCACACATATAAGCTTTTTAGGCTGATCTAACTTCTTACACCTATTAGTTAAGTCCTTGATAATGATTCCTTTGAATTTGAAAATAATAGCTTTGTACATCCCTCATATAGCATTAGATAAACTTTATCTAATTAATTATCACCTATATAATCTTAGCTCTCTAGTATAAACTAAGCTCTAATACTGAATATCACATATCAATATCTTTCTAACTAAAAACTCTCTTGTGGCAACTTAGGTAAGATAATAAGAGATTAAAAATTAATCACCCATATAACAAAATATTGTGTACAACATGTCCAAAAGCAATAATTGAATGTCACTAAAATACTTGCACATACCAAGCTATAAAATCACTCCACACTAGGAGCCTTTAAGGACAATGGGTAGGAAGGGACAATTTTGAATATGGAAAAAGACACTTTGATTTCTTGATATATGTCTCATTTTATAGTTTTAAGTGCTAAAAGAATAGTTACAAACCAACATATTAGAGTCTCTAGTTCAATGCAAAGGTGCTTCACTGAACCTTCCCAACACTTCAACCTTTTAAAGGGCATTATGAATAAAAAGGCCACTTAACATAACTAGACATACCTTTTCTAAGTTATTATAAGCTATTTTCAATGTACTCTAAGTGTCCAATTAATATCGAAACACATTAATAGGAAGATAATAATGTGATGATCACAAATACAAATTTTTTAAATCCCTTTTGGATTCTTCAATTATGTTAAAATTATCAAATAACCTTCAAATTTGAAAAAATTAAAAAAAAAAGCATATAAGTTAGATTGATCCTAAAGTTCAGTTACAAAACTTCTACAACATATTTGATTTTTTTTCATCAAATCTTGTTTAAAACTAAGTACATTTACTTGTTGACTTGTCACAAATTGATATTTGTGACAAAATGACAATAAATAAGAAGGATAAACTTAATTATTTATAAAATTTAGATAGCATTAGGTTAGTGAATATTATATTAATTTTAGATAAATTTTACTTGTAAATAAATAGGAATTCAAATTTCAAACAAAAACATATATTTAAAAAAGAAAAAATTCATTAACATTCTAATTTGTGAAATGCTGACCACTACCACAAAAAATAAAAATTAAAAATTAAAAGGTTTGTAAGCCAAAAGCCGCATGTCGTTTTGCCCCAGCTATCCTAAAT
Organism: Sindora glabra; assembly: GCA_020226215.1. Taxonomy (NCBI): domain Eukaryota; kingdom Viridiplantae; phylum Streptophyta; class Magnoliopsida; order Fabales; family Fabaceae; genus Sindora; species Sindora glabra. The sequence goes on from CM035231.1 coordinate 55,873,533, forward strand.
TCCTAATTACACAATCTAGGGTCCCACCTACACTTTTGTAACTGCATTTTAGCCATTTTGACTATTTCACCCCTCTCCCTCCCCTTTAAATACGAACCTTCCCTCCCTCTTTCTCACTCCTCATACCAAATCCCATTCTTTTTCTTTCTCTCTCTAAGATCTTTCTCTTACCAGTTACCTCCCCTGCTTGTTTCTTCTTCAAGCTTCCAAGCCTCAAACTTTAAGCTCAAATATGGCGAAAGGAGGAAAACTAACGAAACTGAAGTCAGTTCTCAAGAAGTGGAACTCGTTCGGAACCAACAAGCCTACCCGCACCAGCAGCATCACCGCCGTCGTCGACAACGACGAGGAGTCCTCGTCCATTACAAGATCAGACCTCCGCCCTGTCTACGTCGGCAAGTCTCGGCGCCGCTACCTCGTGAGCTCCGACGTCGTCGACCACCCGGTTTTCCGAGAACTGGTCGAGAGGTCCCGCGACTCCGGCGACGATGACACGATCAATGTCGCTTGCGAGGTTGTCCTGTTCGAACACTTGCTCTGGATGCTCGAAAACGCAGACCCCCAACCCGAATCGCTGGACGAGCTCGTTGAGTTCTACTCTTGCTAGATGAGAATGAACACCCTTACAGAGTTAATCGGTGGCCGTAATTTAGTAGTAATGACAATAACAATGATTCCGGGGAACCAATTTGATTGATTGTTCTGTACGGTACAGTCTTGTCTTCCCCGAAGTTTCTATTTAAATTCTGTAAATTTTTTTTAAATTGACATTGATTTAGATTTTATAGTTCAAAGCAAGATTTGAGCATTGTGAGAATGAATGAGAATTGCCTGATATTCTTATCTTGGGATGGTGGATTGCAAATTCTAAGCAATGTAATTGATTTTTCTTGTTCATTTCTTGTGCACTGCAAAGTACTGTCATTAGCCCACAAGGTGTTGGTCATTAAGCCTTCTCTCTTATATTAAAGACTGGTAATGCAGAAAGTATGTATTTCAGTTAAATGCTTCAATTTTTAAACTTGTTCCATCATTTTTCGATTTTGGGTCATTACGTGAAAGCATTATTGGAACATGCCCACATATTTGCTTCATATATATATATATATATATAACCTCATTTTACCGTAGAAGAAAATGGAAGCTGACACAGTTGCTGCACTTTGATAGACAGAGAAGAAGCTAAGGGGTTATTCTAGAGGATGATTGGGGAAGATGGGGTTTTGTTATATGAAGTAACACATAATCTCTTCATATTCATTACTTGTTACATCACCTACTCTACAACTATTGCAGACTCACAGGGCCTACAAGTATTTGTTTAGAGCTTCCAAACTTAAAATATGCAACAGAGTTTGGTTATGGTTACTTTTTTCACTGACAATTTGTTTTGTTCTGAAAGTAATTAAGTTTTTGAATTGCAAAGGGTAGTACGAACTGTGGAGAAGATTCTGTATTCACTCAAGGTAGTCAAGTACATCGGTAAATTAAAATATGGCATGCACCGGATGAAGCCATTTAATATGATTTTTTAAATATTAAATTATTTATGAATTTTGATTTGTGACAATTATATTTAGAATTAGTATGTTTAATTTTTTAAATAAGTGAGTCCATATATTTTTATGAATTTTACCTTAATGGAAGGTCGAATAAAACATTTATAGTAAACCGAGATTAATGTGATACTTATGAAAATGTAAAAGATTCACTCATTTAAATAAGCAAGTATATCAATTGTAAGTATAATTATCACGTTAAATTCAAATACATAAATAATTTAATATTTTAAAATTATATTAAGTGACTTCACACGGTGCTTGCCATGTACTCGAGAATTTCACCAGGCACTAAGTGGAGAAATTTTTGCGTGATTGAAGAAAAAATAGGAGGAGAAAAACAATAGAACTACAAATATGACTTTCCTTTGCGTTGGGAAAAAAAATAAAAACTTTTCAATGAGGTATACTTGATCATGAATTCAAATTTTCAATCAAAACTAATCATTTTATTTGGTGAAGTCTTTATAGGAAAATCCAATGATACTTAAAAATTAATTAAGTTGCTACATTTTAATCAAGTTGAATTTAACAGTAACTTTTTAATAAATCTTTACTAATAGTTTGATATGACATTTTATTCGGTAAAATTAGAAAAACATCTCATTCTTACTATCTCTCCTAAAGAAAATAATAATTTTACAAGTTATGCCTATCAATCTCCTAAAATTTATGATAAGTTAGATTTATATGAAATTTTTTTCTCAAAGTGAACAAATAACAATGCTACTCAGATCCAAATGTTAATTACCACGAACTCACACCAAGTAAAGAACCCTACGCTTCAGCCAGAATCATCCAACGGCCAAGAATCAATCAGCAAGTCTTTATCCTTATTTGACATCAAAGGAATCTAGACATCAAACTTTTCTCAAGGACCAAGTTGGGCACGACTGTCATTTACTACTTACTAACCAAAACATTCCGTATTGGTTGGTCAAAAAAAATAAATTTACCACGGTAGTTGGCTCGGACTGTGAATCTACTAAAGTTTTTCAGCCACATATAATACTAAAAAAGTACCATATAAAAAACCTTAAATAAGCAAACCTGCAGCCTGAGGGAGGTAGCTAAGGCCAAGAGGAAAAGTCCATATTCTAAGACAGCAGTGAAGTCAACACCTTTTAAGAAGAAAGCACGACAAAAAGGTTGTCGACAATATAATAATACTAAGCCCAAAATATTATTATTTCTCAAAAATGCTTGAACGGAAGAGATATACTCAGTATCTGCCAAAGATAAGTAATAATTTAATTATGATACAAATGATTAGGTTGTTAGGAGATGCCTTTTAAAAGTTTGGCCAAGTATACTTAACACGCTTTGCATATATGCTTTGTCAGTTAGCAAGGAAGGGAACAGAGAAAATCACTGACTTTTTGGAGAAATTATTACACACTCCACTCATGAAGTATTTCGTTCATAGTCACCTCAATGGTAAAAAAATAAAAAAAATACAAAGGCAAAATATGAGATCTTTTCATTAGTTAAACTATAATTATTCACTATTTGAAAATTTTTTGTATGTATGTAATTCACTATATATATGAACAAAAGTCTTACACAAATCTTATTTATTACTGACTTGAAGAAATAAACATAACACTTGTAAATCTTAATGACACACATAAGTTTACTTTTGTTTTTGTACATATCTCACGCTAATCTAATAAACACAAAATTTATTAATCTTGGAGAATTTCAAGCACAATAATATATCATGAATTTAATCTTTAGAGTCACTTTTATTGGAGAAATTTAGTTGAACATACCTTATATTTGATTAAAAAAAGATGTGAGAGTACTTTAGATATAAAAAGGGAAAAAGAGATAAATATAATAATGTTTGAGAAAATTTTTACAAGAATTTTTTTTATCAGTGACTTGAAGAGATAAACATAACACTCCTCAATCTTTAGATATAAAAAAGAAAAAAGAGATAAACATAATAATATTTGGAAAAAAAATTACAAGAATTTTGTTTATCAGTGACTTGAAGGGATAAACATAACACTCGTCAATGCTATCTACACCAATGAAATTTTCACTTATTTCTGTGTTTATTTCCCTCTTCAATTACGATACTAAGTGTCCACACAAGCTTTTTTTTAACTATAAGTTTAATATGTTTTAGCCAACCTAATATGTACGCATCCTTACATTCAGTAAATTAGAGGCAGTAATTGTTGAATTTTCATACTTTTTAATATTTTAAAAATTAAAAATTGAAACTTAAAATATTTAATTATTTATTGACTTAAAACTGATAAAATTACATTTAAGATTCAATTCTAAATCTTGATATGTATTTAATTACTTCTTTAAATAGTACAAATTTGATTGGTAACCAGACCATATAAAGAATTTCTCCGGAATTCTGTTGAGTAAGCTGATTGAAGACTTTAGATTGAGAAATGTTATATAAAGTGGATGACACGAAAGTCGTTTAATAAACGAATTTTAGAAGCTGAAAGGCTGTATGCAACGCGTTGCCAAGCTGCCACTCCCACCGCATAATAAAGGCGCTGCTTACTTTCAAACCAAACCCCAGGTGCTTCTTGTGTCCGATAATCACGGTTAATTATATAATGGAATGTTAATATTTAATATTGCTTTTGACATTTTTTTCTTCATTATTTTTTTATAATGATAAGAGTGATTAAACTATTAAATTCATATACATAAAGTTAAAGGGTTGAACCTAAATTGAATCAATGTGCATCGTATGCTACTTTAATCAAAAACTAAAACTTTTATCATCATATTTTAGTTTCAAACTTGATACCTTTTTTGCTTAATACAATAATGATCCAATGAGGCAATTACTTTTAAAATTAGTATATAATAGGATTTTTGTTTTGTTTTCTTGAAAAATCAAATTTCTATATGGAAAGTGTATTTAGGAACAACATGCTTTACCAAATTAATACTTTGTTGATTCAAATTCGATATCTTATATAAATTTTAAATAACTTGCTATCCTTAGGAGTTATTTGATTCACATAAAAAATAATTTCTTTGAAATAACTTTCTATATAAATTTCTCAATAAGTTTCAAATTTGTTTAGTCGATATTTGAAAAAATAACATTTCCTAAAATGCGACTTTTTATAATGAATGTAGGGACACCTATGATGAGTGATCCACATTTATCATTAGATAAATATTTATTTATTTAGATAAATATTTAATTTATTTGAATTTGAATTCAAATAATTAAGATGAAATAATCAATTTTATTTTGGATAACTAATCACAAAAGTGAGAATATGGGATAGAGAGAAAAACTACCCACTTCTCCATCAAAATTAGAAAGAGATAAAAAGCAAATAAGAGAGAACATATTATCGAGAATACAAAAATCAGAGAAACTTCTTCATCTTCTTTTCTCTAGAAAAGTGTATGTGTAGTTTTGCTGACATTTGTTATGAATAAAAAAGGCTCAGAGTTCATTGGTAATTTTAGGCTATTGTGTGGACCACAACATCAAATTTAAAGATAACGAAAATAACATCAAATTCAAAGACAAAAAAAAAAATAAGTATGTATAAATTCAATATTAAATTCAACTCCCAAATTTTTTCCTTCATCTTATGTTTTGTAACTTTGAATATTAACTATTACATCTTTAATATTATTATAATATAAATTAATAAATTTTAATTAATATTAATTAAATTTAATAAAAATAAATTAGTCATTATATCTATAAATAATATAAGGAGTCAAACTTACTTGAAAAAAGTGAGTAAGCAATTTTTCATATTTTGTAAAAAGTAGCATTTTTCAAGAAATTTTATTTTTTATTAATTTATTAAATAATGACTAATCAAATAATTTATTTTTTTATTTTTTAAAAAATAAAATTTCTCATACTAGAACGGATCAAATAACCTCTTATTGTTAATCAAAAACTTAAGACTCTTTTATTTAATAAATAAAATCTATTTAAAACTAGCATACATTGAACTAACCCTCGAATAAAGAACCTAAGACTTTGGAATTGCACGAATTTGGATAAAACGTTGTTTTTTCTTTTGGTTTTTCTAATGGCAGTATGTGTACGCAAAAGAATAGTCAATTTTCTAAGCTGTCTGTTGGGTTTGAACAAGTAAAACATCAAGAGTTGAAGGGCCTGCCAGCTATGGTTCGTTTTCCATTTTGGTATATTGGAAATTTAGAACTAACCCACCTTCCATCTCCCACCCATTAAAGTATTTATATGAAAAGTGAATACAGAATGGAAAGGAAGAACTCAACATAAAGAAAAGAGGGGGAAAAAAAACGAATAAATGAAGGGAAACAAATTGGTTAATGAAAATAAAGGCATGTCCCCTAGAGTGGGCCCATATTTAAGAGGGACTTAATATATTTATTAAAATTTTTGTATAAATATATTTAGTTTCTGAAAAGTTATATATGAATTAAAAAAACGTAACTTCTGTTTAAGGAAAAGTTAACCGCATTGTTTTTCCATAGGGATATAGTACTTTCACGTGTTTATAAAGTAAAAGAATAAAATAAAATATGTGAAAGCTTTTAAATAGCGTGCGACCTATCTAAAAGTTAGTCATATTAAAATTTTATTAATTCAACAATATTAATATTCATTAATATTTTAAACATCTAATCAAATTAAATTAATTTATCCAAAAAAAAATTGCTATACAACTAGTTTGATTAATCTTTAAAATTAATCTTAAAAAAAGTGATAAAAAAATTGATAAATCAACGGTGAACCAATTAAATTGTGTGAATCAGACATTATTTTTACAATTCAACTAGTTAATTTTTTAAAAAATTACTATTATTTGAAAAATAATATTATTTTTTTAATATTATATATATATATATATATATTTGAAGTTTAAAGTGGTAAGTAATCAAAATTTATCTTGTCTCTATAAATGAGTCAGATAATAAGAAAATTTGATTTAATATTAATTTCTTGATAATGAGTTGAGTTTTAAACTTATAAAATTATTTAATAAGATTTAAAATATTTTTATATTTATATATATATATATTTAAATTTATAATAATTTAATTGTTTTTCTATTATATATTAATTTTTTATTTATATCATAATTTCAATTCTACTCCACCGAATCATTAAATTTCGAACTGAGCATTTTCGGTTCAACGGCCCGATCTTTTTCAAAAAACTTTGGCATTCATACATGAACAGTAAAAAGGTCTTAGCTTTTTTTTATTTATTTTTGTTCAAAATTAAATTTAATTAAAAGAGTACTATCAGAAAATTTTAAAAAATAATTCAAAGATGGAGGACGAGGGCTGAAATCATTTTTACCTTTTGGTCAAAAAGACCGCAATATTAATTATGAGCAATGATTCATTCCAAAATTGGAAAATAATCATAACGACTTTATTTCATTGGTACATTTGTGTGAGGTTAACATCAAGTAATTATATCCAATTTGCATGCAAAAGTCAAAACTTGAATTTGTTTAAATCCAGATGTCACGCTGTACCATAAATCGACCTTAAGTTTATTTAAAATGAGAGAGAATGGAAAGATTAATAGGAAAAATATAATTAAAATTTAAGAATTTTCATGAAAGTAAAGAAATCGGAAAATTTGATGCTATTTGTAATTTCAAAAATAATATATTTATTGAAAATGATATATAAATTTATCCTATCATTTTATATTTAATTGATATTTCTTAATTTATATTTAATATTTAATTTTAAATTTTACTTCTAATACATATAATATTATTGATGTAGTTTATTCAAGGGCAGTGTCCCCCTTAACTTTTAAAATGCTTATGAAAGCCTATAGAGTCCAAAATTCTACTACTTAAGTTCCGTCTATTTCAATAAAAATATTTTTAATAAAATATAGTTATAAAATTGTATGATAAGAAAAAATATTTTATTGATTTAATATTAAATATAAAAATTTAAGGAAAATAACCTCCTTTTTTAGAGAGAAATTTGCTTTTTTTTATTGCTATAGTTTTATTGACATTTTTACCAATACAAATACAAATGTCACTTCTTTATTAATATATATGAAAATGATATCTTTTATAAAAAAATATTGATTGGTAAAACAAATAGAGCCTTAATTTTTTTTTTTTTGTGGAATTTGAGAGAGTTAAGATTGTATATATGGTCAAATGAATTTATTCTTTTTAACAAAAAAAACTAATAAAAATATAAATTTTGACCCTACAAAGCTGAATGAATATTAAAAATTACTTAACATACTTCGTGATGACCTTAACTAAATGAATTGTTGTTACGTTTTTTTTTTTTTTTTTGTGATGAAAATGAAGATGCCAAAAGCTACACAATATTTGGAAAGAAATGCGAATAATATTTTACATAAAAAAGTGCCAACGAAAAATAATTTTATTGCTGCCATTTTTGTGTGCCAAGCACGTAAAGATTTGGCCTAAAAGATCAGAGTTTTCATTGGAGCTTATAAATTTGGATGCAAAATCACATGACATGACACATTCCCTACATTTCCTTCTTTGTCATCCAGCGTAATATTGCACAGAATTCATGTATTTCGCTTAAATGCAAAATTTTTTACATTTAAATTTCATCATAAATTATTTTTTATTATCATTCATATATATTATATTAATAAAAAATATAAAAAATTATTAATTATTTTTAATAATGTATTTTATTTTTATTTATTAATAATATAAAATATTTTATATTGATAACGGATTAAATATAGACTCAATTTTTATCTGTTCAGTTACAGTGATATATAATTTATATAGATGCGAATAAAAAGCTCTTTCTTTTTTGAAATGTATGTGAGGATAGGAATTCAAATTATTTTTGAAACAAATGTTTTGTGTAAATGTATGAATGAAAATTACTTTTGGGTTTGAAATAATTTTTTTTTTAAATATTACATTGAAAAATTATATACAAGAAGTAAAAAAAAATGAAAACGAGAGGAGGATAAAATGGTAATAAAATTAAGTGAGATTATAAAAGTGAGTAAATATTTCTTACTCCTCCTCGAAATATATTTTGGAGCAAAAACATATTAACTTAATCTCACGACATCAAACGATAAAAAATTGTAATTTTTCCAAAATTAATCATGGCAAGCAATATTCATTTCATTTGCAGCCATACTATCATAACAATACCTATATATTATAACCACACAATCTTTCAAAAGCAGTAAAATCTATTTCCTAGATTTGAGTACAACAAACATTTCTGACTAAAAATTAGTTTAGGAATATATATAATGATATTCAATATTATTTTAAAAATTTTATTTTCTATTATATTTAAAACTAGAATCTTAAATTTTATGTATATGTATATGTTAAGTAAATCATTAGTTTTATTATTATCAAATAAAAAATAAAAATCAATCCAAGAGTTACAAACAATAAATATTGAATAGATGATTTTTAAACAAAATTAGCATTTTATTGGTTTATTCACATTTAATATTATTTTAAATTTTTATATTTTAATATTTTGAGTTCGAATGTGCATGTCAACTAACTCATCATTGTAATTAGTAAAAAAAAAAAATCGTACAGTATCAGGGATTTGCATTAACACAGACCAACTAAGCTAAGCCATTCATTGATGGCCCACTGCACAGTTTCATACATCAAAAATGCAATCAATCAAACAAAAATATCCAAAACAAGGCATGTAGTTATGTCCGATGAGTTTGAATTCTTATCCAAAACGTGAATCTTATATCATCGTCATCATCATGAATGCCATAACTCAAAAAGAAGAGCACATCAAATCCCACTTTAAAGCAATACAATAATAGCCTAATTAATCCCAATTTCACACAAAAAGAAAGAACCAACAGCTAGCCAAAGACAGATTCCATTTTGCTGCCGAACCTTTATCAGGGCATATGATTCATACAGATATCTAGCAATCTGAACTGGAAGCCAGTAAGCATAGCTAGGTACAGCAAAATACAACGCAGATGGTACAATAATATTGTCGTGATCTTATTTGGATCACAAGGTTTGAGGTCCCATGAACGCTGCCTGCTGACGTATTGACAAACCCCAAAATAAAAAAGGGAACATCATATCGGGACAAATACATGGATGATTAATGCTGCACGCTGACCATGAAAAAGTTTTTCATGATCAAAAGACATTGATAGTAGTGCTTCTTACCATTATATATTCGACACTACCTTCTGTATGAGGGGGGATGTGGAACCCTTACGGTACTGACAGCGATTACAAGTACGATTTGTTTTAATTTTCTCATTTTGCCATACTTCCAAGTTCTTTCCCCCACTTTTTTTTTAAAGAAATTTTTAGTTATTCAGTAACATAAATTATGTATCCATTGCTATTAAAATTTGAAAAACAATTCAAGAAAAATTAGTTGAATTTTTTATTATTTTATTAATAAACAAAGTAATAATGAAGTGGCAATCTTTTAATGGTAGTGTGCATATAAATTATTTGTATACTGAGTAACAAAAATTTTTTTTCCCTTTCTTCGTGTAATTTGGCAAACGTCTCTATCCCGTTTTTATATGCAACATTAATTTGAAGTTTAATTTAATTATATTTAACACTCCTTATATTTTAAAATATTTTCACGTTTTCAAAATATAAATTATATAATTTTAATTATGATGGTAATTTATATTCATGTCTGGATTTGTATTGTGTTAAGTAGTAATAACAATCCAAATAAATTTAATTCAAACCTAATTTAAATAGTAATTATGTTAGATTAGATCAATTCATTTATCAAACATTTTAAAACATTTCAATCTAATCCATTTAAGATTTTTAATTAACAAAACTTATACTATAAGTCCAATTATGAAATTTAAATATTTATTATTTTCCATTAAAATATTTTTAATCATTAATTAAATATTTTATTAAAATTTTATTGTCATTTCTATTATAAAATAAAATTTATCTTTTCATTATGTATAATTATTTATAAATTAATTATTAATTATTTTTAAATAATATTTTAAAATTTTTAATATAAATTTTTAAAAGGATTGGTATGTTAACCCATTTAATTTTGAACTAATCCGAATGCGAATCATTTATTATTCATATTATGCAATAGATCAACCTATTTATCACCCAAACTTGTATAAACTCAAATCAAAGGTACCTTGTATTTATGTCATATCAAAAGTTGTCACCTCTAGTTTTAATCTCCTTAATTTAAAATAATATATTTTGATCTTCCTACATATTTAATTGATCCGATTTTGATCTTTCCATTCAATTTCTTTTAATTCTTATTTGATCTCCAAGTACTTGCTACATTATTTTTTAAGTAAATCATATTTTTTAAAATTTGTAAAAACAATAAACATTAAAAAAGATTCAAACTTTCATAAATAATCCATGATATTGTTCAAAAATTTTAATATTCAAATAAGAATTTCATTTATGCAAATATAAAAAAAATTATTTATATGGAAGCATAGGATAAAAATAGTCATTTGAAATCAAAAGTTAACAAAAATTAAATAAGAGGATCAAAATTACATCAATTATATATTTAAAGAGATCAAAATTAATTATTTTAATTTGGTAAATTAAAATGGCATAATTTATTGACAAAAATATCATATAATTTACATTTTAGAAGGGTTGCAACGTCTAAGCGTTTAAATTATACCAAGTCATGCAGCATGCTGTGCAATCCCTAAGATTAGAATTGCATACTATCTAGAGAAAACTGATGTTAGCTACACACTTGAACTTTTACTGCTTCCCTCGCAAATACACAATTACCTTGTTCTTTAGTTTCAAGTTCAACGGCGAGATTAATATCAGTTTGTGACAACTAAACGGGGGGATAATAGGGTATTTTGCAGCATGATATTTTACAAAGAAAATAAGATAAGGTACTCTTTGAAAGTTCACCCTAATATTTATAATCATTTAATTCCTTAAAGTTATTAATAACAAGAATCGAATTTAAAATATAAATGATTGAAAATAATGAATCTTATCAATTGAATCAATTCAAAATATTGGTTTTTACACCTTTAACAAGGTGTGAGATCAAAATGAAATTTATTTTTTTTTTTTCATATGAGAGAATGTGAATGGAAAAATAAAAATAAAAGAGTATATATATTATTGTTCTAAAGCAAATGATTGAAGTCATTGAAAGAAAAGTGAAAGCAAGGTGGCAGAAAGGATATTGCGAAAAGCAGCACGAGTACTTTGCAATATTGCATGTTCTTTGGCTAAGGCAGAAGCAGCCTTAGCTTAGCTAAGCCCCAAAACGGTATGGGGCTTTCAGGCTTTTGGCAAAAGAGCAAACTAATATACGCAACCAACACAAGTTGTGAAATAAGAAGGCCAAGTCACTTTCGCAGCCGAGCTAGCAAACATTTTCAACACTACATGTTCTTATCCTCCTCTTCTATCCAAATTAGTCCTTCAAAATTAAACTCAAATCGGTCCACTCACTTGTTCAACATAAAAAAAAAAAGGTGCAATGTAATATATATATATATATATATATATATATATATATATATATATATAAAGATATTTGCTACCAAATATTCATAAAAAATAATGAGTTTTACAAAAGTTTAATGCTAAAGTAATAGAACTTACAATTTTTCATGTAAATTTTTGGAAAAAAAAGTTAAAAGTGTATATAAATTTTGTATATAATAATTGTACAAAAAGTTATACTTCTATCATTTAAAGTTGCAATAACAAAAACTTTCAAAAATATTTGAACTTCTATGTAAACGTTGCAAGAGTTTACATAAAAAGGTTGCAATTTTCAATCAAGAAATTGTAATAGTACTATTAATACAATTTTTTTCAAAGTCGAACTGAAGTATCACTCAATACAAAGTGTAGTCTAAAAAAATTGTAAGAATTCACTTATAAAATTATAATTGTTATAATGGAACATTGAAAAACATCTGAGTTTTTCAAGTATTATCTGAGTTGAAAATATACTATAATCTTTTTCTCACATTCCACTGTATCAAAGCTTCAAGATATTTGATGGAAGAAATTTATGATCTAAAATTAATAATAATTTAGTTATTAAATATTATTTGCTCCTAAAAATTTAACCGATTAGGAAGAGATTCAATGATAACTTTATTATATATATCTCTAACATCGATGCATAGGATTATAATATTCTCAAATTTTCATCGATATATTAATAACATTTTAATTAGTTAATGTCTCTATAATTGGGTGAAGTGAAAAAAAAATAATGGCTCATATTTAGTATTATACATATTGTGCACATCTTCTGTAATATCTATGCCCTTCCACAGTAAAATTGAAATTGAACTTATTTGACATGAAAATAAGTAGGATATCTCATTACGTAATATGAAAAGAGCTTGGTAATTATTTTTTTAAATCATCCATACTAACTATCTTTTTTACGTTTTTTAAAGCTTAAAATGAACTAAGAAAGCATATAAAAATAGAAAGAAATTTATGTAAAATTAAGAGCGGTTAATGAGTTATTCAATGAGAAGTTTGACATTTTAAGAATATTTTTAATATTGAATTATTATTTTTTAAAATTTAAAATAAATGAATTAAATAAAAATTATTATTAATTAAAAATAATTCAATAATAAAAATTTTCAATTTTTAAGGAGATTTAACTTCTCATAAAATAAGAATAAAATAATTGACAAAAGAAATAAATCATGAAACCATTAATTTCGAATAATAACTCAAGAAATTAAAGTTAGGGTCGTCGGTAATATAAATTATGGAATTTCGGCACCAGCCTCAGAGTCATTGACTAATGAGATCATGGAGGCTGGGCCCTTATCTTAACTCAGCGGGCTTGGCGGAGTAAGTCTCACGCCTCACGAAACTTCTAGTTACTTCGTTTTGACTCATGCAGACGCCATTCCCATTATTTGTAACTTGGGATTAGTTGGTTTCTACAGCTCAGATTCTCTCCATAATGCAAACAAATGGTCGATTACAACTGACTCTATAACTTTACAGGTAAAAAATAAAAAATTGGAATGGGCCCGCCAGGAAGAAATTAGACACATTCACTCATTTTAAATCCAATTATATTGAAATTAGCCATATTTGAATTAATTAATAAACTTACAAATAAATATCTCAATTTCAAAATTAAATTATTTACTATTAACCATACCTTTAACTTAAATATTATTTAGTGCCTCTTGATAGATTTTTATTTTAAATTTTTTAAATCTGATTTTACCCAAAATCTTCACCCCATCAAGTATGTTAATTATTTTTATTATTAAAAATTATTCACTATTAATCACATTAATAAATCAGAAAATTTTCAATCAAAGGAAAATAAATTTAGCCAAAACAAAATCCAGGTTCATCAAAATCCTCTCTCCTGTCCCTCTCTTTTATACTTATATTATTAGAGTTATATTCGTATGTTGTACGAATTCATATAATAAAATATTTAAAAATTAAAATGATGAATAAAAATTTTATGTAATTTAAATAAATTTGAATATTTTTAAATTATTAATCTTAAATAAATTTTAATAGCATAACATTCTTATATACATGATAAAATTGATTCTCTTTAAAAAAATCAAATTTAACCACTTGTATCAATCTTAAATTAAGATTATATAAAAATTAATTTTAAATTTAAATTATCATTAAATACTTGTATTGATCTTACTAATTGAAACAAAATTTGGTAATTTATATTATGTTCATAAAAAAATGATAAAAATATTTTTTGTAATTATTTTTTTAAAATAAATTAATCATCTATTATAAGTATTTTGTTAGTTTATATATTTAATATTAATATATATTATAATTATATTATATTTTATAGATATATTGTACACGAAAATAATTTAAACTATAATTTAAATTAATTTTTATTTTGTTAAATTCCAAATGTGAATGAATATATATTTTTGTTTTATTTTTTAATAGTATTTTTATATTTATTTTATAATATTTAACAATATAAGGACAGTAAAATTTTATATGAAGAAGGTAAATTATTCTAATGAAATTGAGAACAAAAATTTGTGTGAGGTAGTTGGAAAAAAGAGGATAAATGAATTTATTTAAAAGTCAAGTGTGTTTAGATTTAAATAATTGAGTGTGGAGAAGATTAGGCATGGCAAATGGATGTATTAGATAAATTTGGATTAACCATTAATAAATGGATTACTATTAATCTATTTATCTATTTATGATCTAATTAAAATTTCAAGTGAATCATGGATTGACTCATGATGCATAAATAAAAGGTTAGACCTTATCTATTTATTTACCCAATCAACTATTATTATTTTATACTATTTTTATAGTTATTATCTTTTCACCATTATAGTCCTTGTTACTATTATTTTTTACTATCAAATATTAAAAAATAATTTTAATTACTAAAAATATTAAGTTATATTTTTACTCTACATGTTTAGTCTTTTTTTATTTTTGGAAAGCAAAAATGGATGTAAGTTAAGTTAAGTGAAGCTTTCCTTAATATAGGTTAAATATACATAGAAATTATTTGAGTTGATTTAATCTATAAAATTATTGTAATCTATATAGGCCTACACTTATAAATTTTTTAAGGTTTGACCTAATCTATTAGTTTATTTAGGCTTGTAAACTATATAAGTTTATAAGCCAATAGGTTATGGGTTAATTAATATAACAACCTATTTTGTAAAATGTGTTAAAAGTAAAACTTAAATATATTCTATTTTAGAAATGAGTTAGATTGGTAAGCCAAATGACTTATTTCCATCCTTATTGGGAAGGACATTTTTGTTAGGCGACTTATTTTCACTCTTATTTGGGAGGGACAACTTTTCAAATAATGTTTCATATGTGATGTTCCAACACTTATTTTATTATCTAAAAATAAATTAGTTAAGATATGTTATTTTGTAATTAAAAATATACAAACATTCAACAATATCTTATAGCACAAGATTAATAAAAAAATAAAAAATAAAAGAAATAGTAAGATAATTATATTACAAGGTAAAGTATGAGTGAATTTTTATTTATTATTTTATTAAATATTTATTTTAATTGTAATATAAAAAATATAAGGAGAAGGATAACAAATATCCATGTATGGAACATGAATGATCCTTTTATTAATGGATAAATATTTCACCCATCCATTTGACCCATTATAGATAACAGATGGATTTGAATTAACCAAAAGAACAATAAATTAGATGGGCTTATGGATATCCATCTATTTTACCATAGTAGCGGAGATTTAGGCTAGATTTGCCTCTATTTCCATTTCCCTTTTTATTCCAAAACTTCTACCACCAAACCTATATTTCTCATTCAAAATCCCTAAACCTTATTTTCCTTCATTCTCTTCATCTTTTTTTCTTCTTTTTCAAGTATGACGAAAAAAGATCAATCTTCCTTAAGTTTATCATACAATAAAAGTAAGACCTCTTAAACTTTCATTATTTTCCAGCTTCTTCCCATTTTCCTCTTAAAATGTAGGTTGTTCAAAGGATTTAATCTTAAAAAAGGAAATTTGAGATTTAAATCAAATTTTTAGGTGTCTACTAGGATCCACCAAACCATAATGCCTCCTGACTAGTAGATCCTCCACACAAAGTGAATGAACATTCTAATTAAAATTTGAATAATTTAGATGGTTTGAATTAGTTTGAGTTAGTTTTTTGTATGTTTCATGATTTTGTGAAAAATGATGCGATTGCTTGTTTTTCATTTGATTTTCTTTGTGAATTTAGTCAAAAATGATATGATTGCATTATGCAAGGTGTGGAATGAGTAAGGTATTTGATAAGGTGCAAATTTGAGGATTTAATGTAGAATGAACAATGAAATTACATGAAAATTTGTAAAAAAATGAGATTATAATAGATTATATAGTCAATTATGACTAGAAAAATTGCTTTTTGGAAGATCATAATCGAGTATACAAGCAACTATTACTTGCAAATCGAGCTTCGAGAGGTCTACAATTAACTATATAATCAATATGACTAAAAAAGTTACTTTTTGGAATATTATAGTCAAGTATGTATGTATGTATATATATATATATATATATATATATATATATATATATATATATATATATATATATATATATATATATATATATATATGTATGTATATATGTATGTATGTATGTATGTATGTATGTATGTATGTATGTATGTATGTATGTATGTATGTATGTATGTATGCATGTATGTATGTCTGTATGTAATTGACTATTACCTAAAAATTTATCCTTGAAAAGTTTATAATTGACTATGATATATAAAGAGTTACTCTTTGGAAGTTTATAGTTAAGTATATAATTAACTATTTTCTCTCAATATTATTATAGAATAACTAATAAACATTAAGTGTTTAAGAGATTACACATAAAAAAAAGTAACTAATGTGTAATCAACCATTATTGTATATGTGGTTTTAATATCAATTTGTAAACTATTGTAAAATAAAAAAATAATGTTAATTTCTATTCCATGAAAACCCATGTCATTTATGTTTCTATCATTTTAGGAAATAATATTAAATGTACTTTACATTCTAAAAATTAGCATCCAATATCCAGAATACCACATTAGCTCATTTAAATAAATAACATTGTATGCCCACCCAACTTACTAACCCAGACCCCAATCCCCAGTTCCTAACTCCTTCATTCTAAACCTTAACCAATTCCCATGTTCTTCATCTCCCTAATTCCTCATTCTGTCATCATAAACCTTAGCCTCATCTTTATGTTCATCACACCCTTATCCTTCCTATTTCCTCTGTACATGAACATATATAAAGAAAAAAATCATTATTTACAATGAACAACATATTTTTTACTTATAATAAATATATACAGCATTCCTACATAAATTAAAAGAAAACGTAGTTATTCTTTGCTCGTAATTCCTTTATATTGTTTAATTACTTCATTTAGTATGAGCAATTGATTATCTTTATTTTCAATGTAAAGCATACTAACCACTTACTCTATATACTATTTCAAATTTGGTAATAAATATTCCGATTATACCATGCTAATTAGTACTATCCAATGTTAAGAAATTATTTTAGAACCTTCAAAGTTTTATTTAAAATGTAGAATATAATGGTGCAGAAGTTGTGAGTTACAATAAAATTATGGAGTATCAAAACTTATGACTTCATGAACCATGTCTCTTATAGTAAGCACAAATATGGTTCATAAAGATGTAAGTTTCAATGGTTTGTAATCTTGTTGTAACTTATGATTCATGCACAACTATATTTTGCATTTATACATGAAAAAGATTCTATAATAATAGCCTTGCATTGAATAGTACCACTTGACAAAGCACAAACAAGACTTATTTTACTAAATTTGAGATAACATATAAAGCAAGTAATATGTCTTCAATCTTGCATTGAAACATAGTGATAGTAAAAGGCATATACCAAATGAAAAATAATCAAACAATCTCATTAAATACAAAATTGATGAAATAAAACATCTTAGAAGCTTTATTTTTTATGAAAGGAGAGCTATCTTCATGGATTGCCAATTTATTCTAAATAGGTAGGAAGAACCTTATTTATAGACTAAGAGAAAGATAATTAGACATCAATCATTAATTTAAAATTGATGTCATAAGTTTGACCATTTTTACAATTTTGATGACTAAAGATATCGGTTAAGCACTAAAATGGCATGCAAACTATTGATAAATTGTCATGATGATTAAAAAGGACTTACATAATGGTCACTAAAAAAAAACATGTTGTAATTTGAATTTGATAAACCATCACAATGATTGAAATGCACTTTAATAATGATCATGAAAAATAATCAACATTATAAGTTCCTTCATTAATTCTGTTAATGAAGTCATCTTTAATTTCATTTATTTATACTTTCTTAGTTTCATTTATTCAAACTTCTTTATAAATTTATCCATTTAAATGTCTTCACTTCTTTAATTTTGTTTATTTAAACTTCTTCATAAATGATATTCATTTAGACATTATATTATGAGAAAATATCATTATATTAGACGTCATTCATTCCTAAAAACCAATATTTTTTTGTTTTTCATTTCCTAAGCAAAGGCCTTTTAGTTTTTATAGATTTCTATTATGTAAATAATTAAATATAAAAAATTTATTTTTGAATCAATTTAACATAAATGTTATATTTATTTCCATATGCCTTCTTTTTGTTAATCTATGTAATTCAAATACCTATTATAAAATTTTAATTAAAAATAACATACAAATTAGTAAGGAAAAATAATTTTGGTAGTTTATAAAATTTTAATTATCATTACTCTGTTCAAAATAAAAATACAAATAAGTATGTAAGGAGAAATAATATGTATGCAACTTTATATAAAATAATTACACTAAATCATCAATAACTACATATCTACATATGAATACAAAAAAATAACGAAAAAATTACTATGTATCAAAATTATCATCCTTAATGCAAATTTCAGCATTGTCACTTAAATTTTTTTGGTTTGTATACTCTAGTGGGAAATGAGAAAATATATAATGGAAAAGAATTAATAGTTAATATTTTTCTATTATACACTCTCTATATGAAAAAGGAATGAAAGTTTAGAAGTTCTTCCATTCTATTTTTACTCCATGAGAAATGAGAAAGTATACAAGTGGAGAGAAATGAAGGTTAAAATTCTTCCATTGTACACTTTCTCAATGAAAATGGAGTAAGACATCAATAGTAACATTATGTATCAAACTCATCATACTTAAGTGCATATTGGAGAGATATCTAAAGACATCATATAGAAAGATAAAGTTACAGTAAATATTTATTTAAAAAAATAGACTTATATTATTAAACAAAACCATATTGTATGATTCTATAGTTTCTAATGACAATGGCATTTACATGATAATTGTTAACTAGGATTAACATTTTATGCTTCTTTGATTAAGACTCTTAAAATGTTTTTTAGATGATAGTTATTGATTAAAATTGATGTTCCATCCATGATTTTGCATTTTCTAATAAGGTTTTTAAAATGCATTTTAGATGACAATTGAGTATAAAATTGATGTTGTAAGTTTTTACATAATGTTTAGACGTCAATTGTTTTATTATTCATCATCTTAAGTTTTTCATATAATTTTAAAAATGTTACCATATCAAAATAAATGTTAATTTTGTTAAAAACTGACATTTATCAATCGGCGTGAATCATCAATTCTATATTAATGCAAGTAGTTTACAATTAAGTATATAGTCAACTATGATCCTTGTATCCTTATTAATTGACTTCTTTTATAGTGATATAATGTGTGATAAGTCCTTTGATGTTAATATAGAGGCACTATACATTAATTAATGATAAATGAGTAATATAAGGCCATGGAAGGAGGCATGGTAGTGTTGATATATGCAAATATGCTATGATTTGATTTATTTTGTTATAATTGAACTTGAATTGTGCTAATATTTGTGAGAATTAAGATGATGGCATATTGATATTGCTTGTGAATCAAACATCAGATTTGGTAATAGTTTGTGAGGGATAAGGTTGACTTGGAGGGATAAGAATGAACTTGTGAAGGATAATGATGGATAAGAGTTGTAAAAAGATTGGCTCATTTTATTTTATATGCTCTTTTATGATAATATTGAATAATTATCCTTGGATTGAATGAGACATGAGGAAACGTCCTTATTTTATATTTACAATTGTTACACTTACTAATATTTTGATTGTGCATTTGTGTAAGTAAAGAAGGGTAAACTAATCAATAAGGCATATTTATTTTATAAATCTTTTATATTAGGAATTTAGGATGTTTACTCACTAAGTCTCAAATTTATTCTCTCATCTTTTAACATTGCATATCCTTAAACTAAAGTGCCTCCACTACCACTATTACAAGGATAAATCCCTCAAGAACTTTCTTGGTATAGTTATGAGCAACAGTGGATTTTTTTTGTTGTAAATAGACATTTTTGGACCTTGAATTGTGAAAGAAAGAGGTTGAGGAATGGAAACTCTTCTCAACTAGAATTAGTTAGGTTAACTTATCCTTAAACTAGTATGAATTATAAGCACATCTAACTTCTATTTATTGTAGAAACATTTTGATTAATATAATTCCTACATCTTTCAATGTTGTCTTCCATGATGATTTTCTTTATTGACTTATGCATGTACATGTATAATAATAAGAGAAATGGGTTGGGTTGATGAAAACTGATTAAACAAGTTTTACATCAATCACAACAAAGGTTAAGTTATAACATATAAAAATATAAAATTAGGAAAAAATTATAAAATAAGATATAATCAATAATCATGGTAAGGAAATGTTAAAGTATTTATATATTTAAAATTGAATATGTATTATTTTATAATAGAATTAAATTTAAAAATATATGTATGTGATTGAAAATATGAATCTTTATATTTAAATTATATGAGTCAAATAAGTCGACTTAATAATAAAATTATTGTTAACTATTTTTATGTTTAAGTAAAATTTCTCATCCTTATAATTTGCTCTAATTGTCATTTTATCTTTATATTTATTTTCTTGTAACTAAATCCTAAAGCTCAATTCCATTTGTAATTAATTCTCTACCACGATCAATTTGAAATTTCAATTTCTAATTCTTCAATGTGAAAAATATATACCAATTTGTGCAATTAAATTGTGATATGAAAATTAAAAAAAAATATAACCCCCTGTACAAAATTCTAAGAGAATAAAATGTATAAGTACAATCATGTATATTTTTAATTTTATTGATTTTAATTTCATTGCACCAGTTAAATTTTTATTTCAAACTAATGTAATTTATCATCTCAAGGAATGATAGTCAATTGTTATGGAAATATATGACTTGTAAAAATGTTTTGTTAACACTATTTGTTAATTCATTTAATTTATATTATATTGATTCCACTTGTCAACCAATATATATATACACATGCCCCCAATAGATTATCCTTAATAAATGGCGTGTGTTGAATAGCTTTTTTAAAAAATAAATAATTAAAAAATAAATAATTTAATTGAAAAAATAAATAAAAAATACCTAAAAATATACCTGCCTAATATATAGAGAAACAAGATGATAGAAGAATTTAATGGATAAAAAGGAAAAAGAGAAAAAGAAGAAAGGAGGATGTGTTGCTTTCAGGCTTAGCAACATAATGATTCAGAGACATTGCAGCCGCTAAAATCGACAGGGAATTCAAACCAGAAGACATAGGCATGTGATCTGAAATAGGACAATCTCAACATCCGAACGCGGCCAGTGTACGCTCAACTTAGCGGTGACAGAGAGTCAGAGGGAGACAGAAAGCAGCCATTCCGACATGTGAACTGCGACAAGGGACCATGTTTGAACCCAATGGACAGCAGTATCCTAACATTGCTTGCCCTGCATTATACGGTGTGGTGTTAGGCAGAGGACGAAAAGCATAAAACAAAAAACCAACATTTTTTGGAAATGAAATGTTGTGGGAAGGAGAAGTTATCTAATTCTATAGGATAAAACATCAGTAATGTGTTAAGGTTGTTTGTGGAGGCTCACTCACATCACAATTAAACTTATTTGATAAGGAAACAGCAACTCAACTAATTTATAAATATAAAAAAAAAATTGTAAGAATTGCTCATTAAATAAAATGGTTACCGTTGAAAGAGATTTAAACTCATACTTAAAATAAATTACAATAATTTTATTCGAATTTTTATAACTAATTAAATCAACTCATGCTAAAAAAAAAAGTTCAACCGACATTGTATGGGATAATTTTTTTCTTCTGTCAATGGCAAGCGGTGCTATTGCTAGGGTTATCTAATCTAGGAATAACAGCTGGGAGGGTACCAGCAGCAGTACAAGACTAACATCTCTGCACGTGTCCCGTTTACAAAAGAGTCCATCCATCTGTGTTTCATATTTTTTTAATTAAATAATTGTTATTTATCTATGTCATATTATTACTTTTAATAAAAAAATTTACATATAACAATAAAATAAGTAATTGTTATTTTGCTTAATTAAATAATTGTACAAATCTCTCATGTACTAGGTATGAAAACTTAAGAGTAAATTAAATTTTTTTTAGTATTTTCTAAAATATGTCTATTGAAATAAACTAAGCAAGCCCTAAAATCTATCATGATAGATTTCTATCCTCAAAATATAAAAGGTATTTTTAAGATTATTTATATCAAAATATTTGAATAACATTTATTTTTTCTCAATTAATAGATTTACGTCATTGCTTATAAGGAGAATATCATCTACATATAGTATCAAAATAACAAAATTGCCTTCACTCATTAACATATAAGTACATTGACTTATTGCATTCTCCTTGAATCTAAATATTTGGATAACATTTGTTTTTTTCTCAATTAACAGATTTACATCATTGCTTACAAGGAGAATATTATCTACATATAGTATCAAAATAACAAAACTACCTACATTCATCAACATATAAGTACATTGATTTATTGCATTCTCCTTGAATTTAAGAGAAGTTACTACCTCATTAAAATCAAGGCACCATTATCTAAAAGTTTGTTTTAAGCCATGTATAGACTTTATAAGTTGACACACAAGGTCCTCTTTTCTTTTCTTTCGAAACCCATCTAACTTGTTCATATAAATAATCTTTGATAGATCACTACTTAGAAAAGCTATCTTTATATCCATCTAATGCAGCTTTAAATCAAAGTGAGTCACCAATGCCATAGCAACTCTAAATGACTCCTTGGTTGAAATATTTGGATAACATTTATTTTTTCTCAGTTAACAGGTTTACATCATTGCTTATAAGGAGAATATCATCTACATATAATACCAAAATAATAAAACTACATGTTCTCATCAACATGTAAGTACCCTAATTCATTGCATTCTTCTTGAATCTAAGAGAAGTTACTACATCTTCAAAATTAAGGTATCATTATCTAGAAACTTGTTTTAAACCCTACATGGACTTCCTAAGTTAACATACAAAATGCTCTTTTCCTCTCTTTTGGAACCTATCTAGCTTGTTTATATAAATAATCTCTAATAGATCATTATTTAGAAAGGTTGTCTTTACATCCATCTAATGCAACTTTAAATCAGAGTGAGCCACCAATGCTATGAAAACTTTAAATGAGGCCTTAGTTGAAACTGGTGGAAAAATTTTCTTATAGTCTCTGCTTTTCTTCTTGTTGTAACCTTTAGCTACTAATTTGGCCTTCTACCTTCAATTTCACATTAACCATCCCTTTTAATCTTAAAGACCTATTTGCATATGACCAATTTACAGCCTGTAAGAAACTTTACTAGATCTTACACTTGATTTTTATGTATCAAAGCTAGTTTATGCTTTATAGAACTTATCCAATTAGAATAATTTGAATCAAATATGGCTTGAGAAAAAGTTATAGGATCAGTGTCATCATTAATGTCATATTCATTCTCTTGTAGATATGTAATGTAATCGTTAGGAATTATTGATCTATAAGATCTCTTCAATGAAATTTATTAATTATCTCATCTAGTTTGATAATTTTTTGTCATTTATTGTACTTGATCAGCTGATGGAATAACAAAAGATGACTTTTCAATGTTAGTACTAGTGGAATAATTGTTTTGTCTACAATGAAATCCATAATGCATGATATTTGGCTTCTACTATCTAACTCATCCCTAAAAAAAAAAAACCCGATCAAATTCAATTATTCTAATTGTATGAGTTAGATAGTAAAATTTGCTTCCCTTTAAGTTACTACAGTACCCAATGAAGTATTTACTAATAATCTTTAAATCAAGTCTCTTTATGAATGGAATGTATGGTTTAACATTAACTTTGTAAACCAAAATCGAAAATGCCTTAGACTAGGCTTCTTACCTTATAATAATTTGTATAATTAGCTAATTTAGAATGCATGCCATTATTCTGAAGACATCACCTCATAAGAATTCTACTAGTAAAGTTTGGGGCAACATGTATCTCACCATACTTATAAGAGTCTAATTTCTCCTTTCTATAATTCCATTTTATTCCAGCATTCCAAGCATAGTGTAACTTGTTTGAATTTCACATTCTTGTAGGCGTCTCATAAAAAGGCTGACATTTTTTCTATTTCATCATATCTATCATAATATTTACCACCTCTATCAAAATTAACACACTTTTATCAGTTTCCTTAGTTTTGGCTCTATTATTATCTTAAATGACTTGAATGCTTCTAGTGATTCTAACTTCTCACTGAGTAGCTCTACTCAATTAAATTTAGAGCAATCATTGATGAATGTGATGAAGTATTTGCAACTTCTCATAGCACTAGGTGTTATAAGCCCATTAATGTTAATATGGATCAATTCTAGAACATTATCCTTTTTACTTCTCTTATCCTTTCTAACTCTAGCTATAAGTTTTCCTTTTATGTTATCCACACAAATTCCTAAATCTAAGAAGTTTAGATCACAAGGTACTCCATCCTTTACAAGTCACTAAATTCTTTCTAGAGAAATATACCCTAATTGTCTATACTAAAGCATTAAGGACTCTTCATCGATTTGATATTTTTTTCTTGCTAACAACAAAATTTATTAAGTTCACAAATTAGGATTTAAATCAATTCCATATAAATTATCACACATTGAACCAATACTTTTAAAAAAGGATTCATAAAAATAACTTAACTTTTCCATTGTCAAAATAATAAGAATATCTAATAGAATAGAAAGTAATAATTGAAATTAAATTTCTTCTAATGAAGGTGCATAAAATACATTATTTAATAATAACTTATGTCTAGTTTTAAACTTGAATTTCACTAATCCTATATGTTTCACTTGAACTTTGTCTCCATTTTCAAGTCTTACAATTAGCTCTCTTTCACTTAGCTTCCTCAGATTTATTAATGCTTGAAAACAATTAATGATATGAATAGTCATACTAGTATCTAATTATCAAGAGTTTAATGGCATATCAATAAATTCAATTCAAAACACACAAGAGCTACATGAGTACTTTTCTTTTTCTTCTTAACCTATTTCTTATATTTAAAGCAATTCACTTTCTTATGCCCATACTTATTAAAAAAATTGTAGTTACCCTTGAATTTAGCTTTATTGGGTTTATAACATTATTGTCCACTAAATTTACCTTTCTAACACTTATTCCTTCTATAGTAGTAACAACCATTATTATCCTTTTTACTAGAGCTCGCACCATAATTTAAATTTGTGTCATATGAGGTATAGTTTACTACTTAAGCCTTACTTTTCTTCATATCTTCCTCCACCTGTGTAATGATTGAAATGAGCTCCTTTATGGTCCATTTTTTTTTTGTGTATTATGAAATGTTTTTAGAATGTCAAATTAAGATGGGAGGGACCTTAGCACATACCAAGTTAAATAACTTTCCCCAAGATCAACTTGTATAGCCTTTAACTTGTTGTAGTAATTAACCAATCTCAAAATATGCTCTTTCACCTAACTAATATTATCATACATAGATTTTTCAAGCAATAAAAGATATTATCTTTTCTTAATCTTATCAAACTTTTTATATTTTTCGATTATAGAATCTAAAAATATTTTTGCATTGGTCATTTCGGAAATATTTTCATTTATAGTTTTATCTATTATGTATTTTATTACCATTAAACACTCTCTATTAGAATGGGTCCATTTTTTATAATAATTCCTCTTATCTATTATAAATTCAACATTAATTTGAGACTTTTCTCCTTAATTGCTAGATCAAGATTAAAGACTGTGAGATACAATTTTAATGACTTAACCTAATCCTTGTGGTTCATCTTATTGAACATCTTAATCACATTTAATTACATAGATAAAGGAGTTAAGAAAATAAATTTAAAATATTAATACATATTTAACCTTAATCATATTAGAAATTTTCCTCAATAAACTATATACTTGAACTCAATATTACATTATAAGGCCCAATACTAATTGGGTATTAAAGGTCTTATAATATAATATAATAACTAAATATCATATTCTTAAATTTTAATATCAATAGGTGATAAAAATTTTGTAAACATAATTTTTATTCTTGCATTTATATTATCACCAATAAATCATATTAACCATATTATACTAATATATACTAAAAATATTATCAATATGATACTCTCTCCTTAGTCCGATTATCACTTTATTAGAAAGAACAAAATTTTATGTTAATGGATTCATGATAGGTAAGCTTATAATTACATAAAATTTCATGATATAACATAAACCTAAATAATTTCCTAAAATTATTTTCCTATATACATTTATATATAAAAAATAATCAATGGACTAAACAGTCTCCAAAAAATTTCACAAAAAATATATGTAAAAGCTTAAAATGTAAAAATATTACAATAAAAATTTTAGTATAAAATAAAATTAATTGGTTATTTAAATTAAATAGATAAAAAATAACTAAAATATTTTTAATTCTTAAAAAATATAAACAAATATCTAAAAAAATCAACCTGAATCTCAAAACCATTTTCCCTGCCACCAACATGTCGACACATGATGTGCATGCATTAGTGTTACGTGTGGGCATCACCTATGCATGGTACTATTCATCATCTTCAACCTCAGCTGGGTTTACAAGCCAAGTCTAGTGACCCAAGTTGTAGACTTGTGCAAATTATGTTCTAATTTTGTCATTTTTATGCATTTTTCAACACAATTTTCACACATAATACTACTTTAATGTATTTTAATGCATTTAATGCAAAAATTTTCAAGAAAAAATTGTGTTTAATTTAGTTTAATGTAATAAGAAATTTTTTAAAAAAAGCATGGAATTTTATTGTCTATTTACTATCAAATCTTTGCACGTGAATGCTCACAAATGTTAATAAACACATTTTCTTAAATTGGAATTTATAAAAAAGAATGGAAATTACCATAAAAGAAATATGGCAAAAAAAATTTCCAATTTTGAAGAAATTACCAAAAAAATTTGGAACTTTATGACAAATTAACAAAAAAACTCCATGAAATATTTCCAATAAATGTTCCATTCTTCATTTAAGTATAAAAACAAATTGGACAACCAAAATGGACGTTTTGAAAACAAACACAAACCCGAAATTCATAAAATGAAAACCATTTAAATTCTTGTTTTTGAAAATACAATGCACTTTTTTTTTTGCTTGTTTGGAAATCTGATAGCATGAATATACTCCGAAAGAATATACTATACATAATGAGATGGTATTAAAAACAATATATGTACAGCAAAAACAAAGAGATTATAGTAATTAGATCTCAATATGTATAATAAAACTAATTACAAATACATTTACAATAACTAAAAGGTTGATTAGTTCGCTTTAATAGTATGGGAAATTTTATTTTTCAAGAAGTAAAAAATAGATAGATTGTTTGGTTAGCTATTATCTTATACATTGGGAAAAATAGAACTTCCTATGAAGTCTTATTTTTCACAAAATATGAGAAGTTACTTATCTATCTCCTCCCAAGTAAGTTTTATTTCCTATTCTATTTATAGATATAATGATAAAATTAGCCCCATTAAATTTAATTAATAACAATTAAAATTTATTATTTTATATTATAATAATATTATAATATAGTAATTATTTTATTAACATTTCTTATGATATTCAAAGTTAAACCAAATAAGATATAGGAAGTTATTTTTCAAAAAGTGTCACTTCTTATATGTCAATCAAATAACTTTGAATACTTTCCAAGAAGTTCATTTTAGAAGTTATCTCTTAGGAAGTTCAATTTCCCACAAAAAATTATTTCCTATGCGAATCAAATAACTCATAAGTAGAATCATTAACCACTGCATATGGCTGCATATTGTTGCTCTTCCAAAAATTGATTTCACATATGCAAAACTTTCATACGCACAAAACAACTTCTAAGAAGTTCAATTTCCTGAGGGAAGTTATTTCTTATACAAATCAAACAACTCCTAAGTAAAATCAATAACCACTGCTTATGGCTTCATATTGTTGCTTTTCTAAAAATTGATTTCACATATGCAAAACTTTCATACACACAAAACAATAATATATATAACAATGAAATAAATAATTTGAAGGTTATGATATATTTTGAGATTCATAACAATTTTTTATCAAGAAAATTCATCAGATAATAAAATTATTCAAAGCATAAATCATTTTTTTGAATTCATGCAATAATATATCAAATTCACATAATTTATTAACTTTGATACCAATTAATAAAATTAAACATATTTTAATAATGGTATGTCCAATTGAATTATGTGAAAAGGACAATATTAATACGCAAATTAAATTGAAAGAATGAGAAATATCTAATGAATTCATTTTTGATAAATGATGTGTATGAATTTCTCTAGTATATCATGATTTGCTCATAATTTTCAACAAGAATGACTACTTCTATCAACTTTAATTATGTACTTTGTTTGTAGAGAAATTTTTTCATCAATGTGAAGTGATTAGAACCATTTTAAGGCTTAGGAGTAATGACTCTTATTTATATTTTAACAATTAGCAGATTGACCCATCATTAAGAATCATCGTTATCATGTTAATGGATTGCTATTGGACTCAAACTAGACAGTTACTTTAATATTGGGTCAAACTTTTTATGTTTTATTTTATTATTTAATTAATAGATCCAAAATAAAAAAAATCTAACATAATAATTATTCAAAAAAATTAATAATATTATAAAAAATAAACTTAAAATTAATTTTGAACAATATTTTAATTAAATCAAATAATTAATTAAATAGTTCTAACTTTTTTTATTATATAATAAAATACAAGAAGAACTGAGGTATCCAATAAAACTTCCATACAAATCTTACACATATCTATAGAGTTGTTTGGTTCATGTGAAAAATAAGTTCCTATGGAAAATTAAATTTCCTATAAAATTATTTCCTATGTGAATTTCTCGGAAAATTTTCAATGTTGTTTAGTTGACATGAAGGAAGTTGCATTTCCTAGGAAATAGAAGTTACCTAAGGGGAAATAAGTAAATAATTTCCCATGTCCTCATGTCCTGTGGGAAATACAATTTTTTAAAAAATGATTTCTCACGTTTGTGGGTAACCAAACAACTCACAGTTTTCTATTTCTTGGAAAATATAATTTCTCATGTTTTTGCTGCAAACCAAACAACCCCTATATCTATGTTTTAGATCCATGCTCATATTTGAATGAGTAAAATTTGTCGATGATTATTGTCTCTATATTTATTTATTAGAGGAGTAGTGTTACTTCTGTTCTATCATTTCAATGTTGTAATTTCTATTTTCATTCTTACATCTTCTCACAAATGAATTAATTTTTTGTATAGATCACATTCTCTGTTATGTGGTATAATAGTTTTGAATTATTTTTAAGATAAAAATAGATTTATTTGGAATTGCAAAGTATAATGGGCACGTTTCATCAAATAATGAAAACTTAATTGTACAATATAAATTTTGAGGGAATATAAGACATAAATTATAAGTTTTTCAATGAATATGTAATACTGTAGATTCCGTAGTCACACTAATTAAAAGGGCCAAATGGCAGTGCTCACACTTGAATAGTATCAGCCAATAAGGCTATTTTCATCCTCATACATGTATCTTCTCTCATTCTCTTGCATATATCTTCTTCGTGGCAAAAATTGAATTTCTCTCTACTCCACACAATTTAGAGGGTGTAGCAAGGGCATATCCAATTTTGGATGAGTTTACATTAATTAGTCATTTAATTAGCATAAAATTACATAAAAAATTAACTTCTACAAAAGTAAAAAAAAAATACATAAATTCTTTGATTGATCATTAATTTTTAAAATCAAAGAAATAGACTTTTTGAAGAATTTTTCTATTTATAAAATAAAAGAAGTTATTTATCCATCTCTTCCTAAATAAAAATAACACTCTGTAAAAAATTTTAATTCTCATGATTAACTAAACAACCTTTTATACTTTCTCAAAAATTCACACACTATAACAAAAAAGACCTTTAGCGGCGACATTTGTCGTCGTTGAAGAGCGTTCGGTCATCGCTAAAAGAAAAAGTCGTCGCTGAAAACATCGTCGGTATAACTTCGTGCCTGAAACGACCATTAGTGATGACATTTTGTCATCGCTAAAAGTAGCTTTAGCGACGACAATTGTTATCGCTGAAAGTCCAAAGTTTAGCGGTGATGACTATCATCGCTGAAAGCTCCAGCTTCAGCAATGACGATTGTTGTCACTGAAAGCTGGAGCTTCAACGATGATAGTTGTCGTCGCTGAAAGTTGTGCTTTCAATGACTATAATTGTCATCGCTGAAAGTTGCGCTTTCAACGACTACAATTGTCGACACTGAAAAGTTAGGCTTCGGTGACGATATTGTCATCGCTGAAAGTCGTCTTCAACGACAACATTCTGCCCTATAGCGACAACAATGTCGTCGCTAAAGGTTTTTTAAATTTTTTAAAAAAAAATTAAATTCAAATTGTCATTATGGTATATTTCAAACAATATATTATATTTAACAATTATTATTCAACACCTATTCTTTATTTTAATTAATTTGAATTGCTCAATATCTTTTTTAAATTTAATTTAATGTAAATTATACAATTATAATACATTAATAGTATTAATAATAATGTCTAATAATTTGTTCCAACATAAAAAAAAATTAATACTCATAAAGCAATTGTGTATAAAAAAATTAATACTCATATGAATAAATTATATATACACCATCCATGTAAGTGTGTACACATAAAAAATATAAAGATACATATACAGAATATACTATGGGGAAAAGAGGTGTAAATATGCTGATGCACCATCATCATCGTCATCATCGTCATCATCATCATCATCCTAGCAACGAGGATAATAAAACGACAATGGAGGCTAAGATGGACCAGGTGGCTAAGCAGCAAATGCAGGTGCAAATCTACTCAACCCAGATGGTGTAGCAGTAGCAAATGGAGGCTGTGGTAAGACGATATCCTATTGTTTAAGGATCAAGGTCATCTCAGTAAGGTAAGTCCTAAGCTACTGCTGCTACTGCTCTTGAATCAACCGTTGGCTCTTATAAATTATTAGGCATAGAAACTTTTCAAATTTCTATTATGGTATGGTCATTTTGATTATTTTATCAGGAAGTTTTTTCATAAGAATTATTATATATATTTTTATACAACTCCAATATGTCACATGTTAGTATAATTAAATAATAATATTTATCATTATAACATTGAAAGAAAGTAAGAGGATGCTATCACAGAATAGGGAACCATTGTTTGTCAATATTTCTGTTGATCTAATTCTAAACAAATTAAATAATTTTCATCATTTATATAATTTTCAAATTATATTTTAACTTTAGCTATTAGAATTATGTAGATTGGACTTAAAAAATATTTCACCGTACATTTTTTTTTAGTTTCATAAGCTATTCATTAATGTAATGTTATTGTAACTTTAGCTATTAGAATTATGTACATAACATATATTTTCTATACAAATTAAGAAATGTTTCGTAATTTTCAAAAATTTACATTTTCTTATTTTGAAAATTAATTTTTAATCCAGTTAAAAATTCAAGATACATAGTAGTTGAAATTGTAAATAAAAAAAATTAATCAGTTAATGACAAAATTGACATTGAAAATAATAAAATATAATTCAAAAATTATATAAACTATATTTATTTTAGTTATGTTTAGGGTTTAGCTTTAAAAAATAATTTTAACAAATAAATTTTGAAAATCAATCAATTATAAATTTTATAATTTTAAAAGAAAAAAAGTAAATTTAGTTTTATCCAAGAAGGGGGTGATTTTCATGCAGACTTCCTGATTTTTTGAATTTTTTTTTTATATAATGTAAATAGTATAATTTGGATTGTTAGGGTTTGATTTCATGTGATCTCGAGTTTAATTAATTTTTTTTATTATGCGATCTAAATAGTATAATTTGAATTGTTAAGTTTCAATCTCAATTAAAAAAGAGATTATATTATTATAATCTCTTATTTTCTAAGATATATTTACATACTTATTCTAGTTTTCTATCTTACATTATTTCAACGAATCTAGTCATTTTGAAGTTTCCTAAATTGCATCATAAATTTTAGATTTTGTGGATAAAATATCATAACTATTTTATCTTATATTAGTCTAACTGAATAATCTATACATATATTATATACTACAAAGTTATAATTTAAGGGATACATAATAATAACAAAATTTATATTTACAAATTTTATGCTAAATTAAATTTACATAAATAAATTTAAAATTTACAACATGCAAAACTAAATAATACAAAGTTTCATATTAAATTAAACATACTATCAACTCTATTAATTCATTGCAAACTATTTTAGTAAATTAAATATAACATTTTACAATTAAAATATTATAAATTTTAGTTCACGTATCTCAATGGTAAAAATCTACTGATCAACTCTGAATGCTCTCCACGAACAAAGATAAGTGCTAATAATAACTAACAAATTAAGATATGCAATATACAAAATTAATACACATCAACATATATAAAAAATAAATATACTAAAATAGAAAAAATTATAAGAGAAAGAGAAAGTTGGGAAACTTACCTCAGATCCAGATTCTCCAAACGTGCAAATAAAGAGAGGAAGAGGCGACAAGGATTATATAGACGGACCTTTCACCGATGACAAAAAATTTTCGGTCATCGGTGAAGGGTCATCGCTGAAAGGTCCCCTTCAGCGACGACAAATGTCATCACTGAAAGGCTGACCTTTCAATGACAACATTTGTCGTCACTGAAGTCCTGTCTCGAAAATCGAATAAGGCTTTCAGCAACAATAACTTCAGCGACAACAAATGTTGTCACTGTAGGTTATCCTCAAAACTTGAGGCAAACGTTCAGCGACGACATTTGTAGTCATTGAAGGCTGGGCCTTTTCTCAATAAAAAACTTGTTTTTTTTATGAGAAACCAAATCATTCCTAATTCTGTATCGGCCAATTGGAGGAATCGAACAAACTTACAAGACATACGAGAGGGAGGATAGCTGGGGATGGTGTTGAAATTAACGAGCATAAGCCACCAGAATAATTCCCACCAACACGGTAAGCCCTCCATGGTCACTGGTTAGGAAATTTCCCGTGGGGCTTACAAGAAGTTCAAATATTCACCATAAGTTTCTTCAAAAGAAAAAAAAAAAGGAAATAAAAATAAAAAATAAAAGAAGAGATATATAACTTTGGAAAACTAAAATCCTCTTTATATCTTTAACACCAATGTTATATATGCTGAAATTTAAGATTACTGGATTCTAAATATAAATTAAAAGATATCAATTGATTAATTAAATAAATTTATAAAATTTTATTTAATAAATATAAAGGATTTAAAATATAATTTTAAATTATATTTTTAGTACATATAACATTTTTTATCTTTAAATTTACTTTTTCTTTCTGTTCATGTAACATTTTTTATTTTTAAACCCATCTTCTCTTTTAATAGAGATATTTATATGCTTCACATATGATAGAATCCCTTGTAGCTAACTCTACTCTATTTATTTTGCCGTTGATTGGTGTGTGTGTAACTGTATTGAATGTCAACTTATAATTGATGTTATGTAATACACAATCATATTCCAAAAAAAAAAAATGAACACAGGGGATATGGGTATGGAATTTAACAATAGAATAACTTTTTTATTTTTAAATAGTCAGAATAATAATGCATTGTATACATACATAATTTTGAACTTAAATTTTAAATATGATACAAAGTAAAACTTCTAATATAATATCAGGTTTACTCCACTAAAATATTGGTTAGAACAACAATTTTTTGTACATAGAAAAATGAGAGTGGCGAGTTAGATAAATTTGAGGTTTGTAAATGTATAATAAATACATATCATATTTTCAATTAAAAGATGAAATTCTGCAAGCTAATATAAAAGACCCTCTCATATACATATCAGATACCATATGAATTTAACTGTAAACTGACACATATGTGACATTAACTGCTATTGGTTAATATAGTAACACGTGATTCACCAAGGATTTCTTTCTTTCTTTCTTTCTTTTTCCTCTTTTATTTATTTATTTTTCCCCGGAAGGATTTCTACTATTCTAATGGAGACAATTCCATAAGATGGGCTGAGTTATAGCCACTGCTGCTTAAATGGGAAAGACATTTACAGCAGCCCAATCAAATTGCATATCTATAAGCTTCCTTCTTAGATAGGCCTCCATACATTTTCAGCCCATTAAGCTCTCATGAAACAGGCATAGGCCCAGTATTTCAGCGGCAAGTTGGGCTACATCTAAAGCAGAATGAGTAGATCACTTCCAGGCTTGCTTTCAAATTTCAACAAATAATTTTTCGTATTTATTTATCTCTTAAGACCAATGAAAAAAACAAAAATACAATTTGGCTATTTGTTTTGTTAAGAAACCATTTTTAAAAAAAATTATATACTTTTTTTATAATAATAAAAATAGTTAAATCATTAAACATACGTATAAAAATCAAATATTGAACTTTAAATATAACAAAAGATATGAAACTACTTAAAAATATCGAATACTACTTAAATTAAAAATTATCAACAAAAAGAATTTGTATACTTGTTTAAAGTAAAAGTACAACATGCTACTTCTATATCTTAATTAAAATATAATATAAAATTTAATATTATATATAATAAAAAATAACTCTTTTTTAAAATAAAATATATTATTTTCTAATATGCTTTTAATATTAAATAGATTGAATATTTTTAATTATTTTAATATTTTATAATTATATTACTAAAAAAAAGTTCCACTAAAAAGAAATGAAGCCTTCATTTAATTTCAACTGCCAAAGGAAAAAGGAATGGCCAAAAGCTGGCAAAGAAAATGATGGTCAAATTTATCCTTCATTTTGAATGGCAACTAAGCAAATGATTAATGTCTTTTTATGTAATTCTAATTATAGTATTAATAAATATTTACAACTATACACATGATTATGACCAAGTGCCCTTATCTCAAATGATTATGATCATTGATTGTTTTGGTCACACTCAAAATTTAGGTTATCATTTATTTTCCGAGTTCCCTTCAGATTCAAGGGGTGTTTTAACGGATGACTGTGCAGGTATTTCTTTCATTTATAAATCTCTTTTTCTTACCCCACAAAAAAAAAAAAAATGTTAACACAGATTGAAATTTAGACTTCATCTCCCCCGAATTTCCCAAATTTTTTTCTATTTTTTATGGATTTTCTAAAGTTTTAAACATGTCCCACAATTCTATTTTTATCCCTTTTTTAATGATTTGTTAAAATGCATCGTTAAAAAAAGTCAAATCATATTTTTCAGTGGTTATGCCTGGTTATGTTCGAAATTGATTTCATATGTATATTCTTTGTTCTGCACGTGTCAGAAGAATTTGTGCAAGTTATAGATTTAGATTCTACCAAGTAGTTTGACCATTTTTTTAGAAAAACAATGTGAATTACCCCACCAATTACAGAGTGATTGAATTTTATTTCCAGAAACAATCAAATTATTTTCTGAAATTATGTGAAATTTAAATTTTACTTATTGTTAGTAATTTAACGAAAAATATTAAAAAAATTATAAATTATCCCATTAACTATAGAATAATTGCATTTTGCTCTCACTAACATTTAAAATTTACAAATTAAGTTCTTAATTATATAAAACTTGCTATTGATACTCAGTGTCTACTTAATTAACTTTTTCATTAAATTACATGATTTTTAGAAAAAAATTTTAAGCATGAGTCATAATATTATAGTATATTATATTATCATATCTTTTTTATACATAATTCTTATATTATATAATTAATAAAAATTAAATTAAATATATAAAATTTTAATTTAAGACTTGAAAATAAGTTACAAAATTATGTGCAAAAAATGATATAATAAATTAATGCATAATGTTATTATAACTAATGTTTACTAGTATTAATTAACATTAGCTATCATGATTCGATTTTTTTTTCATTGAATTAATTGCTCATTCAATAAAATATGGACCGAAAATATGAAGTGAATAAATGAAGTAAATACAAAATTTATATTACATAAAAAAATAAAAAATTTAATATTTTCATTTTATATGATCATATTCAATTTAGTTTTAACACTATAATAATTATAACAATGATGAACAATAATTTCTATTTTGCCTTTTAATTTTTTTTTTACAATTCACTTCATTTAAATTTTAATAATTATATAACTTATGAGTTATTTTTATTTTATTCCTTTAAAATTTATAATTTGTTATAATATTTATATTTAGACTAATATATCAAAAATAAATTATATTAGTTAATAAATTTACTTTATTTATATTTTTCCCAAAAAAATATAAAAATTCTTTTCAAAAATTAAAATAAACATTCATTAAAATTAATTTCCTATCATAAAAAATGCCTAACCAGTGTAAATTTTTAGGAAAGATTGAACAAAATTTTAGATTATCATATTTTATATAACATTACACATTTATTTGAATAAAAATTAGTTGTCTCTCAAATCCTTGTACCATATTAATTTGAAATCAAATTTTATCTAACCATTGTTTGCTACTAAATTACACACTTCCCTCCTAAATGAGTTTATCATTTTGAGTTTTCCACTTCCCTTTTAAAGTTTTATTAAAAAAAGTCTAGCAAATAAAGTAAATTTTCTAATTAATATAATATTTTTTAAATATATATATATTAGTCTAAATATAAGTATTACAATAAATTGTAAATTTTAAAGAAATAAAATAAAGATAATTCATAAACTATATAATTATCAAATTTTAAATAAAATAAATTAAAAAAATTCAAAGGACAAAATAAAAATTATCATTCATCACTACTATAATCATTGTGATGTTAAAATTAAATTGAATATGATTATATATAATGAAAATATTAAGTTTTTTGGTCTTTTTTATATAACATAACATTTGTATTTACCTTATTTCTTTACTTAATATTTTTAGTCCATATTTTATGAAATAAGCAACTAATTCGATGAAAAAAAATTGAATAGTGACAATTAATATTAAGTAACACTAGTAAATATGAATTACAATATTATTATATATTAATTTATTATGTCATTTTTTGCACATAATTTTGCAGCTCATTTTTAAGTCTTTAATTAAAATTTTATATATTTAATTTAATTTTTGTTAATTATATAGCATAAAAATTATGCAAAAAATGATGTGACAATTTAACATATTGTAATATTATGACTCATGCTTAAATTTTTTTAAAAAAATTATGTAATTTAATGAAAATATTAATTAAGTAGATAATGAGTATTAATCGTAAGTTCTATATAATTAAAGGTTTAATCTATAAATTTTAAATGTTAATAGGAGTAAAATGCAATTATACCATAGTTGGAAGGGATAATTCGTAATTTTTCTTAATATTTTCTGTTAAATTACTAATGATGAGGTAAAAATCAAGTTTTGCATAATTTCAAAAAATAATTTTCTTATTTTTATAGTTCATGGAACTAAAATTCAACCGAGAATAATTTGCATTTTTAAATTTTTCTGCGTGGATATTTTATTCCTACCAATGTTTTGAAACTCAACGTGACTCGCATCATCCGTCATCCACTCCAACTGATGGAATCAAAATTAGGATATAAAACAACTTGATTTAAACTATTAATTCAGATTAGGAATTGATCAGAATTGAATCAGCCGAAACTGATATAAACTTGCTGACCTGAACCGCTATCCGGTTCATATCCGGACGGGTTCAATCATAAAAATTAAATTTGCAGCTTGACCGACGAAGGAGTCAAGCCACTGCTACAGTGCTATAGTCCCCCGGCGCTGCCACTCCGTCGCCGCTATTTCTATGTATATGCTATCCAAATTTTATTATACTATCTAAATTTTATTTATATACATAATGTTGTATTATATCATTATATATTTATCATATTTACATGTTAATTATCTATTATTACTCATCTTATGTTCATATGCATATATTTATTATCATTTCGAGCACAACTTTAATATTT
The DNA here is from genome assembly GCA_020226215.1 of Sindora glabra. Lineage (NCBI taxonomy): Eukaryota > Viridiplantae > Streptophyta > Magnoliopsida > Fabales > Fabaceae > Sindora > Sindora glabra. The sequence continues at coordinate 55,912,189 of CM035231.1, forward strand.
AATTATCATGTATTTATACTAATTAATTTAATTATTATGTATTTATATTTTTTTATGTTTTATAATTTATATACACAATTGTAAATTATATACACATATATAATTTATAATTTTGTATATAAATAAAATATGTTAATTGGTTTAACCATTTAATTTAACGTATCTATTCATTTTAGCAAAGTGATGATTAAATTGAATTTTAAAATTTAGTTCTTACTATTTAATAAGATTGTTTTAAATTGTAGTCGAGATGAAATTTTTTTCCATTTTTTATTTTCTCATAGTTATGCCTTAACTCTATTATTTCATATCATATATCTTTATTTTCATTCATATACCAAAATATGTAATTACCACCATTTAAGATAATCCTATTTGTGATATTTTTATATATGTCAAATTACACTCACTACCTTAAAATTTAATCTAACTACATTCATATTTTTTCAATTTTCAGAAATATATAGTCACTTTCTTTATTTTTTAAAAATAAAATAAATGAGTGTATGTTAAAAATAGAGGGTAGAGAAAGTGAATACACATAAAATAAAAAATTAGCATATATTTTTGAAAATATAAGGGATATAAGTATAATTAAACTTTAAAAAAGGAAATTGTAACTTGCTCTTATAAATGATTTGTTCTAATTTTATATACCAATAATAATATGTTTGATAAAAATGTGTAGCATAGTCTAAGTGATTTGATATTTTATCGGAACCAAAGTAAGACCAAAGTTTGAAGCAAGTGTATAAACTATATGTACCATCATACCCTTAAATTCAATAGTAGATGAAATTTTATTTCAACATATCAATTCCCAACTAATATAAGAAACTCTTACATATATAACAAATTAAATATTATGTCAAATCAATAATCAACTGAGTCATATCTGTGCTTAAGTATTATTGCTTAATTGTACTATGTTTTAGTTCTTGATCGGTTTCATAATATGGATGCATTCCCCATTTTTTTAGATTTTTTTTTGTCATAAAACATATTCTTCCATTGAATGACAAGGGCAAAATCCCCAAATTGCATCAGAGAGGAACATATGGCAACCTATTAAAATATACAATATAAAAAAAAATAGATTCCTTTACTAAAGGCTAAAATCACATCACATATAAACTAAAAATCTAGATCCAATCCACAAAGATAAAAAAAGAAAAGACCCCATCAATTTAATAAATTCAATCCTTATCATTTTGACCAATTTAAAATCTTGTAATTGAAGTTCAAATAATCAGCTTAGAAGAAATTTGTATCAATAGGAGCTTCTATAAAATTAAGTTGAAAAGGATCTCTGTAAATGAGACACAAAATATCTCTATAAAAGGAAAATGTGGCAGGCTTCATTTTAAAAGAATAAAAAAAGAAGAAAACATTATACAAAAATTTAGATCTCACTCTGTAAGTGATGGAGAACTATACATAGAAATCTAACTAAATATGATGTTAATCGCGGAGAAACAGAGCTGATAGAGCGGAGAAGTAGGAAAAATATTACACGCAGTCAGTTCAAGGGCTTCGATACTTGCTGGAAAATAATGAAGACAAGATAAAGATTATAAGGTGGGCTGAGGTACCCAACCATAACCCTAAATATATTTAAAAATAAGATTTCATTTCATTTTTAAATGAAAATTTTTAAAATAGTATTTAACTTTAAATAAAATATTATTTTATTTATAATTTTTATTTTAATTATATTTGTAGCATTATGAAATCCATCAAATTAGTAAAGATTTCATTAAAATTTATTTTATTTAACCTACAACACAAATTATGAAAAAAAATTATCTCTTTTTAACATTATTTTTATCATAATGTTATCAAATTTTATTTTTTAATTAAATTTCATGTATCTTTTAATACTTTTCAAGAAAATGAATATATTTATAAATGAATTGAAATCACTATTTTTGAAAAAAAAATAAAAATAAAATTTATAAATAAATAAATTAAAATCAATTATATTAATTCTATTAAAATGAAATGAAATAAATTCTAAAAAACATTTATGCGAAACAAACCCTAAGCGGCAAAGACAATAACCAGCAGCCCAATCAAACTACATATATAATAGCTTCCTTCTCAGATAGACCTTCTTTCGTTTGAAGCCCATTAAACATAAACCCAGTATTCCAGTTGCAAATTGGGCCACGCCTAAAGGAGGATCCATACAGACCTTTTTCCCCACTTGGTTTCAATTTTCAAAAAACTGAATTTCCTGTTCATATATCAAAAGAAAAAAATGAAAAATGGCACGCTTCATTTTCAGTGGGCAAAGGAAAATGGAATCCGTTATTTTCAAAGGGAATGGCCAAAAGTTGGCGAAGAAAAGGAATGGTCAAATTTATCCTTCATTTTGAGAGGCAGCTAAACCAATGATTAATGTTTCTTACACAATTCTAGTATTAATAAATATTTACAACCTTATCTCAAACGATTATGATCATTCATTATTTTGGCCAAACTCAACGTTTGGATTATCATGTCTTCTTTGAGCCCACTTGGAATTTAGAGAGTGTTTTAACTGATAATTATGCAGATGTTTCTTTGTTAATTTTTTTTTCTTGAAAAAAAAGGTATGGATTGAAGTTTAGACTTCAACTCAGGTGAATTTCTCTATTTTTTCTGATTTTTTGTGAATTTATTTTTATATTTCATGCATATTTCATAATTCTATTTTTGGCCTTTCTTTTGAATATTGTTTTTTATTCTAACTTTTTTTAAATAATTTTGATATTAATTTTTTTATTATTATGATTCTAAATATTATTTTTTAAAAAATTATTATATTATTCTTATATCAATATATATTATTTTTCTACAAAAAAATTCAACTAAATAAATCGATCTTTAAATTAGAAGTAAATTAATCACTTCATTGAAGTTCAAGATGATATTAATATATTTTTAATTTTAGTTGCCTCGTGTGATTTGAATCTAACATATAAATTGTTAAAATATATCGATCTTTGAGTCAACTCAAAAAATAAAAATTGCGTATAAAAACATTTTTTAGTGAGAAAAATACTCACAAACTGATTTCTCTAAAATAACCCTAACTATCCACCCAAACTCTTCAGCCGCCACGTCCCTCGCATTTTCTTTCGCATAGTATGGCACACTACAATGAAAAAAACACCCAGCTCCCCCCCCCCCCTCCATCACCCATGTACGTATATTCAGTATTCTAACATCACCCCCACCACCACGTTCTCTCTCTCCCCCTCTCTTAACTGTCCCGTAGTCCACGATGTCTCCGATCAAGGTGTCTCCGGTAACCACATGTTTGGCGGCACTCACTCTCGCCGCCGTCCTCCTTGTTCCGACCGTCTTCTCCGACCCAAACCCAGTTCCGCCGAAGGTGTCCCAACTGGACAAATGGCTGTCGCACACCATCAGAGGCCACCATGCCGGTCGTGACAAAAAGCTTACGCTTGCAGAAGAAAACGTTAGAGTCATCAGGGTTCGGAAAGATGGAGCCGGCGATTTTACGGCGATTGCTGATGCTGTTAACAGTGTTCCGGCCGGGAACTCGCGGCGAGTAGTGATTTGGATCGGCAAGGGATTGTACCGGGAGAAAATAACGGTGGAAATGTGGAAGCCGTTCGTCACGTTTTATGGAGAAGGGAATGGGAACGACAGCGACATGCCCATGATAACGTACGACGGTACGGCGTTGAAATATGGGACAGTGGATAGCGCCACCGTGGCGGTGGATTCTGATTACTTCGTAGCTGTCAATATCGCCTTCGTAGTGAGTGTCTTTTCTTTTCCTCGGTGGCTTTTTGTTTCTTCCATTTTGCTTTCTTTGGGAGGTAATTAAGATACGAAGTATATGAAGTCAATTCATCTCAATAGAATATCCATGCATATAATAGGTGCAACTAGACACAAATATAATTATTAAAAAAAATTAAGTTTACGTCCGAACTTGACATGGGCTTATTACGATTTTTAATAAAAATTTAAATTTGATTAATAGTAAAATTTGCATAGAGTTAATTTAATTTTGGGGATTATATATAATTTTTTTAAAAAAATTAAAAGCATAATGAATTTTTTTTATTTTAAAAAATCTTGTTCCTTAACCTCTGGCTATTGTTAATTGAAACAAATAAGTTCGTTTTTTATTGAATAGGGCTTTTGCTGTCATATTAGCAACATTTGCCCTGGAGTAGTTTGTAATTGTGGCTGACGCAATGCATGCTTGAAATTCTCCACAGTGACATCTTTTGTGGGTCTAAGAGAAGATTAATTTAGTGAATGATTTCTTTGCCAGTTTGTCTTCAAATCTCATAGCTGTCAAAATCAAGATTAATTTAGGGTCTAAGAGAAGATAGCTAGACATTCCCCGGAAACCCCCCCCCCCAAACGTGCATGATATTGGTGAAAGAAATTATTTCACCTTATTCAGATTTTCTTCAATGGTAGTGAGAGGCAACTATATTTTCGTGAATAATTTCACGTAAACTGTTTAGTGTTTTAGGTTGCGTTTGTTTCAGGGTAAACTACTTTCTTGAAACTGTTTTCTAGCTTTTCCTTTTTTTATATGTTTGGAGGCAAAAATGATAGCTAAGTTAATAATAAAAGATAGTTGTTATGATTACATAAAAAGGTAATTACCTCTTCTAATTAAAAAATTATTTTTCTAAATCACTTCACATTATTTAATCTTATTGTCTTTTTTTTATTTTTTTTGCACCCTTCTCTCTACCTCTTTTTACTTTCCTTGTTTCTTTCTCTACCTTTATCTCTTATTTTTTCTCTTTATATCACTTTCTCTCCTCTCTCTATTTTATTTTTTTCTCCCTCTCTTTATCCCCCTCTCACACATATATATATTTTCTCCCCTCTCTTATCCTCTATATATTAACTCTCTATCCGTTTGCTATCATTAACCCTCACTCACTCTCTCTTGTCTCTCTCTCATTTTATTCTTATGAACGTATTATTGTTTTATAATTATAAAAATTGATAAATGTGGTTATTAATGTTAGATAAAATCAAATAAATATGGATTAATTATATGAAGAAATGATGAAATGAAAAAGCAAGATATAAATATGCTTCTTTAGATGTTATTTTTAATATAAAATATACTTAATTTTTAATTTTAATTTTTACTATTAAAGATTTGTATGACTTTGATCTCAATATCATCTTAATAATAAAATTATTATTGTATGGGTTAACTTTAAAGATAAAGTTTGTATATATGATGCTATTTTTCAATCAAATAAAATAATTTTCACTTTTGTGCCAAGCAAAATAAAATATTTTGTATTATATTACCAAATAATAAAAATTTAACTTTTTTTCTAAAAGTTCATTTTCTTAACAAAACAAATTTCATAAAATTTCATTTTTTTTATCGAAACAAACAAACCCTTGGCGTTCTTAGATGTATCACAGGCAGACAATTAGCACTCTCGATCGCCTAGTTAATTATACGTTTTAATATTCATTGCTCCATAAATTGCATTCATTTTGTTTTTTTTTTTTAATTGATAGCGAAGTTAATATTTTAGTATACTGCTTAGTCATTAAAGCTCACCTAACTTGTATTTCGTACGTGCTGTGTGTTTGTAATTTGTGTGCAGAACTCGGCTCCAATGCCGGATGGCAATAGTAAGGGAGCACAAGCGGTGGCGATGAGGATATCTGGGGACAAGGCTGCATTCTACAACTGCAAGTTCGTAGGATTTCAGGATACTTTGTGCGATGACAAAGGAAGACACTTCTTCAAGGACTGCTACATTCAAGGCTCCGTTGATTTTATTTTCGGAAATGGAAAATCCTTATACTTGGTACTATATACTTTTCAACCTTACATATTAGCTGGGGTTTCTCTTCCTAACATTTTTTAGCAAAAATTATAAAAATATGTCTTCATTAAATTTTGTATAAAAAAGTTTCATATTTTTTTCAACTTTTGAAAAAGGAAAAATTATATTAATCTCCCTCAAAATTTGGTCCAACTGCATTTGACACCTTTTATTTTTCAAAACTATATACTTTTGCTCTTGAAACAATTCTACTATTATAAAATGAGGTTATTTTTTTAACTGTATCTCTTTCTGCAATGTCATCCATCATAATCTAAAGATCATTATTTTATGTAATATATTGCAACAAAAATATACATAAAAAGGCAAAATTATTTTTTTCCTTAAAGAAAGAAAGGACATATTTGTACATGAAAATATAAGTGAATGATTTCTCAATCATAATGAACAATATTAGAGTAGGAGTTACAGTTTAAAAAATTAATATTGTTGCATTTTATAAAATTGAAAATATTTTAGGAGTGGAAGTATATAATTTAAAAAAAATTGAAAGATGGTCAATCTAATTTGCACATTCAAAAAACCTTGCAAGTTTGACCTTATTTAGAAGGATAACTCTATATTATTATAAACCAATGATAATTTAATGAATATGCATGAAAATTTATGGTATATTATATGTTAATTTTAAGTGCAAAATAACTAGTCGATTGTACGTAGAGGAGTACCATACATTCGGTTGCAGAGCATTTGGGAGTGATAACAGCACAAGCTAGGGCAAGCACGGAAGAAGACACAGGCTTCACTTTTGTGTACTGCAAAATAACTGGAAATGGAAGCGGAAATACATACCTTGGGCGTAATTGGAAGGGCTCTCCAAGGGTGGTGTTTGCCTACTCATACATGCCCTCCCTCATCGATTCCCAAGGATGGTTGGCCGGCCAACGAGCTCAACAAAGGTTTTTCACATTTACATCATGGTTTCATTTTGATTTAGTGAGTTCGAATCCTAGTTAAATTATGTTGTTAGTGAAAAATATTACTTAGATCTAATAATTCAGCCATACTATATATATCGAAAATGATATCCTAAATTAAGTTTCAAATATAAATCAAATATTATCATCAAATATAAAATAATAAAATAAATTTATAAAATTTAATTTAATAGATATAAAAAAATTCAAAATTTAATTTCAAATTCTACTTTTAATATCTATAGCATTTTTGCGAATATATTAATGTATATCATATTTTCCATTCATAGGCATCCAAGACATATTGTCTTGAACCCACATCATCCTACACATTATTTGAACACGAACATGAATGTGAACGTGATTTAAACGCGATAAACATGCCAACAGAAATCCTTAATAATGACCAATTTAACGTGGGTGTTCTTGTTTATGTAGCAGGAGAGCATACTATGGAGAATATAGGTGCATGGGGCCAGGAGCTGCATTCGGTGGTCGTGCAAAAATTGCAAAGAAGCTATCAGAAGAAGAGGCAAAACCCTACTTGACGATGACTTATATCCATGGAGGGAAGTGGATTATCCCGCCTCCCAAGCTCTGATTGAATCAAATCCATGCATCCACGTACGTATTAAAAGAAAAGAGAATATACCCTAAAATACTGCGTCGTTATGAATATATATACACTGAAAATGAGGGCGCAAGAAGAGCAAGTATACTATCTTTTTTTTTTTTTTTTGGACATACTCTAATTAATATAATGGGTACTTGTTTGTGATTAGTGCCTCCTTCTTTGTTTGGGTTTTGGGAAACGGATTAGGTCCTGAAAGTGGGCTAATCTGGCCCATTTAAAGAATAAATGAGATAGGGATGGCATTAATTGAATATTAATTTGCATATATGAATTCACACGCATTGGTATCACTTTCACGTGACACAATTTGGTGAGGGTACCGTAGACTGATTTTCGGTATCGATTACGAAGCTTAGTTGTTCTATCAATTAAATATTTTGATTGGCTATAAAGAAAATGATATATAAGATATTCCTAGAGTAGTCATGCTGCAATATTTCTGCCACATGAACAAATGATAGAAAAGAGAAAATTTAATATATTATAGAGGTATTATAACTGAAATTTGAAATCATTTTAGGATGGTTCAAGAATTCATAAGAATTTGATAAATTCATATTGTGATCCTCACATTTTTATCTTTATGTCGATTAACTTTCATGTGAATCGAACACTCAAAACTTCGAGAAAAAATATTCATGACAATTCAAAAAAAAATAATGTCTATTTCTAGTTAGAAGATTTTTGCTCAAAATACTATTTAAAAGAGTGAAATATCAAAAAAGTTTAGGAGGGCAATTAAACACTGAGTTAAAGATTCAAGTATGTTGACTCGTAGTTATCCCTTACACACTCAATATTATAGAATGAAGCATATACAAAATGAAAATGAATGGAGTGCCTCTTTTCCTATTCAGTTATCCCTTTTGATTTGTCTTGTTTAAAGACTTTATGTGTGAAAGAATTTTACAATACGATATGCGCAAATGCTTTAATGTGACTAACAAGTTTCTTATCAATGGATTTAAATGAGAAGACTGGCATGTTCACCAAAACTAACAAACATGCATTGCACGATTCAGATAGAACTATTTAGAAAAATATTGAGGCAAAGATTATGATAGAAAAAATAAAATAGTATTTTATATATATTAAAAAAAATTTAAAATTAAAATGTTAATATAAATTAAGAATTGTTATTAAATAAAAAATAATGAAAATAAATTTATAAAATTTAATTTAATTAATATTAAATATTTTAAAATTTATTTTTAATATATATGTAACATTTAAAAAATGATGCCATCAGCCGTACAAAATTTTAACTCTGAATATCATCATAACATCAAGATTTTGTAGTATTCGTGCTCTTTTGTAGATCATTTTTTTTTTAATATCAGAAACACTTCTCCTAATAGAATAAGTCATAGATGCATATTAAGAATTCAGCATATGACGTGAACGAACGGAGACAACTCGAAAAAGATTTGATTGAAGATCAAACCATAAGGCACATGACAATAGGATCATATTTTTTATTATTATTTGAGAAAAATAGTTTTCAATTTGGTCAAAAATAATTTTTTCATTAAAAAGAAAAAAATTATTAAAATCCATACACAAAAATGTAACCATCTTCTACTTGGACAAGAGAGGACAAAGGGGGGCAGAATGAACATACAAATCTTAAAGACCAAGAAAGAAAAAAGACGAGAAATTTATATGAAAGATTATATTTTTTTCCCATATATATATATATATATATATATATATATATATATATATATATATATATATATATATATATATTTAATTATCTGAAGAAATTTATTGAATCATAAACTCAAAGAAACTGCCGAACACCATAATGATTATTTATAGTTTTACGCAGCAACCACACAACTGGAATTCATATAGTCATAAAAATTGCACCTATAATTATTACATCCCTAACTGATAATGACACACCAAATTAAGCTGTGGCATTTCAACAGGAAATAGATTTTGGTTACAAAAGTACGAGAACATTGGATGCAGATAATTATAGTACCATACGAGAAAGTACACAGAGGTTTAACATCATCCTTCTACCTGCAGTTATCCTTCTAGCTACTCGAAGCATCCTATAATTCTTCACAAAAAAAGAAAAAAGAAAAGAACGAAAAGAGGAAAAGAACCCGCTTCACATTTGAGATACCAGCTCCTGTAATCTGGAACATTAAAGACATCAGAGTATTTAGATTACTAGTTACTCTCCATCTTCCATGGTTCCTGAGTTCCCTGCTACAATATCACCGAGGGAAAAAGAAAAAATTAATTGTAATTTTGATCCCCGTACTTTCAAATCATTCATAGGCCTGTTTAGATTTTTAGTTTTAATCAATTATCATTAAAAAATAAGTCCAATGTTTACAGCAACTAAGAAGCTAAGATAATTGGATTTGTACCCCGCTTTTTTTTGGTCATTTTTTTTTTATTGAATAGAGACAAACATAAAATTTTTTGAGTTTCATGGTATAGAAAAAAAAATCGAGTTTCTAACAGGAATATGATTTAAAAAAAAAAGGTAGAGAATTCAAAAATTCAAAATGATTATATAAAAGAATATAATATAATAATTGAATTGATAAAATAATACCAGAAGTGGCATCATCACGGTGATTGTCTTTGGGTTGATTCTCCATGCACTTAAGGAGGTACTTAAAGGTCTCGATCTCGCAAGGAATTGTAAGCGCGCCACTGTGGTCGAACCCGAACTCCTCCTCAGTCTTTTCCAGCAACAATTTAAACAGCGAGTGGCTAAGGTAGCTGGTCGGAATTATGAACCTTCGATGCTCAGGTCCTACGTACACTGCCAAATATCCTTTAGGAACATCCGCCGGCGGCCCACTGCAGTGGCAGTTTTCCTCATCGGAATCGCAGGTTATGACTTCAGTTAGCCTCTTGTTGATCAACGGTGATATGCCACTTTCGTTCTCATCGCGATCGTTCTCGTTATGATCATCATCGTGGTCGTGGCCGTGGTGACCGTTGGTGTCTCTGGGGCCCAGTGTGACTAATTGCCATTTATGAAGTAGTTCCTTAAGCCTCACAATCTGCCTGATTCCAATCAGCTTGGAGCCTCCGTGTTCATCCATTTGCTAGAAGGTTACCGCAAAAGTGACAAAGTATTGAAAGATCAAATTCGGCGATCCGACGACACTAGACTATGATGTCTCATCAGATCTCTATACTACATGATGTACAATCATAAAACAAAAGAAAACATCAAGGACAAACAAAATAATTAAAGGAAATGGTGTTTTTTGTTTTTTAGTGCTGCTTGAAGTTTTACTTTTTAATAAATTGAATGTTTTAATTACATTAAATATATTAAAATTTATATTTTTAATTCAATTCAGTTATTTTAAAATTAAAAAAAAAGATAATTCAATTATAAAATATCTAATTTTAAGTGAAGCTTCTTATAACATTACTCTTTCACGTTATTTTTTTTTTCTTTCTAAAGGGACATTAGATCTGAATATTTGGATTACAGCCCTTTCACACCAGGGCAGCAAAGCAAATCAGTGTTATTAATCTTACCCACCCAATGAATGAAAGTTAAGAGTCAAATTTATAACTGAATGTGTCAATTATTTAAGGATAAATTCAATTATGAAATTTATTATTCATACATCAATTTTGTAATATTTATATATTAAAAATCTGACTTCGCCATTTTTTTTTATTAAGATAAGATGAGAAATTCCTTTTTGCTCAATGTTGTATGCTCTGAACTACTAAAAAATTACTACTAGAGAAGCAAGAATTTCTGGTTAGATTGGTGCATTGAAATGTTGGTTTTACCTATTAAAAATCTGAAATTTTCAATTTTAAGAGCATTGAAACCAAAAAAAATAATAATTGACTTTTAATTATGAATATGATTTTTTATAATTAAAACATATAAAAATTTCTTCCGTTTCTTTTCTGTTATTCAAAATGATAATGATAATTCCATGTTTTCTATTACGATCGTGTCATAGCTTAGACCTGATCAGAGGCCCAGAAAACAAGGGATATATTATGTTTGCATATTGAGTCGATATACACACAGATTTTTTTTTTTTGGCCATAAATATACAAACAAATTGATGAATAAAAATATTGGTAAACCTATCTAATTGTACCTCCAAGTTTAATTTGAGCCATTAACCCTATCAATTGCAAGGATCTGTTATGGACACAAAATATCGTCACTCTGAAAAATGGTTCACGTGATTGACATGATGGATGAGGAATCAAAATCATTGAAATTGCTGCAAAATCATTTATCTGCAATTTTTTTAAGGCCTTTTTGGAGATGGAAAAGATCTAAGCCGGATAACCAATTTAAAGGAAAACTAACATAACTTTAAATTAAAGTCACGGGTGAAAATATCAAAAATTTCTACCAACTCCCCCCACTAAAATTTATTTTTCATCCCTGCCTTGAAAACCAAACTTATCCGGAACTAGAAATTATCCAACACTTTTTTGTCAAATTCATCCTATGATCCCTACACGTCATCTTACAGGAGATGAATCAGTCGTAAGAAGAACTTGAACACATAAAATCCATAAAATACAAACTTGTAAATTGAAATTTACCCAAATCTCAGGAAAAAAAAAGGAAAAACCATTAATGATAATGAAATTCATAATAGAATTCACATTTCCGGCAAAATAAACTAGAAAAGAGGGCAAACTGAACATCAATTACAAGACGGAGACACATGATTAGATTTTAAAAGGGCCATAACAAATAAAAGGTGAAGAAAATTTGTGAACCTGGAATAGTTTAGGCGTGAATCCGAGGAACAAACGCCATGGCTACGGAATTGGATGCAGAGGTAGCAGCGAGCGAGCTCTTCAAGGAGAGAGAGGAAATATGGACGGAACGACTCTCGATACTTTTTTCTTAATCTGAATCAAATCCTCTGGAGAAGAAACTCGAGTACAACGTTGTAGCTTCGGCTATATACAGCCATGGATTATGGGATGAAACTCTTTACCCGCTAAAGCGGCGCTATCGGAGACTCTGTTTTTTCTGTTTTGGCCAGAGAGCGCCCAGCAGAAGCAACGGTTTATATGAATTTCTGACCTTTGGGAGTTTGGGACCCAATTTTATTATCCATTTGAAAAACAATATAAAATTTTAACCGAAAAAAGAAAAATAATAAAAAATGAAAAGGGAAAAAGAATGGCTTTTTGGTAAGATGGGAAAAAGAAAGCTAAAATTTTTAAGTTAAAAAATTAAATATCAGAAGATATTTCTTAATTTAATTTAATTATAATTATAATTCAATCCATCTATTTTTAGAGTTATGCAATTACCTTTTTTGTTATTAAATTTTAAACCTAAATTTATATTTTTTTAAATAGCAAAAATGGTTAAATTATTAAAAGTGTACAGGCAATGATTAGACGTCGAATTTCAAACATAATGAAAAGTGCAAAATTTTAAAAAAAATTAAATATTATTTGAATTAAAAATTCTCAATTAAATTCATATTTTTTAAAATATATAAAATAATTTTTTAATAGTAAAAATGATAATTTAGTTAATCAAGATACATGAAATTTTGAATTTGAATCTTAGGCATAATAAAAATTTAAATCTTTAAAATAATATTGAGCGTTAATATAATGTTAAGATGGTAGTAAAATAAATATGTTTTTTACAAATAAAGGTGAATATAACTAAATTGAAATATAGAAGATGAGTGTAAAATGTGTAATTATCCTTAAATATTAATAACGGCGGAAAAATAGCAATCAATTGTTGTATGTAGGGATAAAGAAAGAAGACTTCCAGTAGCGAAAGTCTGGTGCGGTTTGTTGGTAATAATAATAATATTATTATTATTATTTTCAGCCTACATTAATTTATAAATGCATTAATATTAATATTATTTAATAAATCTATAGTATGAATGGCAATAAATTATAGGTTTCATAAACTATTTAGTCCCAATGCTTATTAATTAAGTATGAATTTTATAATGTCATAGCAAATATATATATATATATATATATATATATATATATATAAATTTTATAATAAGTAGAATTTATAACCCAATCTATTTAATTAATTTTAAAAGAGACCCCTACCTCTAAAATCCTACGGAGTTTTACTTTCTCATTAGAGTGCAAAGAGGGAATTCTCTTTAATTGAAAAACATATGGTAGGGTTTTGACATGGAGTAAAACCCTATCATTAATTTTGGAGTGAACCTCTATCATGAATTTTCCTTCGTCTTTGTTGTATAGATACATTATGAATCATTAAAGTTGCAATTGAGTGATTAGAGGTACTAAATTGGAGATTCATATATGAAGATGAAATTCAAGGTAATTATAATATCATCTAGTTAATTTTATAAGTTTTTATTATTAAATTATATTGTGTCACATAATTTATTATTTGAGACAAATAAAAAATTCTAATTTTTTTCATCATGGTTGGCTTTTGGATTTTTACTTGTCATAAAATTACCTTTTTATTTTTAACATCCACTCAATTATAATAACCTGTGAAAACAATGATGCAAACATATCTTATCAAGATATAAGAAAAAATAGTATTGAAATCTTGATGTTATGATTAAATTTAAATTCAATACATTATGGTCAAAATTTTTCTATACAATTAATTTTTTTATATTTATACTCCATATTATTAAATAACTGCAAAATGTTATATAAATAATTTATAAAATAAATGATTTGATTTATAGTTTTCTTGGTAATAGAAGGAGTAATCAAATCATTAGACGCACACGCAAAGACTAGGAATTGAATTATGAATATAATAAAAAATACAAAACATTTGAGGGATATCAAGTGTTATATAAGTCAAAAGCTCTTAGTAATTTTATTTATATTTTTAATAACTTAATTTACATGTTTGATTCTATGAGGGCTTAATGTTAAATTAATATGTCATAAATTTTATTTAAATTCATAGGAAGTACTGTCCATGTGCCGAGTCATGTAAGCTATTAGAATTAAGTCAAAATACATAAAACCCCTTATTAGTATTGGTCTATATCAAATAACCTTCTTAAATTTTTAAATCTTTTATATAACCCCTTAAACTTTACAAAGCTCTAAAAATGCTAAAGCTTCTATTAATTAAAATGGAGTAGGGCATGAAAGCAGCACTAAAAAGATTATTGTGTATTCTTGGAGGAGTATTGATTAGTGTACTAAGGCCAAAAAAAAAACCCTAAGGTGCTTTGATTATTTTTGAGTGATTTTTATGTTTAGAGTTTGAAAAAACTAAAAATTCACCATCAAACTAGCATGTAATCAGTTTTGTGGCTGCATTTTTAACTTTATGGCTTAGATTCTCATACTCTTCCTGCAAATGCAAAAGAAACATAAAAGGTAAATCCATTTTGCATGTTTTTACTAAAGTAGCAACCATTTGAGAAAGTACTTACCTTTGTGTTAAATCATCTTGTTTAATCTTTGCAAAGTCTTCACAATTAAAAATGGGCTTAGTAGAAAAATATTTAAAAGGAGTTAAAACTTGTAGGTTGTACTTCTTACAAAAAGGCACCCAAAGCTTGACATACTTAGAGGCTTCAACGAAAGCATAGAAGTTAAGAAGGGAGCAACAATCATAAAAAATGTAGCAAGCCAGTTTGTATGTTGGGTATTCAAGAGCCATTAGAGAGAGCATTATGTTCATTATGATTATAGGTGGCTTAAGCACTGGATTTGCCATTGTCATAAAAAAATCCGTATTACATTCATGCATTACTTTGCTTTATTTCAATTAACAGGAGTTGTTTATATTTTTAGAACTTTGTAAAGTTAAGGAGTGTTATATAAAATGTTTAAAAGTTTAAAGGAGTTATTTGACACAAGCTCATACTTTAGGAAATTTTATGTATTTTGCTCTTAAAATCACGTTGTATTAATTAATTAATTATTATATTTTATTTTTTATCCATCTATTTAATATTATGCTAAATTAATCAATCTTTAGTTATTATACCTAAATGCCAATGATAATTCCTTATTTGGATGAGGGCGAATTCCTTAGTCTTTTTCTATCCTTTCTAGATTGGTTTTATCCTTTCATATCTTCAAAAATGATGACAAACTAACCTTATTAACTTGTTTTGCCTTGCTCACAAGTAAACTAATCTTCACTTCTTTTTAAGAACATCCCAAGACAAAAATGCTCAAAAGGAACAAAGTAAACTCTTTTCTAGATCTCCATCCATGTCCTTCTTTAAACAAACTCTAAATAAATTGGAAACTAATTATTTTTTGTGATAAATGGTGCAATCTAATAAAATTATCAAGTAAAGTGTTATATTTCAAAAAATATATATGGATGTGGTACTCTTGTCCTTAAGTTATATTTATTAAATTAATTAATAAATAATAAATTATTACATAAAAGAAAGATAATATACTAATTAATGTGAAAAAAGAATATATTTTTATTTTTATTTTCTTAATGCTCATAATTTACATATAACAGATGCAATGGGAGATGGGAGAAGACAAAATAGAAGCAAAAAAAAGGGATTTACTTGTGGCAATGTGTTGGATTAGCTCATTATAAATACTCTTAAATGGGTCAAGATTAGTGATCATATTATACTTGGGTTGATTGGTGTAAAATGGCTTAAAAAGGCACATACCCGATCTATTCATAAAACTTACAATTAACTTTCCTTCATCATATATCCAATCAAATGCAATTTACATACCATATAGTATTAACTAAATGATGTCATAAGCAATTATCATAGTTAAAAAATGATTATTTAAGTGAGCCATTAGCCAAATTACTTACAATTACTCAAAGACTAAAACACATTTGATATTCTTGTATTATGCCCATTTTGCTTTAAATATTTTAAAGGCTATAATAGGCTCTAACCCCTTATTTTGGTTTGTTTATAGGTATCCCAACCTTATACACTATATTTTCTACCTCAATCCACCAATTCTTATTACTTTGGTAAGAAAGGGAACATTAATTGGTATCATCTTTGGGGATCGAACCCAAACTTATATTTATATCTTTCAGAGTATCTATGGTAAAGTGAATACAATACAAGAATATTAAGGATGTTTTAGTTTTTAAGTGATCATAAATGATTTAGCCCATGTCTCGTGTGAATATTATTTTCTAACTATAATAATCAATTATCACACCATTTAATTAGTATTGTTTAGTGTGTAAATTACATCCAATGGACTATATAGTGAAGAAGGATTGATTGCAAGTTCTATGAACCGATTAGGTGTATGCCCTTTTTGACCACCTTACACAGATTAGCCTAAGTATAATGTGGTCATTGATCATAAACTATTCAAATGTATTCATAAGCTCCAACCTCCTTAAGTGTAGTCAATTTTGTTTTGATACTAAACCACATTTTTGGAGCCAAAATATAACACATTTTTATCCTAGTTAATGTCCCTAAAAATTTGATCTTCTTTCAACAACTTATTCTCTCTCTCTCTCTTCCACAATTCGTAAAGATTGTGCTAAAACCATATGTGACCAAAGGTAATTTTTAGTATGTAAAACACCTTTCTTCAACAATCTTTTTCAATCTAGATATTTTTTAGTTGCATACATCTTAGATAAGACATTTTAAAAAGGTGATATTTGCAACAAAATTTTTTCTTACCATATTTTAAATAGGGGCAGAGCAAATAATATCTTATCCTAATAGGTAAGTATATAAATCTAGACATATTTTCCACTGTATGATATCAGCTAGAGTTGTGATGAATAAACGGAACATAATCAACCGTATATCTTCTAAATTACTAAATATGATTTAATATGAAGTATTTGAATAGTACCTTGCATAGTTATTAGACCGAACCAAACATTATATCGAATAAGGGATTGATTCATTGAATCTCTCTAGTTAAATTAGTGAACCGTTTATAATATAAAAACAATAAAAAATAATAAAAAATGGATTTAATAAGGAAAATAATAATAAATTCATATTATGATTCATCAAAATATAATAATAGAAAAAGAAATAACCTGATGTTATATAAAATTTTATAATCAAATAAATTATTATTTTTCTTTAAAGGTTATAACAATTCAATATAATAAAGTGATTCAATTAAATTAATTAAAAATCACTAATTGAACTAATTTTTTATTGATTGAACTAATTTTTATTGACAATGTGATTCAAGCTAAGCTAACTGCCGGTTCACCAATTAAACCGATTTGATTAGTTTGAATTTAATAATTATTGTATGTTGAGGATTTCAAATTTAATTTTTTTCCTAACATAATGATATCGTCTGAAAATAAAAGAAGCACTTTCTAGATTCAAAAAGATAGAAGATAAAGAAAACATAAAAAAGAAAAAGGGGGGGAGATAACAGCCAAGACAAAGAAATAAAGGAAAGGCATTGATGCTTAGGTGGTGGTGCAATTCATATTGGCATGAAAAGTGGAAAAAAAGGTGTGAGAGGTATGGTGGAAGCCATCATCATAATATTGGGCCTCTTATTCTCTTTTCTTTCTTTGTGCGTAATTCTTCGATACGCAACAGTAACGTCGCTTCTAGGCTTGATGGTGCAACCGTCCATTGTCGAAGGAAATTGCACAAAGCTTAATTGAGGTTTAAGATTTCTGGTTTCTTTTGATGGACGCACGTTGTTTGTTTCTGGATAGGGACAGCCGGACTTGGAACAAACTTTGTAATTTGTATTAGGATTGTGATCATGCAAGTCAAGTTAGCGCAAATGGGGGCAAAGTGGGAGGTAAGGAATCTGATTACCGCAACTCATCCAGTGGATGTGCCCAAGAGTAAAACCGCTAGCATTATCTTGATAATGATGTGTCATCTTGTTTGAACCTTGATACAACAATAAAGCTACTTAATTAATAGATTAATAGCTTATGTAGCTTGAGGCGTCAGAGACTGATATTTGAAAAGAAAAAAAAAAGGAAACAGAAGAAGAAGAAAATAATTATTGTAATTGTCCTTCATATATTAAGATAAAAAATAAGAGAAAAAATTATAAATTAAATTAAATGATAATTTTATCATTTAAATTAATGAGTTAGTTTTCAAATTAAATAAAATCAATAGTAAAATTATAATAATTCAATTTTCTACCCATATGTGATAAGAAAAAATTTTAGCATACTATACTTTTTTTTTGTATCCATTTTTTTTAACCCTATAATCAAATAAAGAAAAATATTATTTTCTATTTTTTTTCTTTTATCCATTTTCTAGAAAAAATGCAAATGGTGAGTTCTCAATTATAAAATTGTTTATTTATATGTTAGGATTAAATAAAAGGAAGATAAATTATTTTAATCATAGAAGAATTTTGAAATAAATAATAACCTTACTATGTTAAAATGTTTTTTTTTTCGTAAATAGAAAATGGAAAAAAGGAAGATCCCTAATTGCATTCTATTGAAGAGAGCGAAGCCGTCGGCAAAACTCTATTAAAAAATTATTGTCAAACTCAATCAAGTTAAGATTAAGAGATAAAGATCGAAGAGATGAACCAATACAGGTAGGCTAACAGTAATTTTTTATATTATTAGAGGATTGTTTAATCACTCTGAATCCCCATATAACAGTAAAACTAATTAAATAACATTAACTGTGAAATCCATGAAGTATTAAATTTATTATATTGAATAAGTTATTAGTTTTAAATTTTTATCAATAAATATTAAAATTTTATATAATTTCCAAATTGAGATAATATTAAATCTATTTGTTCAACAAAATCTCATTAGATTAGGATTAATACTGAATGTATAATATATTCAGTTAGGTAGTTGCCATTGAACAAATTCAATAAATTTTTACTTAATTTGATATTCAATTTTAATAAATCAAATAAATAAAAAAATCAATTTTAAATATCAATCTGTTCAATTGAACAGTAAGATAATATTTTTAAGTACATCTTAAACCAAGGTCATATAATTTAAATATAATTTTAATATACTTAATTATAAATTATTTAATTTTAATTTTTCATATCTAAAATAATTTAATTTCATTCTTCTATATATTTAATCGATGTACCTCAATTCATTATTCACATGCTTTGTCTTCAATAAAATGATTAAAAAAAAAAGGCTGTCTCATGAATGATGAATGTACTTGCCCAGCATGTAATTAAAAAAAAAAAAGGAAAACAAATCTTGTAAGAATAGGGACTCACCTGATATAAGTGGGGTTTAATTCGATTATAACATTGTCTTTAATGCTGACTTATTGAATCAAGACAATGCCTTGAATAACTTAAATATTGGCTGACTTAATAACTTCCAGAATCCTTCCCTTCATTTTTTTTTTTCCAAGCAGTTCCCTTATTGTGTTATGAGCAAGAAACTATCATCAGGTTCCACTCTCTGCAGGATGACTTTCCGTGAAGTATGACGTTAAATATTTTAAAATCGGTGCCTACTATGATATTTTAAAAATTTTGGAAATTAGGGTGACATAACAAAATTTAGATCATTAAATGAGATAATTAAATTTCTTTATTCATTTCATCCAATAATTTAAATTTTATTATATCATCCTAAGTTTCAAATTCTCATAACACTTTAGAATTTTCCTTTAAAATCAGCAATGTGCATAGGGTCTGAAATGCTATGTGCTACATTGTTTGTGCATCCGATTCAAAATTGAATATAAATTAAAAATTGTAAATTTCATACATACAACAACAAAAAAGCTCTAGAGTAAATTTAAAAGTTGTAAATTTCATACATATTAGGGTAAATTTATAAAACATATTAAAAATTCGAAATTCGGATCCCACTTTTTTATCTTAAAATATATGCATGGTACTTTTTTTTTTTTTTCTTATGATACATTAATTTATCGTAATGAAAACCGTTTTAAACGGATAATTCAGCTGACTAGGCCACTAGGCCCATACTTGCAATTGGGCTTCATCATCCCATTCCATCTAGAAGAGGACATAAAGCATCGTGGGTCATGGATTCCACCATGTTTTTCGAATCTATCACTGCGGATGGAGGCTCAAAAATTAGGCTTCAACTTTTGAAAAGCCACTTTAGATTACAGAACCAGACAGCTCTTGGGCCCAATATATACATAATTTTAATTTTACATCAAGTTTACCTTTTTTTTCTTTAATTCAAATTTTATATAATATGCGATGATATATTAATGATTAGATTTGATAGTACATTATTGATGCTTTGGTATACAATAGAATTTTTCATATATATATATATATATCAAATGTATTTTTTTAATCTAAATTTGAGTTATAATTGTAATTTAAAAATACTTTACAAAACCATATTATTCACTTAATTTTAATATTTGAATGCCATAATTTTAATGGGAAAAAAATCACATCATAAAAATGTACAAAAATTCACCTAAATTTTAACGGAAAGTAATTGAAATGTAACAAGTTAAATGAATCAAATTTGAAACTATAAATTAGATATAGATAAAGAAAAATATAAAATATTTTCTTTAATTTTGAGTTGATTGAATTTTATCTATTTCATTTTAAAAAATTAAATAAATTTCTTTTTGAGCTTGAACTATACATAAGTTAGAATTAATATCTATTATTTGTTTAAATTTTATTTTATTATATTATGTAATTTTTAATAAAATTTTCAAATAAAAATAATAATACTAGAACGTTGAGTTATCTTGTTATTTATTCACATATAATTTTAAAATTATATAATTAATAAAAATTAAATTAAATGTTTAAAATTTTAAATAAATATTCAAAAATGAGTTATAAAATTTTATGTGAAAAATAATTAAACCAACATTTTATAATATAAGAATAGTTTTAATTTTATTTACCTGTGGTTTTTCCCCTTTTCATTTAGCTTACCTAATAATTTTAAGTATTACAATTCACTTATATATGCCAATTATTAATATTTTTCTTACTTAAATTATTTTCTATCCGACAAAAAATTCATGTATATTATATTTGAATTGTAATCATTTTTTTAATTTTGACTTAATTTGACACTTGCTTAAAATTAATTTACTTTCAAAAAAATTATTTGCTACCTTAAATTCAATAATTATTGATTAAATTAAAAAATATAAATTTTTAATAAAATGATTTTTTATTATTTTATTTATTTTTGAATAAATATTAAATAAAATTAAAATTTAGGAAATAAAAATTACGTACAATACACATGAATTTTTAATTAAATTTTTAATAGAAAATAATTTAAATAGGTAAAACTTTAATATTAAAAATATATATGGATAAATTTTAATACTTAAAATTATTAGTGAGTAAAATAAAAAAGGTAAAATAAAAATAATAATATATAATAATTTCATGATATAATATTTTATTTAAAAATTTGTCAAAAAATATATAATTTAATAACATGAGGAATTCAGCCGATGATAATACATTATTGATACTTTGGTATACAATAAAAATTTCATATATATATATATATATATATATATATATATATATATATATATATGTATGTATGTATGTATATTTCTCAAGTATACTTTTTTTTAATCTAAATTTGAGTTATAATTGTAATTTAAAAATACTTTACAAAACCATATTATTCACACAATTTTAATATTTTAATGTCATAATTTTAATGAGAAAAAAATCAAATCATAGAAATCTACAAAATTTCACCTAATTTTTAACGGAAAATAATTAAAATGAATAATATGCTAACAAGTTAAATGAATCAAATTTGAAACTATAGATTAAATATAGATAAAGAAAAATATAAAATATTTTATTTAATTTTGAATTGATTGAATTTTATCTATTTCATTTTAAAAAATTAAATAATTTTTTTTTGAGTTTGAACTATACATAAGTTAGAATTAATATCTATTATTTGTTTAAATTTTATTTTATTAAATTATGTGATTTTTAATAAACTTCTTAAATAAAAAAATAATACTAGAACTTTGAGTTATATCGTTATTTATTCACATATAATTTTAATATTACATAATTAATATAAATTAAATTAAATATTTAAAAATTATTTATAAAATTTTATATGAAAAATTGTTAAACCAACATTTTATAATATAAGAAAGATTTTAATTTTATTTACCTGCGTTACTTTTTTATTTAACCTACCTAATAATTTTCAGTAACAATTTACTTATGTGTGCCAATTATTAATATTTTGCTTATTTAAATTATTTTCTATCCAGCAGAAAACTTACATATATTATATGTGAACTTTAATCATTTGCTTTTTAAATTTTAAGTTAATTTGAATCCTATTTAAAATTAATTTACTTCAAAAAAAATTTAGTTGGTACCTTTAATTCAACATCTGCCAACTAAATTATAAAAAATAAATTTTTAATAAAACTATTTTTATTTGATAATTGTGTTATAAATGAACATTAAATTAAATTAAAATTTAAAAAATAAAAATCACATACAATATATATGAATTTTTTATAAAAAAATAGTTTAATAGGTAAATTTTTAATTATTAAAGGTAAATATGGATAAATTTTAATACTTAAAATTATAATTGAATTAAATAAACAAGGATGAAATAAAAAATAATAAAATATAATAATTTCATGATATAATATTTTTATTTAAAAAATTTATAAAAAAATACGCGATTTAATAAGATGAGAAATTCAGCCCGTGATGGAGGTTATTTTTTCGTTCAGGTAGAAGTAAAAGAGGGAAATTCTAAGGTACGGTTTCCAAATCTTTGGTGTGGTACAAGATTATTTAAAACTTAAATAATCTCAAACAATAAATAAAATTGTACCGGAAGATTAAAAACCGCTGGGTACTGTAGTCTTCCCGTAAGAAAGACAATCGGATTTGGGGTTTGCGTTTTCTATGGGACACAAACCAAACGGGTCGGTTCTCGGTAGAAGTCCGGGTAAGAGGAAACCAACCCCGGAGGTGTAGACATCGAATGAGGGCCTCTATGCACACTGTAGCGTCACCGCCATTCCCAGCCTTCAACTATCGGCAGAATCTCACAAACTGCCTTTGGAATATCTTAGCTTTGCGACACTGCGAAGCGCTTATCAGTGGTGGCTCTGCCTCTCCTGGTTGAGCAGATTCCGAATTTTCTGGCGCTTCTTTTTTATTTTGAATTTTTTCTGATTAAGCTTCTAAGCTAAACCCCATCATGTTAAATTCAAGACTAGCAAGGGCTGGAGCGTGGATGGCCAATCAGCTATCCAGAGGTACTTTCTTTTCTCAAAAAGTAATTTTTTTTTCTTCCTTTTCATGCTTTTTTGTTCATTTAATTTTGCTTCTGCTATGCAGAGGTATCCAAACCTTTAAGCATGACGAGAAACCCTCATTGCATTGATTTGAGAATTTAAGTTGTACCGTTTGCTGATGCTTTTTTTCTTCCCTATTCACAGGAAAATTTGCTTCCTTGTCTAGAGGGGCATATATTCAAGGGGTCAGAAAGCAGCATTTGCGGCCCCTGGTTAGTTTTGTTTTTTCTTTTAACAAATCAAACATACGAATGTGTTTTTTTTTTCTTTTTTTCTTTTTTTTTACCTATCATGGTGCTATCTTATACTTTCCTGAAAGTATTCTGAGCTGGGTAGGTTGAATGTCTTAGGAAGAGGAAAAAGCTTAGATTTTATTAGCATGGGTTATTCGAAATTCTAACTGGTGAATTGCATAATCTTCATTTTACTGTTCTAACTAAGTAAGACCATGTACCAAAAAAAAAAAAGCTGCTACTTTTGAAGTAATTAGCTGGTTGATATGAGGAACTTGATAATGAGATTGTCATGTTTTCCCGAGTGCTAATGGCTTAATCTCTTTCATCTTGCTGAAAAGCATAAAGTTATAAAGGAGTAGTATTTTGCGATTCATGCAAAATATATTATCTTTTCTTGACTCTGAAGATGTTGGAAAGCTTTTGAATATGACATTGTGTTATACATGTATCAATACTTGGTTTCTTAGTGTCATATGTTGGTCAAGCTTAATATGAGGTTTCTGGTAACTTGTGAGTTGTGGCTTTTCTTTATTACTGAATGAATTTGAAATTGTACTTTTCCAGCCAGCTAGAAAGAAAATCAGTCAGTAAGGAAAAAACCAAAAAAGATGGAATTATCTATTAATATAGTTATTAGATTATAAAAGAAAAATGCATATTAAGGAGGGAGAGGGGAGAATTCTCAGAACTGAGATTTTGATAGTATGGATTCATTTGAAAATTTATTATTATATGGCAGTATAATAGAAAGTATTTTTATGGAATGAACAAATTTTATCTGCATTATGCAAGTATGAGTAGTGATTGATTATTTGAGAAAATGCTTCAACTAGCATTAGTGTCTTAGGGCATTTACTCTTGTCTCTATGTATATACTTGTAATATTTTTTCTTGATTCAGCAGTTTCAAAAGCAATCTTCTAGTAAGTTGTACGAGGGAGTCATGCTTCAAAAGCATCATTACCTGTCAACAAATGTTAGTGGCAACGCTTCTGAAGAAGGAAGTGAACAGAAAGAAACGTAAGTTCTTTTTGTTTTGAGATGAAGTGAGACAGTTGCTTTGACTGTAAATAACCATTAAATTTTGTGTTATTTGGATTCGTTTGAAATGTTGTTGATCTAAGATTCCTTTTTTGTTACCAGCACCTCATGAGAAGCCATCACTTAGGATAAATTCCTGAGAAATAATTGGAATTATTTGCATGTGATAAATAGTTTGACACAAAACATGGTGAACTTTAAAAGACTAGTTGTGAACAGCTGATTTCTTGTTCTCGGTGGCATGAATTGGACTGTAAGTGGTCATGAGTCACTCACAAGTAGAAGTGCCCAATGTTGTTAAATAAATGGTCATCACTTACTACTGGCTTCACTCTTGCTGTCAAGTTCTATCAATAAGTATGAAATTTCAGTTATTTTCCTATTTGATGTCAGGAGTTATGTAAATAATTTATTGCAAAGGCCATGTAAAATCTATTTGGGATAAATGAAGCTAAAACTTTTTATTATTACACTTCCAAATTCAACTAGTGATTGTATTGTTTGATTGTGGAGTAGCATTGTGATGGAATTGATCACTATGATTAGCAATAAGTGTCTAGAATTTGGCTTATTGATACTTTGATCCAATAATTTGTCAGAGAAAAGCAGAGACTTAGAATATTAGCTTTGAACTTACCTACAATTCCTTTTTCTGAGGGCTAAATTTTCTAAGATATTTGAGTAGTTGAAAATGCTGGGAATAACCATTCCAGATGGATATTGGATTAAGAAAAAACTGACTTCTTATTCATTACTTAATGTTAGCATCCCATCAGACAGCTGACTCAGATACTATAGTTCTCATTACTTGATGTTAGCTTCCAATGGGGGTGTACCATATAGCTGATGAACTGACTAGTCAAAGGAAAATTGCAACCATGTCCTCCATGAAGTTCATCAGTGCCCTAAATATCTTCCCCAAACTGAAAATGAAAACTGTGCAACTTTGGTGCTTCTTATTTTGATGTGCCCTTATGCAGGATTTCTGTGATTTTTGTGGATAAGGATGGTGAGGAAAAGCATATAAAAGTTCCCATTGGAATGTCCATGTTAGAAGCTGCACATGAAAATGACATTGAACTTGAAGGCAAGAGCTCTGATCAGTGTTCTACTTTTTTACCTTGAATTTTTCCTTCCTTAAGATTATTTCTTTCCTTTTTATAAATTTGCATGCCCATTCTGCTTGTTGGCATGCTTGCAATGGACATACCGATTGCTGACCTTCCTCATGCCTCTGATTTTGATCAAGATGAGGATCTTTTCTCATGTCAGTTTCATTTACCTCCTCTTCTCTGCTCCTTTGGGGATAATTATCAAACTGGCACAACATCGTTTTTGTTTACCTAGCCTTCTATTTAATGTTTGCAGAAGTTAATCTCTTGATTAATGTTGTTGCAGGAGCATGTGAGGGATCGCTGGCCTGTTCAACATGTCATGTTATAGTCATGGTAAATCTTGGGTTCTATATGCGGAGAAAAAGTGGTTCTTTTTGTTGTTTTCCTAGGGTTCTGTTTACCATCCACAAGAGCTGAACTTTTGAACTTGATGCAGGATGTAGAATACTACAATAAACTAGAAGATCCAACTGATGAGGAAAATGACATGTTGGATCTAGCTTTTGGACTTACTGAAACGTGGGTTCTTTTTTGACATTAACTTAGAACTCAAATTTCCTGCGTTATCAATTTCTATCCAGGCTAATTTTGTCAGCTATTTTTGCAGCTCACGTCTTGGTTGTCAAGTAATAGCTAAACCTGAACTTGATGGAATTCGCCTCGCTCTTCCTGCTGCCACTCGGAACTTTGCTGTAGATGGTTACGTGCCAAAACCACACTAATCACTAGTTGGTAGAGTTGATTACAATTGATGCAATTATCCCAATTTTGTAGCTTTCAAATTCTCACTGTATTAGACATGGGGAGGACTTCTTGCATACACCTATCTCTCACACTTAACTCTCACGTACGAGGAAGAGGTGGGATCCCGACTTTCTTGTGAGTCTCACCATTTCTCATATAATGAAATTGTGTTTATATGTTACACATGCACACAGTCCTCACGCACTATTAACAGAGTATGTGAATTCCACGTGACTTTTTATTTTGTGAGGCCTGTGTGCACATAATTTTTCTTGCTCATAAATGGAAGTGTGGCGTGAGAGTTAAGCTGCTGCACTTAGCATTACTCATAAGATGAATGAGCTTATTGTTAATAATAGGCATTGTCATGTAGTATTTATTGTTTATTCATTTTCCATGTGTGACAAACTACAGAGACCACAGGGGGGCTAAATTCAGCTGCCTACATTTGTTGGACAATAATTGATTATGCTGTGTTATTTTGGAGTTTCTGGCCAAACCCTTATCTATAATATAGGAGGAAAATGATATGAGAATTTAAAAAAATATATATTAGAGAAATAAAGGGGGACCATCTTCTAGAAGTAGTGATTCAAGTCAAAGCAATACAATAAGCAATATTCTTGTTGAGAGATCTGAGACTGAATTTTCTTCAATTCTTTCGAGTTGTTACTGGCGTCACAATCCCCGCTAAGAATAAAAATACAGCAAGCTAGTTTGGTGATGATTATGTCACTTGAATGAAATTTGGTGTACGCCTATATTTAGTGTTTATTTTGACATGTCCGTAACCATGCAAAATCTATCCAAGTTGAAACTTAATATGACTATACATAATTTCTAGATAAAACCACTCTATCAAACACCGCCCCGCTGACATAATAAATCTAGAAGTCCCGTAAGGTCATGCAATTAAATGTGAACTCGCAAAACTAAGAAATGAACAAACTCTCTTACCCTTTAGTTAGGTTTTTAGTGTGATTCACAAGAAGTGAAACTTGTTTATATTATACAAGTAAAATAGAAAGGGGAAAGTTAAGAGTACTTGACTTAAGTGCATTTCCTTTCATTTGAATCTTCAGTTCAATCACATTCAAAAAAAAAAAAAGAAAAAGAAAAAGCAAAAGTAAACGATTGAATCACCAATGGACATATATGTTGTATGAACGCAAATGATTGTGCCTAGGACTTTAGATAAATGGATTTAACTTTTTTAAAGTACAAAATATATTTTAAAAGATATAATGAGACATCATGATTCTTTGTGGAAAAAATTAAAAATTAAAAATTAAATAAATAATAATTAATTAAAAATAATTTTTAAATTTATAACTGTTTAATTCCTTGATTTTCTCATCAAAGATAAAGATATTTTACTTCTAACAATGCAAAAAACAGACAACAAATTATAGCCCACAAGATGATTGGAATTAATTCATGTCAAAGCCACAATTGACGCATGAGCAAGATCTCAGTTAAAATGACACTAGAAATATAAGTGGTTTAGGATTCATGCAAAGTTTATAAAATTATATGCTTAATTATCAAGTCATCATTCGGTTAAAAGTGCTTGATGTTAATTCACTATTAGCTTCAAAATTGATGTTAGATCTTGTGTAGCCATCACATAGACTCACATTTAGCCCTCAGGAGAATGGACCCAATAAATCTCACCCACATTAAATTTTCCATCCCAACAACACAATTTGTCATTTCTTTTGTTGATTTGTAGGTTCCACCTATATGGCCAAAGTGCTGCTTAAGAAAGATTAAGGTATTATTCATCATTTTTTGTTTTCCCCAACTCAGTCAGTACATTTTCAGTACGAGTTGGGAGTACAAAAAAAAAATAATTTCAAGCAGCAAAGTACCAGCCAGCTCTTGCAATTCTCTAGCGGCCTCAGTTAATTTACATTGAAGATATAAATTTGTAAAATGATACGAAACTGTCGTTTTATTGGTAAAATGATGTGGGCTTTTGGGTTGGGTTGGCTAGGAAATTTCTTGTCTTCGAAGATGTCTGTCTTAAGACTGAATCTTGCTACCAATAATTTTAAAGTATTAATGGATTTGTAAATATTATTTTAAGTTTGACAATAAGAAAATGACTTGCCCTGTTTTTAAACAGAACAATTCATCATACTCAAACTTTTAAATGAATTAGTATTATATATAATGTTGCTTTTCAGGTTTTTTTTCTCCTAAATATTCTAAATTCAAATTTAGGAATTTATATGTATTAAGTGATTTGTCATTCGTATTATTACCCAAAAAAATTTTCAAATGGAACAAAAAATTAAAAACACTTGTCAAAGAAAAATATAAGGAAAAAACGAATTGTGAAAGCGAATATGGGTCTAAATTATTATTATTTTTTTTAGATTTTAAATACAAGTCTAAGCTCGAGGAGAATGGAAAATGAAATTCATCAGGATAGAACAATTGTTGTTGCCGAGTACTATAATTTTAATTTTAAGGCTAAAACCATTTGGTATTAGCGAGGGCCAACTAATGGAAATAAATTATTTTTTCTTGTATTATGTAATTTATTAATCTTTTGGAAAAAAAATCAAAAAAGTTGACTAATTATAACGTACATAAATTATGGCAAAAATAAATGTGCACAGATTGGATACTTACGCAAGCATAATTTAACAAATGAATTGAGCCAACTCAAAATCCCTGATGCCTACACTACTCAAAGATATTAGGAATGATTTTGTATATTATTTAACTTCTTAGAGAATATTCTTAAAAAAAAAAAAAACTTCACAATATTTTATTAATTCACTTAATACAATAGTTTGTAGAGTACCGCCGAACCCTTTGATAGCTGTGTGCAGTATATCAAAATAAAAAATTATATATTTTTATACTAAAGATAAGAGTAATAATTATAATCACTGAATTTTATATTTGATGATTATGATCAAAGTATAATTAAAATTTATATAATTATTAAAAAAAATATATAACTCTGCATATTAATTTTACCTATCAAATGTCAAATTCAATGATAAAGATTGATTCTATTTGTTCTCATGTAATGATAGAATGATACTAACCTAGAGAAGCATGTGAATGAGAAGCTCGGCAGAATATAATGAAAATATTTTATTCTTTTTGGTAAAAAAATATTTTTTAAATCACCAAAAGGTGACATTGACATATATAATTAATTTTTTGAACATCTAGTTAAGAACAAGGAAATCGGAGTGCTTGTTACAATCAAAGAAGTTGCTGTCTAGGTAAAACAAGCTTAAGGAAGAGAAAATGACCGAAGTTGTTGGGAAATTGCAATTAATTTTTAACCCATTCGGTGGTAATTAGGCAAATAGTGGTATCGTCTAGTACCTTGGGGAGGGATAACAATTTTTAATGGGATATGATAATTCAATATAAATATAAAATATTTTATATGAGTTTGAATTATAAATAAATCAATCTATATAGTGCCAATAATAATTAGATCAAATTAGAATTAGTTTGAAATTAATTAATAGGTGGAGATTTTAATTTGTTTAAAGTCTTAAAAATATTATTTAAAAAATAATAAATAATTAAATTATAAATAATTAGATATAATAAAATGGTAAATTTTATGATATAATAAAATGCAAATAAAATTTTAATAAAAATGTTTTTAATAATAAATGATCAAATTTAATGTATAAATTTGTAATATATATTTTATTAATTGAAATTATAAAATAAGTTTAATAAGTTGGCTCATCTTAACATTTTTAAGAAATAGATTGAGATGATGTTATTATTAATCGAGCTGGATTCATGTCAAGTATATTCTGATTCCTGCTCACAAGATGGGTAAACATGAGCTGCCACCCCTGGTTTTAGGCAAAAAAAAAAAAAAAACACTTGAAAACAACAGCTTTTGTGGTGCAAAGTCAAATTGAATTGATTGAGTTTTAGCTTTCCAAAACTAAAGCCATGCATTTTCCAAGTCTCTTGAGAGAGGCATTTACTTAATTACATTATTAAACACAATCAGCAACCTGTTAAGCAATATTATCAAATTCGAATCGGTTGTTGATTTAGTAAAATGAACAAAGTCAAATCAGATTAACCGATTGGGAGGTCAAATTAGTTATTATATTTTTTATATGTAACAAATTATATATTATATAAGTGTATAAAAATAAATTTATTTAATTAGCATAAGCTTATTATTGTATTTTTAAAATATAAATAAACATTAATGTTATTCAATTATGAGTAATGTAGTAATATAAAGAATAATTGATATGAAAATTAGTATAAAAAACTTCCAAGATAGTTAAAACATATTGTCTTATATTCAAATTGTAAGGCTATCATTTATTAATAATTCATATTTTAGTATGTTGAAATATACTAACAGAATACTACTTTTGAGATATACTTTAAAATAAAATAAATATAATAGCAATTCATATTATAATAAATAGATAATAAAATTGGAAGTCTCAAAATGTAAAAAATATAAATTAAATAAGATAGTTTGAAAGGCAATTGTATTTTAAAATATTTTATGATTGCTTATAGAAAGCAATATTAATATCTCTAAAGTGTTTTAAATAATATAATAGTCAATGATCAATATAACTTAAAAAATTTCATCCACTTTATTCTTTAAATATATAATATTTTTTTTACATTCAGCTTTTGAATTGAAGAAAAAAGAAGGAAAAAAAAAGAGAGAACAAATGAGGCCACTGATTCAACTTAATTTTTACCGAATTAAACCAACTCAACCCTAATTTTTATTTGATTTGAATTTGAGAATTCTTCCGAACAACTCAATCCAAATTTGAGAACATTGCTACTAAATTACTGAACAACGGTCAAGTGATAAAAGACTTGGATAATATGATAAAAATATTAAATATCAATTAATTTGTTGTTAATAAAAAAAGAAATTTATTTGTGATACTTTAATAATGTAATAACACTTTGTATTACTTTAAATACTTTACTTCTTATTCTCTATGATGTTTGAACCTAATATGTTAAATGTATATCTTAAATAAATTATCTGAAATAGTTACCCGACAATGCTCCCTTAACATTAAATTATTTGATAATAGATTTTATTTTGTAGTTAGTTTCGTCAGGAAAATACGAAATAATAATACTATTGAAACTGGACTTAATTAATAAGATCTATTGATCTCGGTAAAAATGTCTTGAATTTCGATTCATAGCAATAATTCTTCATGATAAACATCTGTCTATCAATTTTACCATTTTTAAAGATAAATATATGCTTCATTGTTTAAAAAATGCCTTGAAATACTAGGAACGCTTAAAAAAATTGAAAGATCTGACAATATTTCCCGTAAAAATCATTGTCAGTACATGAAATAAAAATTAAAAAAAAATGAAATACATTATGATCTTTCATAAGCAACTGGTATAAGTTGATCCGGAATGCGACACATAAAATATAAATCCTAGACCATAGAGATATCTCATCGGTCAACGAGACTTAATTAAATTTCAATTTTAAAATGATACCTATATATAGATAGCTAGTAGGTATATTCGGAGGAGATATTTCAATCCTCAAAGTGGTGGGAAATTTTTGTGTAATCAAGTTTTCATGCTCTCAACAAAAGGAATGAAGACAATTTTAATTTTTAAAATACTAAAAATTAAAAATTATAATTTTTAATATATGTAAATTTTATAAAAATTTATAATTGCCTTCACTCTATTAATCAAAAATAAATACGCATATTATAATTGAAGTACCGTAAAATTGCGCAGCTATGGTTAGGAAAGAAACACATGCTCAGACACTGGAAAAGTGAATGAAATAATTCAATGTAGTGCGCATGCAGTTTGACAAATACCTGTAGGCTGTAGGCATGAAATTAACATCTTAAGTTTAAAATAAAAATCTCATAATTAGTTAATTTAGAAGAAGTAAACTAAGTGTTAAAGTATTTCAAATTTGACAAAGTATTTTTTTTCTAAGAATTTGACCAAGTATCTGAAATTTAATTTAAAACGTCTTTATTAAATGAAATTTTTTTTATTATACTCTCATTTCAAATAAAGATTAACGGAGTGTGCATCCAGTTTGACAAATACCTGTGGGCATGAATTTGCAAAGTATTTCAAATTTGAGTTTAAAATGAAAAACCAATAATTAGTTAATTTAGAAGAGGTAAATTGAGTATTAAAGTATTTTAAATTTGACAAAGCATTTTTTGGCTAAGAATTTGACAAAGTATTTTTTTTTTTTGGGGTAAGAATTTGCAAAGCATCTTAAATTTAATATTCTGAAGCATCTTTATTGAATAGAATTTACTATATAATACTCTCATTTTCAATAGAAGTTAATTTTGCACCTATAAAAATAAAAGGTCAAAATATTCTTACATACGTGTAAAAAAATTAAAATAAATTCCCACCATCATTTATAAAGAGCATACAGGCCTCAGTTATACATTATTTTGTTCCGCCACTTATTTAGAATTATGAAAAATTATAATTCAATTTATTTGATATTGAACTTTTTCATAGAGTTATATATAAATCCAATTTCAATTGAATTAAACCTTCATTTTTTTTTTCTAATTTCAAGCGAGACTTCTCACAGAAAGTCTTTTGTGTTGTGAAGAAAAATTCTCAAATCCCTTAATCATAAGGGCCCTGTTAACTAATACCTTGGGAAAATAGGATAAAGAGCATTTAATTTTATTAGAAACATAATACTCCTTCCCTCCTTTTATTATCTATCACATTTAACTAATTTTAATTATAAGGATTAAGAAAGTAAATTAGTATGTTTATTTTGACAGAACTTTTCAAAATTATCCTTTAATATAAAATTAAAACTTATTTCATTTTTTATTTTATGTACAAAGTCTAAAATAATTGAAAATAAAGAGAAAAATATGATAAAATAAATCTGTTAAGATATTCTAAAATAAATATGTAGATAATAAAGCATTTATTAATAAAAGAAGAAGAATAACATTAAAAAATATTTAATATTTCATTAAATTTCTAAAATAAAAGACAAAAAAAGATAATTTTTTTTCAAATATAACAGATAATTCTTATATGTTTTAATTATAAAATATGTTATTATTCTTAGCTAATGCGAAGAAATTAATTACAATTTTTAATGGGTTAAAGTTAAAAAATATAAATTTTAACACACATAATTTCTATAAAATTAATAAATAAATAATAAAATCAACATCTAACTATTTTTTATTAATTGAAAATAAAAGCCATACCATTATCTATGAGCGGTAAGAAATTCTGGTTTTATTATAGTATTGAAATTTCAATACTATTTCTTATTGTATTTTGATAAATCAGCAGTTTTCATATCATTATAAAGTGGTTTCTAAAATCAATGTAGGCTCAATTTTTTTCATTAGAAAGTATTTTTATGAAAATATTATTTATATATATTAATATAAGAGTAATATACTATTTATATTAATACTTTAAAAAAACCCCAAAGGCATGGTATGAGAGAAAGTAAATTCTTCTTTAAAATAGAAGAAATTATTTTTTTTAAAATTTTTTATATTTAATATTAAATAAATAAAATATTTTATTTTTTTAATATTTTATAACTCTATTTTATGAAAAATATTTTTATCAAAACAAATATAGCTGAAAAAATTTTAAGATTTTTAAAAAGAATGATAAAAAAATAGTACTAATAGGAAGAAAATAGGACTAGAAAATTTTTCCTAAGAAGTATTGAAATTTTATAATAATTATAATACATCAATAGTTTAGATTGTTATATTTTTATTTATCTATACAATATTATATAAATAAATAAAATTTAATAATTTAAAATAATGATACACCGAATTCATTCCTCAAAATTTCTCCTATTTGGGACCAATTCATCTGTTGGAAATGGACTTTGCTTGCAGCTTGTTTCCCTGTTGAGGGTGTAAAGGTACAAGTCAAGTTTTTTTTCTTTTTTTCTTCTTTTTGGTACAAAACAAATGGTGGTGTTAAAGCGGCCAAGGATTGCATGCCGTGGCAGACATGGGAACGATGCAGTGCCACAAATAACCAACGAGGAGGTCAGATCAGATGCCTTCTAGAATCAGAATTGACTCCTAAATTAAATGAAATGCGTGTGCATTCGATTTCAAGCAAACCCTAAATTATACAATATGTCTTTTGGAGTTTCCTACCTAATTGATCCCCAAAACACGTTGCATGCCTTGTACACTACTTTTTTACCCTTCACTTTCTCCTCGGATCAAGTACTACATGTATTTTACGCAGTACATTTTCATATCTTTTTGCATTTGCATTACTCCAAAGATCCTTCGCCATTTCACGCAATTTTTTTTTATTGTTTTGAAAATTTTTCAATTTTAGGGGGAAAAAAGGCGCATATATAAATTTAGGATTAAATGTATAAATTTATGAGATATATGAACATATAAGTCTTGTTCATATTAAAATGGTGAATTTTTTTTTTGCAAAAATAAATGTCAACTAATAAAGAGAATTGTGTCCATGCCCTACATAAAATTATACTTTCAATTTAAAAAAATTATAAAATTTTCTTACTGTAGAAAAATTCATAATTACTATTAATTTTTTTAATAATATGTTATCTTTTCATTGATTAATAATATAAATCAATAATAAATTAAATTTAAATTCAAGACCTCACTCTTATTTTTTAAAACTTTTTTTTTTGTATCTTTTCTTGAAGAGTGAAAACCCTTTTTTTTAAAAAAAAAATTCTAAACTGGCTACTTAATCTCATTGCAACCATGATAAAAATAAGAAAAATTAAAGGGGAGGTTTCAATGGACCATTAACTATTATCATTGAATTTTATTTATTTATATAATAAATAAAATTTAACAATAATAATTAGTGGTGCAACCGGTGTACTGTACTTATTATCAAAATTAAAAGACAACTAGGCCCTTGACTAGAGATTAGGATTCTGGAATGCGAACCTTCTCAAGAGACAGAGAGGGATTGAATATGGTGACAGATAGATTTCTGTTCCATGAAATAGTAGACTTTGGGAAGTGGGAGACATGAACATTGCAACTAGCAAGGTTTGATTTTGTTAATTAATTAATCAATCATTTACATTGTCATTTCTTGTTCTAAGTACTGGCTAGCTGCTCGTTTCTATGTTCCAATCTCTTGTTTTTTCCGGCAAAGATCATCATGTATGTTAATTACAGTTCTCTTAAAGGACCATATTATATAATTATTATACAAAGAATAGGGATCCCTCCATACTTTTTAATTTACGGTTATACTTTTTTTTTATTATTATTATAGGATAAATTTATTGCAAAATTCACCATTGAATTTTAAATGTCAATCATGCTGATATATATATATATATATATATATATATATATATATATGAATTTCATATTCATCAAATATAATTTTATACTCTATCATTGCACATCAAAATTTATGTACATTATACTTTTTATTTTTATATATAAAAAACTGAAAATTTGATTAGATGGTGACCATGGTTGAATTTCTCAGATTAACACTATCAATTACTTGTACTTTAACGATTAAATTGATAAAACTTCAATCTAAACAAAGCTCTACAAGCGTTGGTGTAAATTACATTAGTATTAATTCATTCTCATGACCCATTATATTATATATATTTTTATGTGCCACATTTAAATAAATTTTTTTATTTATTATTTTAAAATTTTAATAAAGTATTAAATATTTTTTAATTAATAAATACTTTATTATTGTACATTTTTAATTTACTTATATTTATTCTATTATATTTTTCTTTATTTTTAACTGTTTTAAAATTTATACATAAGTAATTATTTTAAAAAATTTATTAAAAATAAATAAATTAAATTACTTTCACAATATTTATAAAATAAATTAATTGTGATTGATATTAAAGAATGGAAAGAATACACAATTAACTAAATCTTTCTGCTAGGTCATACCAAACCTTCTAAGAAATGATTAATCTGAACGGGAATGAGATTCACACACCTATCATTAATCTCAATCGACTTACTTAATTGAAAATAATATTTAAATATTCATATTTGGCATTAAAGGCTGCTTTAAATTTTTTTTCTATATATGGAAGTATCAATGAATATGGGAATATACATTTTGTAAAATTTGGCGGTTACCACAAATTAACTATTTTTTATTTACATCGAGATATTGCCGCCATCCTATTGATGAAAAATTAATTCCTTAAACTTGAAATACGATCAAATATAAAAAACAGAAGCTTCTTTCAAATAAGTTTTTTTATATACAAAGTTTTAATTAAATCGAGAATATCTTACTTAAAATATCCAAATTCCTTCTACTCAAATCAATTCTCATATTGATCTTATATTAGTATTGTTAATGGTGTAATGCCACCTAATATTATTATAAGGTCTATTTCCTATTATATTTTAAATTTGAATCTGCTATTTTCTATATGTATTAAGTAATTTATCATTTGTTACTATTAAGAAATTAATTTCTCCTCCATCCCAAAAAAAAA
This sequence comes from Sindora glabra, assembly GCA_020226215.1. NCBI lineage: Eukaryota > Viridiplantae > Streptophyta > Magnoliopsida > Fabales > Fabaceae > Sindora > Sindora glabra. Next base: position 55,949,502 of record CM035231.1, read on the forward strand.
AAAAAAAGAAACTAATTTCTTACGGATTTTGTTATTTACGCTGTCAATAGCCATGAATAATCATCTTACAATTATGATAAATTTTAACCTTTCGCTAGTTGTTCTACCTCATTTGCAAATGTTTTTCAATACAATTTGACTTTTATTTGCAGAAGAGTCCTCCAAGGAAAATAATGAAGGAAATTTTAAAAATAAAAGGCCAGCTTTTAAAATAAAGTGCAATTTCAAAGGAGTGATTTTTTTATTTAATAATCTATTCTTCCTTGTTATTTCCTTTGAACGTAGCATCTTCTAAATCGCAGGAGTAATCAAGTTAGAGAATACAAGTTTTATGGCTTTGACAATTAAGCACAGTGGAGATTAAACAAAGATCCGAGGATTAGTAGGCCTATTATATAAATGGCCCTGTGTACAGAGCTGGCCAAAAATGGGAGAGAGGTGGTTAATATTGTCAATTCAATGCCTAATCTCACCAAATATGCAAAATAGGGTCCGGGCTGCTGGAGGAGGCGTTTACCAACATCTTCACTCATCCTTTAGCTGTCATTACTCATAACTTTTGTTTTGTTTTTTATTTTTTAACCACTAAGTATCTGAAAAATTATATTAAATTTCAATTAATTCAGATTCAAATCAAATAAATATTTTTAGAAAATAAAACCTTTTAATAATAATTTTCTTCATTTATATAATTTAAATCCAAAATTTTATTTAAAAAAATTGAATTCTCGACTATTCAAACCAATATTACTAACGTTTTTTTTTTTTTGGTATTGCTGCAATCAAACTAATAAGAAGAGAACAAAAGCCACACTGAAACAAGTATCCTCCTGGTCACCTGCCTTTCGTTCATATGGCATTTGAAAATTTTATGTTGTTCACTATATTTAAATTTACATTTTTATATATTTAACAATTTAATCACTCATAATATTAAAAAAATATGATTATAATTATTTCAATGGTAGAGCAATATTTAATATTTATTTTAATTTCTTTATTAATATTATATATTAAAATTTAAGATATCTTACATATATTTAATGTTTTGTCACTTTTATTATTAAAAAAACCTATTATTATTTCACTCGAGTTATCATTTTTTTATACAAAATTTTTAGATTAATATAATGTGTCAATAGGTTTTTTGTAAACAAGTCAAAATAGGCTTATTTATGATATTATTTTTATGATTTCACTTTGCATGTAATTTTTTTCCAATACAAAACTTTTAGGATTTTAGATTAACACCATCAATAGTTTTGTGTTAATCAAGTCTACTCGGGCTCATTCAAAAAATTATTGATAAAATTCTTTCTAATTATTATTACCTTTTAATACTGTACCTTTTTTATGCAAATACATTAATCCAAATTTAAACTCTATTTCTTATTATTGTAATCATTATACATCATGAGACGAGCATTTTATTAGATCCAGGTAATTTACAGTGAATTTAGTTGGTAGATTGAAGTCATTAAAAACACAAGTGGCAAGTAAATACAAGGTTTTCGTAATAATTAAAAGAAAGAAAAGGAGCTAGTAGAGTCAAAACCAAGAAACCCCATAGGCATCTCTATATATATGTCTGAAAAACCAGCAAAGGTTTTGATATAAGAACATCATCCGCAGGGCAAATCCAGAAGCACAACACATATCAGCAAGCATTCCTCAGGTAATTAATTAATTTCATAATTAATTTATATCTTAGTTAATCCATATCAGCTGATCGCATTCACTTACCTACATTTTGACCTGTCCTCCATATCCAATGCACATAAAAATTAATCCAATAATCGACATTCTAATTCTTGTGTTTATCCCCATTAGAGCAATCCTATTCTAAACTACTCTCACTAATTAAACAACCCCTTTATTTCCCATCTACAGCCCAATTTGCCTATTTAACATTCCTTCCTGATGTACTATACATATCTATCTATTTTGTATTTTCTTGATTGTGTGTTACTCTCTCACACAAAGTAGAAATTTTAGATGTTGATATTTTTAGCGGTACAAGATGTTATTTTTAAATTTTTTTCCGTCACGGCTAGAATTCAAAACCAAATATTTCACATGAGTATGAAAAAATGGAAGTTCTAGATGATTGATTTAAATAATTATGTTTGACAAAATTATAATTACAATTGTTGGAGCTTTATCTTGAAAGCTAAGCTATTACTTAATCATAGTTGTTTGTTTCTTTTACAAGTACAAAAACTTATAGTTTTAGGTCAAAATATTTACATATTGATTTATATACTTAAAAAGAAAAGTATGTGAGCAGCAAGTTATTATCTTCTCACGATAATTATTTATGTATGGAACATTTATATACACTTATTTATTTATGACTATGCATATAAAATTAGAATTTGGATTATACTTAGAATTTCTATTTCATTTTTTTAAAATTAAAAAAAAATACACAAGTTGGAAACCGCAACTACTTTCGGAGGCCACCTGGCGTTGAATTCGTGTGCAGAAATTCGTTGAGAGGTGTTTGTCTTGTTTCTGACTCCCTTCTTTTAAGACCCCTTCGCGCCCAAACGTGTGAACCAAACCCAAACGCTCCCTTAGCTACTCTCTCCCTGTAACGTGACCTTCTCTTTTGCTGCTTCCATTTCACAGAAATCACGTTGCCTCAGACATCCATGAGAACGTCATCGTTTAGCTCTCAGCAATCGGATTACAGTCGCGAATTCGATTTACCGGAATATCTTGACCCCTCGTCGCCGGGTGGAGGAGATGGCTACGGAGTTGGCGGAGCAATGTTGCCGATCTTCCTTAATGATTTGAGGAGAAACCATCATCAGGAGTTGGTTGAGATCACGTTAGAGCTCGAAGAGGACTCTGTTGTCGTCCGTAATGTTGAGCCGGCACCGGCGCCTGATTGCGGCGGAGATGAAAACGGCGTTGTTTCCAGGACAAGCAGCTCCATTACGTCAAGGATCCGGAGGAAATTCCCGTGGTTGAGATCTTTGTCTTCGAAGACTTCTGTCTCGTCGGAGGGAGCCATCGCTACCGTTGAAGATCCCGTGATATCCGCGCGCAATGCGAGGAAAATCAAAGCGCAACTTGAGCGGACGAGATCGAGTGCTCAGAGAGCTCTCGGAGGTCTCAGGTTCATCAACAAAACCACCGGAGAAAATGACTCCAACGAGTTGTGGACAAAGGTTGAAGAGAGGTTCAACTTACTCGCTCAGGATGGTTTGCTTGCTAGAGAAGAGTTCGGTGAATGCATAGGTGAATAAACTTATAAATTCTTGTTTGGATGCCGAGAAAATAGTTTTGTTTACAATCAAAGGTAAATTGTTGAGTTTTTAGATATTTATTAGTTTAATGTATGCTTTGTAAAAGGGATGGAGGATTCGAAGGAGTTTGCGGTGGGGATATTTGATGCATTGGCGAGAAGAAAGAGAAGGAAAGTAACAAAAATAAACAAAGAAGAGCTGCATGATTTCTGGCTGCAAATTTCAGACCAGAGCTTTGATGCTCGCCTTCAAATTTTCTTTGACATGTAAGTTGTTTCAGAAATTGACTCACTCTTGATTAATTTTGAGAAATTCTAAATTTTGTATGTCCGTGAGACATGATTAAATTATTTACAGGTATGTTTTCATAGCTACTCAAAGACTTTGAAGAAAAAATCACAAGTTAAAAAGTTATATTTTTTAAAAGTAATTTAAATTTAAAGAATATATAAGAAGTTACGACTTTATTGACAAAATTGAATCCCAATTTTATAAAATATGCTATACTTTTTATAAAAAAAAGCTCTAAATTCTTGAGAAAATTTTATGAAAAGTTGTACTACATAATTCATAAAAATACATAAATATAATTTTTTTAAAAAAAATATGTACAATATTTTGTATCGCAGATTTATTAAAAAAAGTTATACTTTCTATAAAAAATAAAATTCTTATGAAAATTTTATGAAAAGGATAAAATTGTATGAATTTGTAAAAATACATGAATATAATTTTTTTAAGAAAAATACGTAAAACCTTTAATCTTTTTTGAAACCCTTAAATGTTATTTATATATGTAGTGTTCAATGGTTCATGATCAAAGTTTTAAAATTATTCCACTAATTGGTCTTTGGAATAATTTTGTTTAGAATTGTTCTGTCCACTTTTATTTATGCATAAGAAAGACGACGACTCCAAAACTAGACATTCCATGAATGCTAATGTCTACAAGTCGCAATCATGTGAGCATTTTTTATATTTTCCTAACCCCAAGTGCAGAAGCTGAGCTTCAAGGGACAAAAAGTTGCAGAACTTTGAAGATTTATTACTTTATATATCTAACTATTTCAGGGCGGACAGTAATGAAGATGGAAGAATTACTAGGGATGAAGTACAAGAGGTAAGATTTGAGTTGACAAAGAAAGTTAAAATTATATATATAACACCCGAAAGTAGAAAAGATCGCTAGCATTTTGGAACCTTTTTCTGAGATAAGAAAACAATAGATGATTTTTTTTTAAAGAAATTGTGCTATTTTTAAGGGAAAAAAAATGTTTACCATGAAATGTCATTAATAATGAAAATTCATATTTGATGTGACTTTAAACTTTTGATCTATGTGTGACTTTAAACTTGTGTTTGGCGTGACTGAAAATAAATATAGTTTGCTGGTTTGGTACTCATCTATACTCCATATAAAAGTATTTAAAATAATATATCCCTTCATTCCCTAAGTTGATGTAAAATTTATATTAAATTACGAATAAATATATATCATCTAATATCTATATGAAAATATAATACTATCATGAATGAAATCTGAACTTTATATACTGACCAAAAGGCTATCTATTAGTTAAATAATAAAAGCATGTGTTTGGAATTCAAGGAGCAAATCCAACCTATTGAATGAATTAACTTATTTAATAGTTTCACTTATCCAATAACTTATATTTTATTTCTGAACTTTACCAAAAGGCTATTTGTTAGTTAAATAATAAAAGCATGTGTTTGGAATTTAGGGAGTAAATCCAAGCCATTGGATGAATTAACTTATTTAATAATTTTATTTATCTAATAATTTATATTTTATCACATCTTTATAAATTTTAAACTCATGAAAGTAACATAAAAAGCATCCATTTAAAGTAATATTATAAAAACCTCTACTTTTTAAGAGATTTTATCCACGTTCAGAGAATAAATGCTTCTAGAGAGATCTCAAAAATATTGAAAGATAAGAATGATAAAAAAGGACAAAGACATCAAAAATAATAAAAGATAAAATAGAAAATTGAGAAGAGCTGGGGGTGGGGGTGGGGGAGGGAAAGAACAATTCTTTTCAAGTTTATTATTAAGGTTCAAAAGTAAATAATTATTTTTTAAAAATGAAGTAAATAAAAATTAAATTAATTTAAGCATTGCTATCCGATGTTGAATAAATCAATAATTATTACTAATTTTTAAAGCTCATATGAAGTCATTATGCACGCGAAGTGATTCTGCTTGCGTCAAAAAACTGGGTTGATTTAAATGTGCGCTTTGTAACTGTACTGATGAAAAGTATCAGAGGAGGAAAATTATATCGTTTGGCGATTACAAGGGAGTAGATTCCGAAACTTCTATCTTAAAGTTACGTCCTGAAAATATGTAACAATTGCATAACGAATGTTTTGTTCCATTTTAAGCAATAGCCGACTGGTTTTAGAAGCACAAGAAAAAACTGGCATACGGCAGAAACATAAGCGGCTTTACTTTCTTATGGGCGAGAGAGAGATGGCTTAGTTGATACATCAAGCATTTCGGCGTGTTGCTTGTTCAGTGGGGTACTTTTGTAACCATCATTGTGGGGTATATTAATCAGCTTTAATTAACATTCTCTGTTTTTTAATTTTTATTGACAGCTTATAATGCTCAGTGCTTCCGCAAACAAGCTATCCAAGCTAAAAGAACAAGCCGAAGGATACGCTGCGTTGATAATGGAAGAACTGGATCCAGAAAACCTGGGGTATATTGAGGTAAGGGAGGGAAAACTTCAAAAAAATTATGAAAATGAACAATTTATACATGCAGTGCCACCCATTTTCTTTTAACCAATGTAAAAAAGAATTATTTATTTGTGGCCATAATTTGGAACACTTTTTCTCGACCATTGTTACTGTTTTCCTTTGGACAGTTGTGGCAGTTAGAAATGTTGCTTCTACAGAAAGACAGATACATGAACTACAGCAGAGAACTGAGCACTGCAAGTGTAGGATGGAGTCAGAATATGAGCGGCTTGAGGCCCATAAATGTAGTCCGAAGAGCAGCCGGCAGACTGCGTTGTTTCGTCCTTGAACATTGGCGGAGAGGCTGGATCTTGTTATTATGGTTGGCTGCCATTGTTTGCCTCTTTGTCTGGAAATTTTATCAGTACAGAAACAGAGCAGCTTTTCAAGTCATGGGATACTGTTTGCCAATAGCCAAAGGTGCTGCAGAGACTCTGAAGCTTAATATGGCTCTCATCCTTTTACCAGTCTGCCGGAACACATTGACATGGCTTCGTTCCACAAGAGCCAGGTCATTTGTCCCCTTTGATGATAATATTAATTTCCACAAGGTAAGAGGGGTGAACCCTCAATAGGATAATTTAAACAGGAAAAAAGCTGCTACTCTCTCTCTCTCTCTCTCTCTCACACACACACACACTTTCTCACTTACAACATTTTACAATGACGTTAATGTAGCGCCATGTGTTTAAAAGCAAATGGAGCTATTTCGACTCAGATTGCTGCATATACATGTAAGTGTGAAAAGGAAGGCACGCAAGTGCCACTATTCTAAAAGATAGACTAGGAAAGTATAAAGTAGAAAAATCCAAGTCCTGGATTCCTCATTGTCATTCTGATTACATTTTCATTTATTTAGAAAACAAGTGCACAGTCTTACTGGAACAATTCACTATATAGTTCACATACCAATCAAAAGTGCTACTTATTTCAACCCAATTTGGTGCCTTCTTGGAAATGTTTGACACTCATTTCATATTACAGATGATTGCAGGTGCCATAGCTGCTGGAATCATTGTTCATGCAGGCAATCACTTGGCATGTGATTTTCCTTTCCTTGCAAACTCATCACCAGAAAAATTTTCACTGATAGCTTCAGATTTCCATAACAAAAAGCCCACATACAAATCACTTGTATTTAGTGTTGAGGGCCTCACAGGAATTTTTATGGTTGCTTTAATGGCCATCGCTTTTACTTTAGCAACTCATCGTTTCCGAAGAAATGCTGTCAGGCTTCCCACACCCTTCAACGGATTGACTGGCTTTAATGCTTTCTGGTATTCACACCACCTTTTTGTTCTTGTCTACATTTTGCTGTTCATCCATGGAAGTTTCTTGTACTTAACCCACAAGTGGTATCAGAAATCGGTAAGAATTTGAATCAGAAGTTGCATAGCCATGGGAAAAGTTAACTAAAAGGACTGACACCACCTACTGATTTTCAGACATGGATGTACTTAACTGTTCCACTGCTGCTGTATAACGCAGAGCGTACTATTCGCACTTTTAGATCAGAACATTATTCAGCAAAAATAATTAAGGTAATGGATCTAAGTCCCTATTTTTTGCTCGCTTTCAATTGTTTACTCAAGACAAATACATTTGACCATTTGAGTTTAAGGACAGGTAGATAAACAATGAGAGCAGGGGAAAACAAAAATATAATTTGATTGATAATGTTACATTTAGGACTGATTTTAGTGAAGTAGAGGCTCTCTCTTATTGGAGAAATGCAAGTTCTTCAAAGCAAAGCAAAGTCATAGCTTGAAATTTGCAGGTTTCGATCCTTCCGGGAAATGTCTTTAGCTTAGTCATGTCCAAGCCCAATGGATTTAAGTACAAAAGTGGGCAGTACATATTTTTACAGTGCCCAAAAATCTCTCCATTTGAATGGTGAGCATGATTCTGACTCCAAATTCTACTATCAACAGTCTTATACACACATAAACATCCATAAAAACCATCTTTACCTTTCAGGCATCCATTCTCCATCACTTCAGCACCAGGTGATGACTACCTGAGCGTTCACATTCGGACAGTGGGAGACTGGACAAGAGAATTGGAGCAACTTTTCACTGAAGATAACAGATTACCTTCATTTAATAATGGTAGAGCTGAACTTGATCAACTCGTGCAGATGGATCAAAGAGGGTAAGCACATGCTAATTTAGATTTATGCCTGCAAATTATTTACGAAGTATGATAGGTCATTTAAAATCTAAATTCTGATGTACAGACAGCCAAGACTGCTGGTAGATGGCCCATATGGAGCTCCAGCACAAGATTACAAGAATTATGATGTATTGCTCCTAGTGGGATTAGGAATTGGAGCGACCCCTTTCATCAGTATTCTCAAGGATCTTCTCAATGACACAAGATCTACTGAAGACCAAATGGTACTATTTATACTCTGGCATCTAGTCATAAAAATTGATTTTTTCATCTTCAACGTTGATTTTTAGATGTGAATGTAGGAATCAAACACAGAAACAACAAGATCAGATGAAAGCTCCAATAGTTTCACATCTTCAAGTTTGACGCCAGGTGGAAATAAGAGATCACGAAGGACTACAAATGCTTATTTCTACTGGGTTACCAGGGAACCTGGATCCTTTGAATGGTTTAAAGGAGTAATGGATGAAGTAGCAGAAATGGATCACAAGGTAATATGTGATGTGTTTTGATAGCCCCATACCCCAGATATTAAAATTTAATCTAATCTCCTATAGCCAATGGCCAGAAAAGTAGAAGTCTTTCTATCATGATGCAGCATACTGACAGTCATCCCTTTTCGTTCCCAAAAATTTACCCTGAATTAGGGCCAAATTGAACTTCACAACTACCTCACAAGTGTTTACGAGGAGGGGGATGCAAGGTCAACGCTAATTACCATGGTCCAAGCTCTCAACCATGCCAAAAACGGTGTTGACATTCTATCAGGAACTCGGGTAAGATATCCTATCAATAGGTATATATAGAATGATCAGTGGTCATCATTTTGGATAAGTTTACGGTACAATTTGCATAGTCATGAGTCAAATGAACTCTGCTTTGATTGCAGGTAAGGACGCACTTTGCTCGGCCTAACTGGAGGGAAGTGTTCACCAGGATAGCTTCCAAACACCCATATTCTACAGTAGGTAAATTACATGCTACAAAATGCAGAACTATTTACTGTAAAGCTGGTTTAAAATTTTCCTTTCTGATTAACTGATTATATAACCCTAAGTCCTAGGCTACATGTTGAGAGGTTTGGGACAAAGGTCCTCTATTCCAAGTTGAACCAAGAGCCCTAATAATTAATCTACATAGATTGCTTGAGACTAGATTTAATCATGAATGGAAATGGAAGACAATAATAGATGGGTCGGAAGGATTTTAAACGCTGGCTGATGTGCTGTTGATGATACCCCATAATAGAAGTCAGGTAAGCTGGTATATTTTTAAGAGAATAACACGTGAATAAAAATGATAATTTGAAACCTAAGACCGCTAACATTTGACAGGGAATAGAAAGGATAGTAACATGAAAGATGGTTGTAAGCCCCACAAATGATAACCAGAATAAAAATTAAAACCTAGAAATAAGCACATAATAAAAGCAGTAATTCTGAGTTACTAACAGGCATACTAACCCTGTTTTCACAAAGAAACACAGGCGGAAGTGAAGCGGGGATGAATAGCAAGCTTTATCCTGAAGAGGAAATAGTATAGAAACATGTAGTATAATCTGCACCACTAGATCGTCGTCCATTTTGATTGCTTAGAAAGATATTCAGAATAAGTTTAACAAGCAAATGCTGCATAAAACTTGCAGGGGTGTTCTATTGTGGAATGCCAGTGCCGGCAAAGGAGCTAAGGAAGTTGTCACATGAGCTCAGCCACAAGACAAGTACTCGCTTCGACTTTCACAAGGAATATTTCTGAAATGAGGAACTGATATTTAAACATTGAGACACTACTTTCGTTTTTCTTTTCTTCTGTAACTAGCCATTCAATGATTGCAAAGGGAGAGAAGTATTGAAGTTATAGTAGGCCAGCAAAGTGTAATTATAGCACTCCTTATACAATGTACTATAGAAAATCCAATAAAGAGAGCAAAAGATATATAGATTGCAATTCGAAATCGAACCAAAACATTATTTTGAAAGCGAATTTTACACAAATCAATCATTTAGTGACTAGACACTCAAGGCGCATATTCATGATCCTGTCCTAATACAATAATCTTGTTCATAAGAAAGTACCATTCAGTATACTCTACAAAAAAACCATAACTTATGAGATTTTGCAAATGATTTCGCTTAACGTGGATTAGTAAAGGAATTGAAAGAGAAGAAAGGAATCCCTAAAATTTAAATAAAGCTTTGCAATCAAACCTTGCAGCTCAAATTGAGAATCCAAACCCTAATCTAAAAGTTAAATGAAACTTGTGAAAACCAGACTAAAGGGATTCATTGCATGTTTGCTAACTTAAAGGAAAATCATAAATATTCAAAATAAATAAATAAATAAAGGGCCATAAAAGCTTGCATTGCTTTGAAATTCAAAGAGCAAAATTCAAGGTGAATTAGATAAAACTCAGGTTTTGCTTAGATCTTTCCGGAGACTCTCAATGGTCACCAGTATCTTCCTGTATTAGTGGAAGAAAGTGAGAGGAAACGATGGCAGAGGTATACTAGATGAAACACGAGTTGAAATTATTAATTGCATGATTTGGTGAAATCCAGAATCCACATGAACTAGAATCACGGTTGACCGTGCTTAATTTGGTGCTTATTGCCATTCAATTAAAATTTGAGAAAAAATTGATTTTTATTAAGATTTAAAATTAAAAATAAATAAAGTCACTTATAAATGGAATTTTCTTTACCAAGCAATTTAGAATTAAAGGCCAAGAATGTATTTTTCATAGGATTCGCTTAATGTTTAACAAATTAATTGATTAAAAATTTTAGAATGGCGACTCAAAATGAATCTGAGTAAATTTATTTTTTTTTACTTTAGATTGACCAAAATTACTTTTTACTATTACTAAAAATTTTAAATTGTTTAAAATAATTAATCTTAACAATTTATGTAAAAAATGACGTCATTGAATATTATCAAAGCAAAATTGATTGATAAAAAATCATTTCTCAATAAAATTTTCGAAACTAAAAGCTTTTTTAAATGGTTAATTGTTTGAATATAATTAAAAATAAATAAAATGCATGCGCTTGCAATTGATAGTAGCGCGAGAAGCATCAGATAGGTTACTCTATTTTTCGATTTTTACGCTCGCAATAGAAAACAGGTTTCAGCCTATGAAATTCACCGCTATCCCCCGTACAGTACCTTAATGTTACTCTCTTTCTGCAAGGAAATAACCATTGCCAAAATTGTAAAAGCAGCAAATTACAAGTAACTCTCTAAATTAAGGCCTATTATCACATAACTCACTTAAACATTTTGAAGTCTATAAATAATTTTCTGAATTCTTTTAAAAATTAAAAATATTAAGATTTTAATTAAAAGAAATGAAAAAAGATAGATATCAGTCACTTATAACATTTATTAACTGTTTCTTAAGTATAATAAAATCAAAGAAGTAATAAAAAGTAAAAAAATACAAAAATTCATATTTTACATATTTATTTAAAATATTTATCATTAGTTATATCATAAATATACTACAAAATTAATTTTATTATTATTAGTTTATTTTAGAAAAAAATTTCTCACAAATTAGCTAAATTCATGTTAAAAATAATTGGAAGCAATTAGAAGTGACACTCAAGCCTTTTTTTCTCTCTTTTTTTTAAATTGAATTGTCAATATTTATAATTTTTTAGAAACTTTAAGGGTTTATTTATATATTATGAAATTTTAAAGGAATTAAGTGATATTAACTACTAAGCAATACTTTGCTTTTCTCCCTATTTTCCCAATAGTGAGTTCTTTTTTTAAGGGAAAATTATATATTACCCTTTTAAAGTTGGCTAAGTGACAAAATTAATATATAAATTTTAAAATCCTATACTAATTTCCTTTAAACTTTGGAAAAAAAAAAGGAAACTGTTAAATTTATGGTTAAACTAATAGAAACAATTTCATCTTCTATCTTTCTTCATTTGTTCTTCCCTATCCAAGAAGAAGAGGGATAATTATATTTGATTTGCACAACTCTTATATATACACTGAAACATCTTACAAATTGTATTGTAATATAAGTTAAAGAATAAAATTGAAAAAGAAATAATTGATAATTATGTAAAAATAATTTGAGTCTATATATTTTTGTTATAATAACTAGAGCGGGACGAGTAATAGCTTGTACTGTTGTGATTTAAAGTGAGCGGAATGAAGGCAACTATCAAAAAAGTATAAATATGCAAAATCAAGAAAAATATTAACTATTTTATAAATTGTAAAGTAATGCAAACAAAATTTACTTAAAATTTATTAAACAAAATTTGTACGGAGATATTTAAAACAGTTTTGATGAAGTTTTCTTTAGAGAAACTTTATAAGTTAAGTGGATAATGATTCAATTAATTTAACTTTCTCTTTTTAATCAAAATATATAAATTAGTTAATCTTAAACTTTGTTCTCATTGGATACAAATTTTAATAAGGAAAATACAGTTGAAGGGGAAAAAAGAGGGAGAAAAAAAGAAGATAAGGTATTTGCTATTAATTTTAATCATAAATTTAATAATTTCACTGTTTTTCAAATTTTAAAATGTTTAGTATAAGATTTTAAAATTATATATTATTTTTTACTCCACTGTATTTCACAGGGTAATGTGTATTATTATTATTATTATTATTATTATTATTATTACCTCTCTTAACGAGTGACAACGACATTCTTTCCTGCACCTGTGTGCCATAGGTGAGAGGTAATCAGTCTTACACAACGCTGATTCCCTCCACCACATATGAATTTCAAGCTAACACAATCTGACGGAGATTGAGGTCAGCAATCCTCCACGCCAATAGCCAATCAATAACATGTTAGCGCTTTATTTCTTATCTCACCCCGAACACAAAAACCCGTTACAAGCCTTCTCTCCCTCTAAATCTGACCATTTTGGTTTTCATCTTCAATGGCTTCCCTCTCTGTCCCTATGCATTCTCTTCCCACCTTGCTCCAACCTGAAACTCCCAAATACCGATTTTCACAAACCTTCTCTTTTCTCTCCAGATCATCAAATTCTCAATTTTGCGGCCTAAAATTGTCTGATTATCCCTTTTTGTCAACCCAATCTGCTTTTTCCTCTTCTTCCTCAATGAAAGGTTCCATTTTTGCAAAGGTACATTTATTCATAAACAAGAATGTGTGCCTCTGTTAGTGCTGTAACTAATTACTTACTACTTTGATTACATGTTTGTGTAATTCTTGTTTCACAGGTGACTAAAGGCTCAAAGCCACCGGATTTCTCATTGAAAGACCAGGATGGAAAGAATGTAAGCCTCGCCAAATTCAAAGGAAAGCCTGTCGTCGTCTACTTCTATCCTGCTGATGAGACCCCTGGCTGTACCAAACAGGTAATTATACTTTCCCATTTCTACCATCTGTTTCTCTTTCAATCATTGTTGCTAGTATTGGCGTGGTTTGGGTTTTGAAGGTCCCATTCTAGAACATAAGTTGAATGTGAATCTAATTTAGTTTCCTTGTTCTGAATTCCAAGATTTTCACAAACGGTTCAGTAGCAGATGACATGCACAATTTGAATGAGTAATTGTAGCTATGTGCACTCAGATTCTCCCAAAATGTCACTCAATACACCCGACAGATTTAGTGTGACCCACTTATATATTGACAATTGACTCCACTTGTACAGATTCTGCTAACTATATGCAAAGTAAAGTGTATTTATCAATACAGAAGTGTACCAAAGGCAATCTTATCACCGGAAAAAGAGAAAGATTACGTTGAGTAACCAGAAACGTTGTAGAGTCCTGCTTGTATATTGCCATAGGCCAATAGTTGAATCGTGCTGCTTGTACGTTGCAATAGCTGAATTTTTTTTATTGCAGGCTTGCGCTTTCAGGGATTCGTATGAAAAGTTTAAGAAAGCAGGAGCTCAGGTTGTTGGGATCAGCGCTGATGATACATCATCTCACAAGGTTAAAATTCTAAAATTTTCACAGATTTTAGTTTGTAATTCGCCAATATCATTTCTTCAAACTGAAGGTACTGTGTGCAACTAATGTAGGCATTTGCTAAGAAGTACAGACTTCCATTTACTTTGCTGAGTGATGAAGGTAACAAGATAAGGAAAGAGTGGGGAGTGCCTGGTGATTTCTTTGGAGCGCTGCCTGGGAGACAGACTTATGTTCTTGACAAAAATGGGTTGGTTCAACTGATATACAACAATCAATTCCAACCAGAAAAGCACATTGATGAGACCTTGAAATTACTACAAAGTCTTTGAGCCTCACGATTCTTCTGTTCTTATTTTCCACTGCTTCATAGAGTTGGACGAATATTTAAGTGCGAAATATGACCCATTTATGTAACTATGATAGCTATAGATGATTTTGAACCCTTGTTCTTCCTGTCGTGAAGATCATGCCGTTTGTATTTTCAGCACAGATATCAGTAATTTGTGGCAGCAATCGAGTTTTTCAATTGACAAGGCTTTTCGTTTGTTTGATTGGAAAATATCTTTCATAAGAATATAATTATAAAATATCAAGAGATGAAAAATATTTTATTTATTCCAATTTGAAAATTATAATAGAGATAACTTTTTCTTTGAAAAAGAATAAATTATTTTCCTTCAGACTTAAATATTATTTTTTTTAATTATATGGTGTATAAGTGATATATCACTCCTTTATTTTTATACAAACAAGTGATAATTTTCTCTGAAAAATATCTTCTATAAAAAAAAATGGAGCCAAAATTACTCTAGATGTATACTCTATTTCATGATAGTTTTAGTAATTTGAAAATATAAAAAGTTATCATTATGGTAATATGAACTGCACTGACATAAGCTTGATAATGTCTGAACTACGACAGAGGTAAGTAGACCCCACCCTCGCTTTTCTAGTTGTGAGACAATTGGAAGATCTAGATTTGTATATAAGCTGTGCTCATTATTTTCTATTTTTTGTTTTAGCATTCTACCAATGTTAAAGCACACACAAATATGATGAAGTTTTGCATTGTATTCAATCTTCCTTTTCATAGTCTTTACTGCTGTGAGGGCTAAGCGCTTCTGAAATCCAATTGTTCTTCCTCCATGAATTCTTCCCCATATCCTCACATAGTTGATCAGTGTGATTGATGCTGTAAGTTGAAATGCAGTGCCTTTTGTAGAATCTGGTCGATCTTTTCATCACTTCCATCTCCTCAATTGTTTCTGAAAGCATCTTCTCAACACTTGGAAGCTTAAATTTACTGTCTACAAGTCGCGAGAGCCACATGGAACGCATCTCTGAAGAGTGAAGATTTGAAAGGCTCTCAACATAACCCACAAACGCCATGTTTGGAATCAATGGATGGATAGTTCCCCTGGCAGAAGTAGAAAAGGTTCAGTCTATATCTCAATGTATGTCAAAGCCAGAGCAATATAAATTGATATTCTTACCTATACAAGGGGATAATACCAGAAGGGTACTCCAACAAGGTGCGAAAAGGCTCAGGCAAGATAGTTTTGAGCTTTTTCTTCCCATCAAAACCAGTTGCAAGAATCACTACATCAGCTTCCAATTTGGAGTTGTCTTCAAATTCAATTCCACCATCGTAGAACCACCATTTTGATGCTTTTTTGAAAACAATTTTACCTTTGTCAGCCTCAGTGAAGAAATTTTCTGGCGTGATAGCCATCTGACATGAGGCAAAGTCGTCCTCAAATGGGTGTTCTGGTTTTAGTCCATACTTCTCCAAAGGTTGCTTCCACAGCAGGTAGGACTCAATGAATTTTGATATCCCACGCCTCTGTTAAAGACAATTGCATAAGCGAGGAATCATTAGCCACAATGAGTACTGATATACAGCATTTGCTGTATTTTAGTGAAAGAATACAGTAAATGTACTTGATTTTGTGCGCTTATGTGTATAGTTAGCAGAATCTAATCAGAAGCGCTTGTTGATACAAGATTATGTCAAGTTTCAATGAGTGATAGTTTATGAAAGAAAATAAGTGAATGTGTCGCTACTTTGCTAGCAAATGAATAAGTGTCTTTAGTGATTACCACTGGGGATAACATGAGGCAGAGAAGGGTTCTGAGTAAGCCTTGATTGGGTCTTTCATGGAGGAACTGAGAGGATCTTGTTGAGTAGAACAAGAAAAAAGGCAATCCCCAAACCCAGTAATGAGGAACTGTCCAATGCAAAGTCCTTACCACCATTGTGCAAGGTTGCCCTTCTGGTCCTTCAAGAATCAAAACAAGTTTTGAGATATTTACAGTGGGTAAAATTTGTTTAGTTTGTTGTAAGATATGCTCCTTCCTCTACTTAATCTACACTCCATGTTTTTTCTATTTCCAATTTTACTTTGCACATTAGCTATTATTTTAGCAATCTAGAAATTATATAAGCAAAATGACTTTAATAGAGAGCAGGACTAAAAATTCAAACATTATTTCATGTTATTTCAAAATCCTAAGATAACAGCTCATATTTTAGTGGTGTAATAATACTTCATATTACATTAGGACTTGTCCTTTTCAGTGCTTTGAAGTTGTGCACATGTATTTAGTAGTTTGTCCCTTCTGATATAATAAAAATATTAAAAAGCGAAAAACCCATAATTTTGTACTGACGTGGTCTGCGCTTAATTTTCTGTGCAAAGAAAATAACATAAGTTAGTGGGGTGTTGAAATTCCATTCGAGTTTTCTGTGCCAAAAAAATCAAACGATTTACTTCGGTATAACTTAAAAAAGAAAGGCTGTACCGATATATTTTTTTTATAATATTTTATAATTTTTTGATATGATATAAATTATATAAAATATAATTATTCATATAAAATTCATAATTTTTAATAAATTTTATAATTTTATTTATAAATCTCATAAACAATATTCCTGCAATGCAAAATTTTTTAAAATTATTGTGAAATTTTAAAAAAATTATAAATCTTCCGTAAAGTGTTATGAATTTTTAAGGAAAAGGATATAAAAATTCTAACAATCGTGCCGATATGCAGTTCCCAAAATTAAATCATGATTTGATATCCAAGAGATCTCCAATAAAGAAGAGCCGACATATTTCTCTTTTTAGAATTCTACGGACAAAGTTGGAAGTCCGAATGAGACAATGAAATCAGCCTTTCTCAATCATGTGTATGCATCTTTGGAAAGTTAGTTCTAATTTGTGGAATTCTATTTTATACGTGACTTGGAGATGTGAAAAGCCTCTGCGGTCAATTCTTGAAAAAGCACACAAGACAAAGAAAGAGTTGCAGTCCACAAGTCAAAAACTCCAAACAACATGTTTCTTGAGTGATATGACTCGTTGGCCCTAGGGTTGGAAAATATTATGAATATTAAAATAATATTTAAAATTAAATTTTAAATTTTTTATATTTATTAAGTTAAATTTTATAAATTTATTTTATTATTTTTATTTAATAATACTCGTTAATTTTTATGAGCAAAATATATATAATCTCTTTGAAGTATAAGCTCATGTCTAATAATTTTTTAGATCTTACAAATAACTATTCTAAATTTTTTCAAAATATGAAAATATTAGAAAAATAGGCCGAAGAATTTAACAATACTTTTCCATCACTTAATTGCGGTTGTAAATTGCCACTATCATTCCTCGTTTGGTTAGCAATAGTTTAAAACTAAAAAAATAATGATGATTTTTAACCGTTGGTGAGTAAAATATGATAATGGCGATTTCTCTACTTAACCCAGCACTTTCATATTTTGAAAAAATTTAGGATAATTATTTATAAGATTTGAAAATTTAAGGGAGTCACTTGACACAAGTCAATATTTTAGAAGGGTTATGTGTATTTTAACCAATTTTTATTTGAAATTTAATTTCACATTTTATTTTTTATGTATGTGATATTGTTATTTAGAAAATTAGTTTATTGTTGATTTGAAAAATAGACATACTATCAATAAGTATTTAATTTTGATATCAACATTATAAAAATAATTGCAAATATCAATTTATTGAGTCTAATGCAGTGACAATGATAATTTTGATAATTAATTACGGTAGTGACAATATAAAAATATGTAAAAACAAAAATAAGACTATATAGTAATTTTACATATAAAATAGATAAAAATTGATATGCATGCATGTTCCCACGTTAAAGTCATACAATTTTTTTAAAAATCATTATGTATATACTGAGAGAGAGGAATAATAAGACTAAGGAAGTTTCACTGAATTTGCCTCTCATCATATATATATATATATATATATATACATGTATGTATGTATGTGATGGTCATGAGATGAAAAGATGAGAGTAATAAGAATTTGACCTTGATTTGCCTCAGCACATTCGATGGCTAAATCAATAGCTGACTTTCTGTATCCAATTAATGCAACCTTCTTGCCTTTAAGAAGTTCAGTTGAGGCTTCCTTGTTAAGTTTGCAGTAATCAATGGTATGCATGACTTTGCCTTTGAATACCTCTGCCCCTTTGTTGCGAGGAAAACTTGGAATTTTTGGTGTATCACCGTATCTTCCAATGCAAACCACTATGAACTCGAAGCTATACCACTGAAAATCGAGTAACAACAAATTATTAAATATATAAATCGAGATCTCACACAAACATACAAGTACTAAACTCTAAAAAATTTGCATATTAATTAGAGTAGGTAGATTTAATATATATGTATATATTTATACACACAGATGATCGGAGGGGAGATTATGACACTCCTTTCACATCCAAGTCTCAATGTTTATATAAAGGGTTAGTTTATGATTTTAAGTTGTCACACGTCAAGTTTTAATTATCAAGAGGATAGATATAGGGTCAGTTTAAATTTTTAGGTATCATATATAAAATAATTTAGTCACCAAAAAAAATTGTAGCAAATATGGTTATAAGTTAGATCGCGATTATAATATTATTATAATTAGTAAAATTGCTGAAAAATATGACTGTTAAAATATAAAATTATGAAAAATATCATAAATAGAATGCAAACTGCAATTTAAGAATTAAGAGTTAAAGGAAATAATAGACCTGAATAGTATCTGATTGATTGGTTTGCACAGCAACTTCCCACGCAGGCTGACCAGGCAGTAAGCTTCCATAGTCACCCTGAAAGCCTCCGAGATCGGAGGCTTCAGGCCGGTCGCCGACAAATCGGATTTCTACCACCTTAGAATTGAACTTGATGAATTTGAGCACGTCAAAGTGCTCAGCGTAAGAGTGCAAGTAACTTAGTATCTCAGTATGGCTAGGAAAATCTGGATTGTCCCTTTGAAACCAGGGAAAATCAGTGAACTCGTAATCACGGCGATGTGATTGGAGTTTGGTGGAATTGTAAGCACAATGCCTCCAGACTCCTCCAATGGAATCAGAGGCCTCAAAAACAATAGGGCTATGGTGGGAAAGCTGTTTGGCCGCCGCGATGCCACTTACTCCAGCACCGATAATGGCGATTTTGGAAGCCATGATGGGGGAGTTTTGCTGGGAAGCCATTGATTTCTTTGCTTGTGATGTTGAAGGTTGGAAAATTAGGGCATATATGGTGTAAGCTGCTTGTGAAATGTGCAAGAGAGTATGGTGCAATTTAAGGTCAGGCCGCTGGTGATATATAGTGAAATTTCATGCAAAAGTCACGTGGGAAGCACGTGATATTGACTTTTGAGAGCATATGGAGAAGAGGGAATATTTACATTCAACTGTTTACATGATGGTTTGCGGAACCGGTTTAAAATATTATACAAATTTAATATTGGAAATTCATTTGTCATGTTTAGGAAATTTCGCGCTGCACGGGCCGGCTTCTCTTAATTTCCTAGAAGTTGTTGAATGTAGTAATAATCCGGTAAAAATGCATTATAAATCTTTTAATTTTCACGTCAGTTTTAATTTTGTTTCCAAAGTTAAGAGATCGAAGGTATTTTTTACTATAAAAAAATATAAAAATATGATTTATACGAGTCACATAAATTATTAAGTTAAATGTCATGTAAGTAATTTTATAATAAAAAATAATTGAATTATATTAATAAATAAAGTTAAAAGATAAATTTATTTTACATAAAACTTAAAGAGTAATATTGAAATTTCAGTAAAATTTAAAAAAATTAAAAGCATCCTTTTACCTAGCAATTTTAATTACCTACTAATTCCCCAACAATGAGAATATATGATCATTCAAATCCTTTCTTCTTCTTTGGCTGAAAGCAATAACTGAAAATTTGGATTGAATTGAACTGGACAGATTGAAAATCAGCTGTTTGGTCCAATCAACCTTTGAAATTGATCTGTAAAATACCGATAAGAAAACTAATGAATCAATCAAACCTTATAAATCAATCATGGTTCGCACAATTGTAATGATTGATCTTTTAAAAAAAAACTATTATTGTTTCTAAAACAACATCATTTTAACTCAATATTAAACATGTACCAAAAGTTTAATATTCTAAATACTCAAATATATATATTATCATTTTCTGTAAATGAAAATCGCAAAAAAAAAAAAATGAGTTGGGAAAATGTTGAGCAACTTTTGTCAACATTGTTTAGAATACTTGCAAGAAACTAGATCACTTATAGATCATAGAGTTTGAAAAACATAATCTGTATAACATTATTACCTATAAATATACCACTTTAAAGTCAGAGTGGACAAGTTGGTAATGCCAACTCGGTCAGGGAGACCGCATATATAATTTGAAATACAACTCTGGGTGTGAATTCAAATTGAAAGTATTTTTGAAAAATATCGATCTTGCACTTTGGTCGAATTTCAACGGAAAAGACGGAGTTCTAATTATTAAAAAAAATGATTATCTTCAGTACAAATAACGGTGATATCCGTGTGTTAGAATAAATAAAACAGAGAGTTGTCTGTTTTGATTAAAAAAAAAATCTTTCAAAAAAATATAGTTATAAAATATGAAAATTATTAATATATTCAATATTAAATGTAACAAGTTTAAGGAAAGAAAGAAATTTATCTTTCTCCATTACCATATTTTCATATATCTTTTATTACTTATAAAATATAAACACATATGATAGTCTTTCATCTACATATAAGAAAATGCAATTTTCATACCCAAAAAACAAATGGAGTCATGCACAGATATTGATTTCTTATGATCCATTAAATTAAGTAGTAATTATTATAATTAAATATATTTTAAGAAATTCACTAAAAATATAATTTAAAAAGTAAAATATGCATTAGAAATTGGTGTTATCAGTAACGAGCAGTGGTTTTCTCATGTACTGACCATGCA
Organism: Sindora glabra; assembly: GCA_020226215.1. NCBI lineage: Eukaryota > Viridiplantae > Streptophyta > Magnoliopsida > Fabales > Fabaceae > Sindora > Sindora glabra. The sequence goes on from CM035231.1 coordinate 55,970,934, forward strand.
AACTATCGAATAATCAGTGGTTTGGGACTTTTACCTAACAATTCAATTAAACCATATAGTCAACGCATAGAGTACTGCATGCTTTGCGTGCATATATGTATATGTTTTGTCGTTCAACAAAATGATTATGAACATTATATCTTTGTTAGTTAATCAAAAATTAAATAAAAACCTAATTTCATTTTCATTTGATAAGTAAAATCACAAGAAAAAATGAGGATGTTTCGTGTCACATATAGATTGTTTATAGAGAGAGACTGGCATATTGGAGGAAGCTAAATTCTTATAGATACATGAATCTTAATTTCCTCTCCATCTTTTGCCCAGAAAACAACGACAAGCCGACATATTTGTCATCGTCTTAGATATTGTCATTTTGGACTATGTTCTATACTGCATTAATTTAAGGTTATCGTTTAAAATTTTGTTTCTCTTGAATTTAAATTCAAAGCCTTGTGGATTAATATTTATTAACTTATCACTTCTGTAGTGAAAAAAGGTAGGAGAGGATGGGAGTTTTCTTAGCAAAATTTTCTTATGTAAAGAAGAATATATAAATATATTGGTGGATTTTACATATGTAGAAGTCAAGTGACTATGGGCAGGTTTAATTCTCATGTATATAATATGTCTATCTCTGTAATTATTGGATTTATTTTCTGATTTAGTATAGGTAATTGTTTACTTGTTATATTTGGATTATTGGGTGTTATATAATGTGAGGCTTTTAGTACTTCAAATACTGTTTATGTTGATATTGGATTTATTTTTTATTACACACAACATATCTTCATACCCCCTTTTTATTAGGTATAGAACTAATTTTTATTATATAAAAAAAGTAAATAGTAAATCCCTCAAATAAAGATATATAGTTTCAAAAATTGAATGCAAGTCTATTTTTTGCCTGTCAATCACATCATATATTGAGTAAATTATTCTTATCGGTAAATTATAAGTTATTAAATTAAATATTTTTATTTAAAAGTATAAAATTTAGTACAAATAATTAAATATTTAATATATATTTGAATTTAATAAACGAAAGAACTCATTTCCTTTGCCGAATCTAAAACTCTATGTACTTCCATTGAACCAACCACATACACACTATAATTATTCCATCCAAACATAGGATTAAATTCTTTCCCTCATTCCTTGCTCCACGACACATAAAATCATGAGTATTAAATTTACATACAGATTAATTACTTCGTGTTACAGTTTAATTATTTTACTGTTACTTGTAATAGTATGGTTTTGAATTATTATTATGATCATATTTAAGGTGTAATTAGTAAAATTACAGAAAAATAAAAAATGTAAAGATTGTAATATAAAATTATAGAAAATTGTATAATATTAAGACAGGAAATTACAATTTAAAACTTAGCATAAGACGTGATTAAGTGATTTTATTTGGCGGCCAGCAAAAACACAGAATGTTTGAAGAGGTGGCTTAATTTTGTGTTACTTTTAGAAAAGCCAAAGTAGGTGAAAGCGAAACCCCCTCGAAAAAGGTTTGGAAGAAACAAGGCAACTATGTTTGCACTTTTATGCAACGTGCGTGGAATTTGATTATTGAATAGTACACGCCTCTTCACTTTGGATAACCTAACCACTTTTAATCCTACGTCCCACCATTGATCCAGATATATTTGATTAAAAAAATTTGATTATGTACATGTATATATTTGTTAACTTCCATTCATGAGAAATTATATTACTAATTTAATAATAAAATAAAAAAAATTAATAATTTTAACAAAAAATATTAATTTAAAATATTTTCGTTAATTTTACTTATTCTATAATGAGTATAGCTATTATAACGATAAAAAAGAATGGATGAAATTGACTTAAGTGCATATTTGACATAATAAATAAATTAATTTATTAATTTATTCAATAAGTTATAAATTAGATTTTAAAAATATTTGACATACTAACTATTACATCCTCTTTAAATTATAATAAATTAAAAATTATTTTGTGAAAAGGAACGAGTGATATAACCACTACATATTATTGCATTAGAAATTTTATGTATGAAATATGAAATATGAAATGAAATAAAGTTGATAAAGTTAAGAATATAAGAGTATGAATTTAATGAAAATGGGATGAGAAAATTTTATTAGAATAATAAAGTATAAAGTGTTGAATTGATACAAGTGAACGTGTGAATATGAAAAAAATTTAAGAGCATTTTTTGAAAAATGCCCTTACAACAATATTTCTCATTTTTTTCAACCCAACCCTTATTTTCTTTTACTCTTTTCATCTTTCTCAATTCCTTATAACTTTACACACTCTTCTTATCACTTTATCAATAAAGTAAAGGAGCCCTAATTCTTTTTATTTTTTTCATCAAACTAAAGTAAGAACATTATTTTTATTAAGAATTCTTCCTCTTTCTTCTTGATTGATGAAGAAACTTAAGGTTATTTAGTTCTATTAGGAATTCTAAACTTTAATTCTAGAACCCATTAATTTTAATGTAAAAAAAACTAAAAGATCTTTAAATTAGTTTTTTACCATTCTCTTCTATATAAAATGAGTGGATAATCTAGTTTAATTCTTGAATTTATGAATATGTAATAGTATTGATGAAATATTAGATTCTATGATTCTGCTTGAAATATGTCTGATTTAATATTGTAGGTGTAATAAATGATGAAAAAGAATGATATGAGATATTATATATATATATATATATATATATATATATATATATATATATATATATATATATATATGATTGTATTAAGGTTTGGTAGGTATTAAATGTCAGGCATTTATAATTGGATGAACAATGAAAAATTTTGCAAAATTGAAAAACCTCATAAATGAATCGAGTGCACAATTGATTCTCACTATCCGAAGACAAATCTAAGACAAGAGAACTAATTATACAATCAATTCTCAATCTCCCCAAAAAAATGTTTATACATGAACTAATTGCACAATCGATTCTCTTTATCCAGAGGTGAAACTTAAGCAAGAGAATCGATTGTATAATCAATTCTTAAGATCCAAAATCAAAAACACCCACTCTAAATCAATTCCATAATCAATTCTTATGCCTTTGTTTCATATTTTAACATTGTAATCAACTGAATTGGCTCTCTATTGCAAATTTAATCGTAGTAGTGATAGATAAACACCTTGTTTAGGATTAATACCTCTCTAATTTGGTTTATGGCTATTTTATCCTATCATTTGTTAGGGTTGAAAGTATTCCCTTCTTATTGAAATGTAATGAGGTTATACCTAAAGTGACATATTGAAATTGACTTTTACTTGAGTAATTGTGCTATCAAATGTCTTATGTGATCATGTATATGGACTCAATGTTGAGTGATGATTATGATGAGCATGGTTTATAGCCAATTATGAGACTAGGATGCTTTAAGTTGTTGTGAATTGTGAAGTATGGGAAAAAAGGGCAAGTTGAATATTAGATGCTTAATTCCGAGTAATTTATTTGTAAAAGGTATAAGACTAATCCTGGAAGCACAAGGATGGCTTATATGGACTAACCCTGGAGTAATTATGCTATTAAATATGTTATGTGATTATATATATGGACTCAATCTTGAATGATGATTATGATGAGCATGGCTTGTAGCGAATTATGAGAATAGGACACTTTAAGTTGCTATGAATTGTGAAGTATAGGAAAAAAGGGCAAGTTGATAAGTAAATGCTTAATTCCTAGTAATATATTTGTAAAAGATATAAGATTAGTCCTGGAAGTATAAGGATGAAAAGTTTATGAAGGATATAAGGTTAAACAAGAAATTAAAATATAAATGTATACATTTTTAATTATTGCTTATTGTTTCAAATATGGCATGACCTTGAGTATAGTTACTTGCAAATGTTTGTATGATACCTTAATGATTGGATGAAATTGTTTAAGTTTCAAAGCTATTCAATAATTAATTGCTAATATGTTTAATCATGATGAGAATTTCATCAGAAGATGGTTCAATGAGTAAGCTATTATGATTTATTTATTATTTTTATAAATTATTTACTTACTAAACTTTACACTCATTTTTTCATGATTTATTTTACAAATTCTCAGGTCGAATACCTACTTCTACCTCCTAAAAGTTAAAAATCACGGGAGCTTATTATTGGTAATATGGGGGCATAAAATTTTATATATAGTATATTTTAGATTTTATTCTGTTATAGGCTTTGATAAAGGAGATACTTAAATTGACTTCATATAAGTTAGTTAAATTAGCTTATCCTTATTCTAGAAGGATTATAAGCAAATCTAACTTTCTTATCTTTTCTAAAACCTTTGATGAAATCAAATGAATGCTCCTTTTTGAATTACCATCTTCTTTCATGCATGCATCCCACTTGTCAATCAAAACTAAGCTGGATAATAGGATTAGGTTGGTGGAAATTAGATAATGAGTTCTACGCTAGTCAAAATCGAGGTAAGTTGTGACATTAGCTTATTTAGAAAAAAATATGCTCTTGTTTGATAAGTTTTATAAAAAAAATATGCTCTTGTCAATTAAAACTTATAGGTTATAACTTATAAGTTAGTAACTTTTTAAAACTTTTGAAAATTTATTTCTCTTCTTTTAACTAAATGATAACCTATCTCTTAATTATGTAAATAATTGTCCAATATCTTCATTAATTTAATATTAATAAATAATTATGTGATGTCATAAAATATAATTAATTAAAATTTAGGTATTATATTATTATTGAATAATAAAATAAAAAATATATAAATACATAACTTCATAAACATAATTAATTAAATTTTAAATAATTATATTTTTATTTTGAATATTTTATTGAATTAGTATAATATGATCTCAAAGTAAATATGAATTAATTTAATTTATATAATTATTTATATTAATATATCAATTTATATCATTTTACATTTGTTAGCTATTTTTTATTAAACACTTCTAATATATTTAATTAACTTATTATTATTAATTAACTTATAAATTATTAATTAATTTATTAGCTACTTATACTAAATAAAGTCTAAATATTTTAAATTAATATTTTTTCATTAAATACTAAAAAATACTTACTAAAAAATTCATTAGTGAAAAAAAATAGCGATGAAATTAGCAACGGCTTGTAAATTGTTAACAAACAACATATTAGTAATTCAATTAACAATGGATTAAAAATATCTACTGCTAATTCTGTTGCATCTCCATCACTATTTTTTGTCATTAATTCTTGAAGCTAACAATTATCAAAACAAATGACAAGGTGAAATTAGTAATGCCTTTGTTTGTCTAAATGTAATCATTAAAAACAAATCACTTGTCACTAAAATGGAAGATTCTTATAGAATAATCTATCACTAATGTTAATTTATAGGTACTTCCATCACAAAATCAAAATTTAGAGACAGAAAAAATCTATTGCTAAATTCAAAATCTTTACTAAATCTATCACTTATTTGGAAAGTATTAATAATTTGTTACCTTCTTCCAAGACAACCCATACAAGAAACATCCTATATAAAATAATCCAACTATAGCAACCCAGATTCAATTGATAAATTTTTAAATTTGAATTTCATAATATTCAATTATTTAGTCAATTAAGGTAAAAAAACATAATATAAAACAATAAAATCTATATATAAACCAAAAATTTTAATTTAATATTTATATCAAATGACAAGAATTCTAAAAAGTGAGACTTAAGAATTCTTGATTCTGTCTTTTTGGAATTTTTTAATTCATTTTGTTCTTGTATGAAAGAAACTTTTGCATGTTCTAGTTAATCCCTTAAACATTTGAGTTTCTACCTATTCAAACTTCATATGTCACAAAATTAAGGAATCTATCTAAATTATGCTGTAAAATGAATCATTAGTGCCTTATGAAACATTCACTAGCAAAGTTTATTATTACAAATCTGATTATGCTACCAAGGCTCAAACAATTAGGACCTATCCTATTATACATCCACTTCCTATGTTCAAACATATCTATATTTATTTTGTATCACCTACATATGTCATCCAATAACTCATTAACTATTCGTCAAATAAAACTATATTACAATATATGAGTGAAATGTATTTTTAAAATGCTAAAATGTTAACTATTATAATTCCAACTTTACAACTAAACATCACCTCTATATATATACCATCCTTCTCATCATCCAAGAATAGATTAATTAAAAAATTAACAAAACCAATGCAAAATGAAATAAAAAAATAATTTAAGCATTATAATACCTTAATCAACCCTAAATTGTGATGTTCAAATTAAATCAAAATATATCAAACCCAAATTACATATAAACCCTAATTTCCCTTCATTAAATACTAAATCATTGCATTGACAAATTGAACCTATATTAAAAGTTCTAAAACATTTCAATACTTCAACAATACATGAAAACATAAGATAAATCATCAACTACTAGAGAAATCAAACAATTTCCTCACAAAACAATCAAATAACCCAAAGCATTATATTTAACCTTACACATGAAAATAACCAATTAAAAGAGAGAATGAATAATAAGGAAGGATTTAAAAACAATAAATGGCAGTAAGGAGATTAAAGGACAATGGAAGAGGTAGTGACAAAAGAGAGGGGAAATTACTCCTTTGTAGAAATAAGGAGTGTTTATCGTGAATTGGGTATAATCAAAATTTAGTAACTGAATATTCAATTGCTAAATTGCCTTTGCTGATATAGTACATTTGAATCAACAATGAATTCACTATTAGATTATAATTGTTCAATCATAATTTTTGGAAAAAATTTAAATTTTCTATTAAGGAATTTTCAAATTTTCATATAATATTTTATTACTAAATCCATTAGTAATTTAAAAAAAATAATGTTGTTGCTAATTTTGTTATTATAATTTTTTTCATTTTTTAGTGATGAATTTGGCTATGGTCATAAAATTCCATCACTTAAATCAATTTCATTTTCGATTTCAAAATTAGGTATGATTATCATTTTTGCAATGCATTATTTATTGCTAAATTTCATCATTAAATATTGAAATTCTTGTAGTGAAAATTATTTAAATATTTCTTATTATTTTATTATTATTAAATGAGCAATATACTTTTTTATCTAAATGAATGAGTAAAAATTGTCAATTGGATGTCTCACACACGCACAAATGTGGGCGCATGCAGAGATTGCTGATCTCCACATATATGAAAATTAACAACTTCTATTCTTTTATTTGAATAAAAAACTCATACTATTAATTAATGACCATTAAATAATGAATGTTATTTTAGGCAATTTGCAGCCTTTATTAATTTTTTTAATTTAATGAGCATATTTATTGTGAAAAATGAGAGAAAATGAATGAAGAATTAAATATTTTAAATTAATATTTCTATATTAAAATTATTTAAATATTTTTTATTATTTTATTTTTATTATTATTAAATTATTAACATATTTTTATTCAAATAAAAAAGTGAATATTTTAAACCTTCACACTTATGAATGTGTGATCCGTATGCTTAAAGATTACCAATTCGGCAATTCCCAATATATATACTTGTTAAGCAAGTAGCAACTATATTATCTGAATTTTAGTATTATCAGTACATGAATGCCAGCATATCTGTGAAATTTTATACTGGAATAAAATGGAGCTCTAATTCTTGGAATCGGAGCAGAAAAGAAAAGGAAGCAACTTCGAAATTCAAATCGTAGAGATTGAATTGATGAAAACATACCATTTTCAATTTCATAATTCAATAAAGACTGTAACAAATAGCGGTTTCAAAGTATGAACAGTGGTGCGATAAAAACAAGAGCAATTGATTCCAAGTCTACGCTTGCATCAAACATGACCAATTCATTGCTATGCAGTTGTGCGATAAAAACAAGAGCAATCAAATGTTTGGTCAATATATTGTGGCATCTTAATTGTAAGGAATTCTTGTGATGATGTGGCACTGGATATTGTTTTTAAGTATTTCCTTACCAATGTTCTAAATTCAAATTACAATATTATGTGTATTAAATAACTTATTATATTTATTATAAAAAATACTTAGTATCTCACTCTACTAGAATTCTTGTATTTTTCCAACTTGTATTTTTCATCGGAAATAATAAATACATTTGTTGGAGAATGGGTGAGAAAATTGAAAAAGTTTACGATTTTTGACAAATTTATTTGCTTCAGAAACTTTTAAAAATATATATATTGAAAATCCATCAAAAAAATTGACATGAATTTTTATATCAAGAATCTCACTATATTCAACAGATTTTCAAGGAAAATTTAGTCAGAAATTTTAAATGTTCTAAATAGTACGTAAAGCTCTTTCCCTCGTATTTTCATTTTAGCACGTATTTGTGTTCTTCAACTTTGTTGAACCATTCCCGCGATTTAGATGTAAATTTGAAATTTTTGAACTAATTAAATTAGTTCTAGTACTTTATTTACTGATTCTATCAATTCATTTTAATAACTTTTAAGTACTTTATGCAATTTTAGGCTACAAGCTCTTAGTGTTTTTCCTTTTGACTTTCTTATTGCTTGGATAGAGGTTGGTAGCTATTTTTTTTTTATTTACATTCAAATATTTATATTTAATTTATTTAGTTAATTATAAAGTTTTATTAATTTTTTATGTTAATTAGAAATGAAATAATGTTACTTGCACTCTTTTAAGAAATATTTTTATGTTAATTAGAATTAGAAATATAAAAATATTTATATTTTTATGTTAATTAGAAAGCTTGTAAAAACATGGTTCCTAACATGAAAATGAAAGTGAAATGAGAGTGAGAAAGAGAAAGTACAAATAGCATTATTCATATTTAGTTAATTTTATTTAGTATATTACTTAATTAATTTATTCACTTAATAATTATTTGAAATGTTTAGCTCATTTTATTTAGTTTATTGCTTAGTGTATTACAAAGGCTTATTAATTTCATAAATACATTGATTAGAAATATTTTGTTAAATTGTATTTAGTTAATTGATTGGTTAATTTAATCAATTAATTAGAATAATTAATTAGAAATGCTTAGTTGATTTTTCATGGTTTTTTACCTAATTAATTCATTCACTTAATTAGAATAGTTAATTTAAAATATTTTGTTAATTTTATTTGGATTATTACTTAGTTTATTGGAAAGATTTACTAGTTTTAATTTTATTTTGGTAATCACAATTGTTTATTGAATTATACTTTGTGAATAGTTTAATTAGTATGTTGTTAGCTACAAAAGTATATTACACTGCTTTATTAGTCAATTATGTTATACATACATACATACATACATATACATATATATATATATATATATATATATATATATATATATATATATATATGTTAATTCCGAATGATTGAATGAAGTGGTGGATGTGGCCAATCAATGTGGGATGGAGGATAAAGTAGTTCAACTCTAACTAACAAGTCATCACCACTCGTGTACATATATCCTAAGTACAAGTTTATGCCCACACCTAGTTTAGTAGCATCCTTGTCGCCATCACACCTTTCAACAAGTGGGTCGACACAACAACAATAAACTATTTCTGTTAAATCCACTCTAATGCCCTAACTTTTTTCAGTGGCATCCAGTATGCTTTACTTCTTAAGCAATCCATTATTGCTCATAAGGAAATTGTCATGCCTTACAAGAATGAGTGCATATTAAATTTTATTTTACTTTGTATATTTGAATTCCTTCATTAAAATAAATTAATATATTAATTACCCATATGTGGATATTTTTAATAAGTTTTTCCCACCAACTAACTTGTTACTTCCTTTGCTCACATCTTCAAAAGCAGGTGAAAGTATGGCTTATTTGGAGCTAGATTATGGTTCCCACTTGAAGGAATTTTTTAATAGGTTCAAGGTATGTATACTTATTATAATTAAAATTGTTATTGCATTTGATTTGTTGTATACTCTTGCTAATAATTCAAATATATTTCTTTTCTTGAAATTGAAAAAGTATTACATATGGAACCCTATTTATAAGTAATAAATGTAAAAGAACTTCAACTACAAGAGTTCCAAAAAATTAAAAGATATTATAGATGAGGTTAGGAAAATAAGGCTAACTAAGTGTAGATGGAGAGGGATGCAGAGCTAGAGGAGCTCTACAAGTGCTAAGGCAACCCCAAGCTCACCCAAAAGTCTCAATATATGAAAGAAATAGAGCTTTTAACATAGATGAACATGGATCGACCTTGCACATTGGTGAGACCATTCCGATGGCAAAGCACTAACTTTACATGATATGTAACATACCCGTATTAATTATGTATTTTTATCTATGTATATTCCTTCCTATCATAATTGCATTAATATTTTTTCTAGTTTACATGCAGATTGCTAAGATTGGGGCTGAACCCCCTGTAGATGGATTATTTCATCACACCTATCTTATGAAGAAGGATTAATAGTAGGTGTCCCTAAGAGGTGCAAAGTCTTATGAAAGTAAATTCACAAATCTAGTTTCATATATATTTTTCAATTATAAATAATTAATTATCTAACTATGTGTAAGAGAATTTTATAAAAAAAAAAGTTAACTTAAGCGAAAATGCAACAGGACGTGGATAAGGGGGTATTATCCATTAAGAATTGCCTAACCCTTCAGACCTACTTGGATTATAAATGGAGATAATCAAGGTATGGAAAAATGTCAAGTTTAAAAATTGGGATCAAAGGCCTTTATTATGGAGATGGTAGCTTCTACTGCAGCGGTGCACTTTAATTGCATTTATATAACTCAGATGAATTTAGTGCTAAAGAACTTATAGACAATGAAATGTGAGATAATGGAGCTTAAAGCCATATAGTAGTAGTAGCGGATGCAACGACCTCAGCCACCTCCTTATAACTATTATGTTTACATGCCATCAAATTTACCAATGAGTCTACCACATACATTTGCATAGTAAGCACTTAGTGGATGGTTAAAAGCCCTTTTCCATCTTCAAACTCCCTCAATCTAACATGATCACAATTATGAGGGTACTGGTATGGATAATTTTTCCCAACAAGGTTTTGATTGATATTTTCCTTTATATAAGTTGTATATATGTACTTTTTATATTGTGAATAATGTTCTTGAATATTAAATTTTATGATTTATATATTTTATATTTATATTCTTCTTTATTTTTAAATTTAAAATATTCATATTTTATTATTTATATAACTTAAATTTATTTATTTCATATTTATATGATTTTTAAATTATTTTTATTTTTTACAAAAATGTTCACTACTATAAATATACGAAATAGCATTACATAATTGATGTCGATTAAAGAAATGACTAACATATATAATAGCATGATAAGATTTTTAAAAATATAAGTAATTTAACATATAGGCTCCCATAAGAAGCCAATATTGTAACACCAAAATATCTTTCTATATCAATTATTAGAAAATCAACATCAAAAGAAAGGTGAAGAGTCAATCCAAAAAATTAGGAAGAAGTTAATACATTAATTTTTAAATAATTGATATCTAAAGTGATACCAACCATCAACCTTGAAAATTGATAAATCCTAACAAAATGATTATTTATTAATATTCAAGGTGGTTTATGTAACAAAAATCTTTTAAATTTTACGCTTTGACTCTAACTTTCTATTTTGATGAAACTTTAAAGTTTCTGACAATATTTCTTAATAGGAATCTTGTTAAAACATCTCATCTATTTTCTAAAGTCTTTAACGTTCTCATAGAATGGATAAAGTATTTTAATAATATTTTCAACAAGACTAATACATAGGATTAGTAACTATCAAATGACAACCAAAGTGTCTCCTTCTTTCTTTATTAGAGTTTATGTAGAAGAAATGAATAAACTTATATTCTTCCATACATACATAGTTTGGTTTTTTCATTCAAACTTCTGTGACTAAGGAAATTTAAACAACAATCTAGATTTAGCATCAATAAAGAAACTTTGATTTGTAATTGGATTCAATTGCATAATATTTTATTATAGTATAATACTTTTCATTCAATCCTTATTGCATTTTTGTGTTTAATTGTGATATATGATAATGATTTATTGTAATTTTCATATATAGTATTTTTTTAATCTTTAGTGTACTTTCAATTTTAAATTTGAAAATATGTTTAAGAAATTTTATAATGTAATGATTTATCATCTAGTGTGTAATGGCATCTATTATTTATATTACAACAAAGCTTAGATAAAGTATTCTATGTGAAAAAAAATAGAAACCACATCTATTCTTAAATAAAAGACCAACATGGTTATAAAATGATAACTTGTTATGTATGTTATTAAAAACATAGCATCGAGAGTAAAGGAAACCATTAGATTTAAAGATAGGATTGAAAATTAGACATTGATTCCTATTTACAACCAATGTTGAAAGTTTACCCTAAGTGACATTTTTGTAATCATGCTTGGAACATATTAGATATCAATTTTAGTTATAATTGACATTGAAAGTTTAAATGTTAATTTTTACATCAATTTTTTAATTAATAACTGATGTGGAAAGTGATGTGTCAGAATAACCTTACCTTTATTTCTCAAAACTATAGACATACTTCATTTATACCACAATTTCATTTTATTTGTGCATGCTCTTAGTTGATTTTTTCCCTAACATTTGTTAGGTGATTGTAGTGTCACCATTATCTCAACTTTAAGCTTTTACTTCACATCATTTAAGGTATTCTCTCCAATTCTCTTAAGTTTTGAAAGCATCTTAGGTTTAGTATACAGATTTCAATATTAGATTAGTAATATTATCATATATTATTCAAAGCTTTCATTTTATAGTTAAAAATTATTCTTCAATGGTTATGAACAAATTATTTAGGCTTGTTATTTAATATCAAGAATTATCTTCCTAATTACATGTCCTATTTTATATTGTTATTTTTTATTATGTCATTCATGCTTGGATGCAACATTCTTGGAATTAAAGTTACATTTGTATAGCTCCATTAGGTATTAATTTCAACTTGTGCTTAAAATTTTATTAAATGTTTCTTGACAATTAAGTTAAATATTTATGTTGTTATTATTATAACTCTTTAAATATAAGTGACATGGATTTTGATTCTAATAAAAGTGAAAGGTCAACAATAGAAACTATGCTTACTTTAATGTGATTCAACTTTTAACCTATACTTACTTTATGAGTGAAAATGTAAAATAAACTCTATTGTGTAAAGATTCGAGAGAATATAAATGATATAATAACTAGAGCTATTGGAAAATGTTATGGATTAAGAGGCTTTTACAAACTTAGGCCTTTATTTTGGAAGCCTATTTAAATGTGGACCAATTTTGGCCCAGTTTGTGTCACTTATAGGATTCATAAGCCAACCTATGAATAGGTCAAATCAACTTGCATAAATTTTATTTTTTAAATTTTTTATATAAGTATAAATTTTCAATTCATACAAAATTATACTTCCTTCTCGCACTTTAGTTATACAAAATTATGTTATGAATTATTTATAACTGATATTTTAAATTTTATAAGTATTTTACGACTTATATATATATAATTTTTTAAGATTATATATAAATTTTAAAATATCATATAAATGCATATATGATATTTTAAAATGATTTTACTTTCTATTTTTAAAAAAATTAAGAATTTAAAATATTTAAATTAGTAAAAATAAAAAAGCCAATAGGCCCCTTTACCTATAAGCTTCTATGAACCTAACTAATGTTTCCATATTAAAGTTTCATGAAAAATATAAGCCAAGCTACCCCACAGAAAAGGCAACCAGACCCATTAGCAACTATAGGACTTGTTTGTTGAATAGTTGTTTAGATAATTTTTGACTGACTGACTCATTTTTTGCTATTTGATTCCCTAAATTAGTTATTTCAATGTTTGGTAATCAATTATTTTAAAATAGTTGATTCAAATACGCTGGAAAGCCTAACATTTTAAAGGAGCTAATTCAAGAAAAGACTAGTTTATCCTTCATTAATTTTCTTATTTCCCATTCTGGGGCTAAGCTGCTACCTTATCGCTCTTTGCAGCTGCTCAACATGAAGTTTGAAAGGAAAATTCTAAGGTGCCCCCAGGGTTTCTAAACCCTGGGTATGTGGCACAATCTCATCTATTAGATGAGATTATTAAGTCTTTGGTAATCTCATCTAATAAATGAGATTGTACCACATACCCAGGGTTTAAAACTCTTGAGGGTTCTGTAGTTTTCCCCAGTTTGTAATCATAAAAATCAAAGAATAAAGACAACGTCTCCAGTCTCTAGTTACTCTGTTAGAATGTCAAACTTCATCATTAGTAGGGAAAATTAGAATTTATCCTTTCAAGAATTCTTATAAAAATTATATTAATTTAATTTTAAAGATATATTTAATATATAATAAAGTACAATAATATATTATTCATAAAAAATTTAATCTACTAAATAATATATAAAATTAATATTATTAAAATAAAAAATATTCAAATAATTCATATTCTCATGTATCATTTTATATGTAAATAGTTAATCATAAACAATTAATTTTATTAAATATACTTATTCAAACAATTAATATAATTAATTAATCAAATCAACTAATACAATTGATCATCAATTAACAGTTAATTGAAAAAGCTAATCGTATAATAATAACTCTCAAATCAGTTTGAATTCCAAATACATAAAAAAATGTACTTTTATGTATATTTTTTATTTTCAATACTTTCAACTAAAAAATAAAAGTTAATCGCAAAATTTTCAGAGACTTACATGTAAACTATCATTTCCTTTACAAATTTTGAACCATACCAATATTTATATACCAAATAGGAATAACAATTTAAAACAACAAATAATTATTAATTGATAACAAATTAAATTTAAATTAAAAATAGTTCAAATTAAAATTAATCACAAATTGAAATATATCAAATTTAAGTTAAATTCTAATAATTTATATATTAAATAAATTACCTTTTTTTAATAAAAAATTTCTTCAGGTGGATTAAACAGACCCGCAATCTGCTCTCACGTTCATTCCATTTTAAATGTGTTCAATATTAAAGAAATAATAATAATTTTGTGCCCATAGTTCAATAAATCATGTTAGCCTTCAATGTGAAGTAGGTTATTCTTATGCAACTTAATTCGTATTTCCATGTTCGTATACCTAAGGCTATCTACGTACGCAACGCTGAGTTTCCTGGGATCGGACCCTCTACCTCCTAAAATTTTTTAAATTATATATTAGTATTATCTAATTTTTTAAAAAAATTAATATATACTTTTATATGAATTATTTGATTCTTTTAAAAAAATTACATGTCAAGATTTAATGTTATATGTACGATTCGTCATTGATAAAGAGTTCGACATCTAAAAATTTGATAAAAGACAAAAAAAAAAAAGAATAAATCAAATTTAAGTCAAACTTAATCATATTTATTTTCTTATTTTTATAAATACATGCATTTCCTTTACTTTTTAAAAGTAGAAGAGGCAGGTTTATATATTTAAAATAAAGAAAAAGAAATGTGTGTGCATATATGGAAGAAAAAAACAAACAATGTGATGGATGGTTGTGGTACCTGTTCATTTGGGACATTAGTAAAGGAAATTGAAGATTCGAAGATTCTAATACGTACGTACATACATACATACATACATATATATATATATATATATATATGATTGGTTTAAAAGAAATTAAGTAGTAAAAAGGTTTTCCTTCTCTAGCTTGTCATCCTGATTTTAGTGGGAATGCAGTTAATTCATTTAATGTATGTAAAATATTAAAATTATTCTTAAATTATATAATAATAATTACTTCCATTCATTATTTTATTTGTTTTACCAAAAAAAAATCTTAAACTCAACCATTATATTACTATGTTTTCACATTTATAATTGTACTATAATATATATTACCAAGAATAAAATAATTCCTTATAAGTGATAAATAATTATTTCAGTTTCAATTAATTAAATTTATATAATAAAATTAATATTTTAATAAAATAATTATTATAATATACTAAAAATTTTATCATATAATTATTTAATAAATTTAAATATTTTATTAAAATTAAAAATTAATGAGATTAAGTCATTCACATGTATAACACACATATATATACATATATATTTAGATAAATTAAAAAATATATTAATGCTCTTAAAAGCCATATATTTAAACAACTAATTTCATTAAATACATTTATTCAAATAAATAATATAATTTGCTTGTCAAATTTTCTGATATAATTAATTATCAAATAAAATTAATATCAACATTTTATGTACGTACATTTAAAAATTTAATGAAGGATAAAGCCAAATTGAAGGAGGTGGGGTCAATTGACCCCACTACCTTGTTCATTTTTGTTTTTTTTTTGTGGTTTTCGATATATATATATATATACTACATTTTTCATTAGATATATGTCCAATACATATTAGAAATTTGACCTCACTCATTTTGGGAAATTATTAATTGTGTATGATAAAAAATATTTTATTTTGTTGAGGAAAAAGTAAAAATTTACGATATGTAATTTACAAAATTTATTCTTATCATTTAATTATTATTATTATTATTATTATTATTATTATTATTATTTTGAGTTTGTGTTTATCATTTTCTATTACATAATACCAAATATTTGTTTATTCATATTGTATGTTTACTCTTAAATTCATTTAATCCATTAAATACATTAAATATTAAGTTGTATTAAATACTTAGTTGTTGTCATCACTACCATCTACCTAAAATCTAAAATTTTAGAAATAGTTAAATATATGTTAAAAAGTGACATTATTTATAGAGAAATATACATTTTATATTGTACTTTTATTAAATAATATCGTTACTATAACAACTTTAAAAGATGCATTTTGCGGCTTAAACCGATGTTAAGTAACAATATTAGTATATTAACTTTAAAAAATTAACTTTACCGCATTTTGCAAAGATTCATGATGTTTTTCATAATCTAATTTGTTGTTTCCACCAAATTAATAATATCACATGAAATAATTTATATTTATTATGCCATGGGTAACATAATTTTTTTTTTTTTGCATTTATTGCTAATATTTTATTTAAATTATGAATACAAAATTTTGAAGAATAATACCATATGTGTTAAAAATATTATATAAGTATATATATTATGTTAAAATTTTATTATATTTTATAATACTATTGTATATAAAATTTGATCCACTCTCTGTTTTTTCTCGCTCTACCGCTGGATATAACCACTATTATAAAATAAAATAAACCGATCAGGATACATCCGTTTGGCATGTGATCGAGCTGATTCTAGGCATTCCTTAATTTTTGTACCTTTCACTTTTGCGTTTACCCTTATATTTTCTCTTCCTGTGAATTTTTATCGAAACTTCCACTGTAAATGATAAAATTTTGACATAAAATTATTTTTTTTTAAGGAAAATGTGGTTAAATCACTCAATGTGAACCTGCAAGAATCAAGACCCAACGTTGAATTTTGACATAAAATTATTCTAAACTTAAGGAGAAAGGAACGGCGGAAAAAATTGCAGTGAGATAGCAATTATATGTAGGTGGATTCTGACATGCCCATGTGAGTAGAATTATGGCTCGAAATAAGTTAGGATAGGCCGGATTAAATTTCAATTGAAACAGATTAATCCTATTTTTTAAAAATGTTGATTTGAGTTTATCTATTAATTTATATAAAATTAAAATTAAATTTAAATTTAATTTATTAAAAAACTTTGATGTAATTTATTTAAAAATTTATTTGAATAAATAGATTTTTAAATATATTAATATATTAAAATTTTTTATATTTAAAATTATTAAATAATCTAATTAGATCTATATATATATATATATATATATATATATATATGAATATATATATTAAAATATAATTGATATATATATGTAAAAGTATTATATATTATATTATTTATAAATATGTTAATAGTTAAATATATTGATCTGATAAGTTTATAAATAAAATTTAAAAAAGATAAATTTAACATATTTATATTTATTTAATTTATCTAAAGCGATTTATTTATTAATTTTAATTTGATTTATTTAAATAAAGAACCTAAAGTAGATTTGCCATCGGACTTACATATTGGAATGCCTGTATAATGGAGGGAGAAAAAATTGTAAGAACACGCTGTCTTCGTAATTTTAATTTTTATATTGTTAATCTTTAAAAATTTTATAAAAAATACAAATATAGATGTAAAAAATAAATTTTTATTATTAAAAATAAATAAATAAATATTTTTTATATTTTTCTCCTTTAAATTTACGCCGGCTCATGTTCAGGAACAGGAAAACTGGAGCAGACGCAAAAGGACAACCCAAAATTATTCACGTAGAATGTCAAGGCGGTCGAAGATATTTTTTAAAAAAGAATTCTCATTTATTCGTACATAAATTAAAAAAATATCATATTATTTATGTATTTTATAATTCAATTCTTTCTTTAAAATAAAATTATTACTTTTATCATATATTTTATTTATGATTTAATATTTAAAAAGATGAATATTTTTATTATTTTAATGCTTTATAATTATAAATTATAAATAAATAATACTATATTTTAAAAAGTATATTTCCCGTCTTAATAACGACTTAGGAAGGAAGGAAGGAAGGAAGCAAGGATGGAAAATGAGAAGAAAACTCCAACGCTGGCTGCAGCGACCACAAAATGAGCGCGCGATGGCTTCCACAACGCCCTTGATTTTGACGTTGCTCACTTCCATTTAATTCGACGACTTTTCTTCATAAAGTTTATGAGTAGGAGTACATTGTTGAAAAATGGTGGCTAAGAACTGATCGCTGGCTCCCCATTAATTCTGTTTTTTTCTTTTTTAACCGATTCTGGGGTTGACATAACGCAGAAACGGGAAGTCATGCCTTTAAATGTTCAATAATATTTTTTTAAAATTCAAATAACAAATTTCTTAAATTTAAGTAATAATTTTATAATAAAAATTTTAAAATATTTCTCATTTTCATAAAAAAAATTATTTTCTAAATTTATAAAAATTATTATTGAGCATGTATGAATATAACTCCACACGGCATGTTTTTATCTTTTTTCTACTTCTATGAAGTAAATATATCATGCTTTTGTTTGGAAAAAAATGTTTTTATAAAATATTAAAATAAAAATATTTTATTTATTTAGTATTAAATATATAAATTTGGAAAAAAATATTTTTCAATGAAACAAATGAAAAATCTCTCATTTATAAAAGCAATAATTATATCTTTTAAATTTTAAAATTAGCATAATTAATCCCTTATTTTTACATTCATTATAATTATTCTTCCTTCTTAAAGGTGAAAATAAATCAAACTCTTTATAAGCAAATTATAATTTATTTGTTAAACGTCTAACTTAACTTGTTTATTAGCTCAAGTTAATATATTAGTGTAAAAAAATCCATTCTATTTAACTTTAGAGTTGGTTTATTGATTTGTTAGATTGACTTATTTAACTAATATACTACTCTAACCTAATACTATTAAATTAATTAGGTAGTTGCATTATAATAATTACTTTTTATCATTCTGTCTTTTTTTCCTACTTCAACTTAACCTAAAAAAATCCATTCTATTTAATTTTAGGATTGGTTTGTTGATTTATTAGACTGACTTATTTAGCTAATATACTACTCTAACCTAATACTCTCAAATTAATTGATTAGTTGCATTATAATAATTACTTTTTATC
The DNA here is from genome assembly GCA_020226215.1 of Sindora glabra. Classification (NCBI taxonomy): domain Eukaryota; kingdom Viridiplantae; phylum Streptophyta; class Magnoliopsida; order Fabales; family Fabaceae; genus Sindora; species Sindora glabra. Next base: position 55,990,692 of record CM035231.1, read on the forward strand.
ATTGTGTGCTTTTTTTCTTGTTGATTTATTAGACTGACTTATTTAACTAATATACTACTCTAACCTAATACTCTTAAATTAATTGACTAATTGCATTATAATAATTACTTTTTATCATTGTGTCTTTTTTTCCTACTTCAACTTAATCATCAATCTAGTCAAAAATTTTAAATTTTTTAAGTGCTAAATTGTTGTTGTTGTTGTTGGTGCGTTGTTCTCCAATAATAATTCCAATTTAATAAGATAATAAAATGATACAAATTTTAAAATGCAAATTTACTTCAAATATGGTTTGGATCTTGAGAACATTTTTAATACATTCAAATTAATCAAATATGTTTCAACTACTCTAAAAAAAATTAGACTAACTTATGAACTTAAAGTTTAAAGAGAAATAAGTTAACCTAACTATAGCATCTTATAAGCACTCTAAATTCTACCTATATACAAACATGACCCTGCATTGGAAAGCTTGTATGAACCATTCTATAACTAATTACATCATAAAATAAATGTTACTCGTTCTGTAAAAGAATAAAGGATTTATTTTGAGATGATCTTGCTTATTATGGAAATGGTGGTAGAACTTGAATTTATGTATTTGAAAATGTAAATCACAAAAAAAAGTAAATCTAAGAGCTAAGTGAAATAACATTATATTTAAGACAAATAAATTTGCTAAGCTATATTCAAATGTTCATCCCTCAATCTAGTTATAAAGATAACTAGCCACTAAGTAAACTTACTTAAAGGCAATCCACTATACTAATCACTTTGCTACCTTGTGAAGTATGATTGAACTTCTTAACATAGATTCAATCTTACTAAAAGAGATTAGCACAAAACATTCATAAGAAAGAAAAGCATTATGTAAATAAGTCCATTAAACTTTTACAAAAGGTTTTAAGATCAAATTTCATAATAATAACATCAATAGGAAATAACAATAGAAATAATCCTTTTTATGTCTCTTGGTTATCCTAATCTCTTCATAAACTCTATCCTTATTTCTCTAGGATCAATATTATCCCTTTATAAAAGGTCACACAAATTAGATACATACATCCTAGATATAAATCATTCCCACCATCACCAAATCCTATTTATAGCATATACATAAGCATAAATCAATGATTCATGAGAAAATAGGTCTTACAAGTGCACTAAATCTCTATCATATCCATTGATTTCTCAACAAGATCATTTATCAACATGAGGCTTATATAGGAATGAATAATGCATAGAAAATTTATAAAACATGTAAAATTTCAAATGGAGGCAGGGCAAATCAATTGTAAAAACAATTTAGGTCACACAAAAACATTATTACAAGTTAAATCAATTGAAGAATTGATTTAAGACTTACAAAGAGCATTTATTATGACTAAATTAGTTGGGAAATTGAATCAAGTCATTCAAAAAGCAACTCGCTCTTGATGAATCAATTAATAAATTAATTTTTCTAATAAATTAATGTTGAATCAATTTACATATTGACTCAAGCCTTTTAGAAGCAATCCAAGGCTTGATGAATGGATTGGTGAACTTATTTACCTAAGAATTTTTGTAAATTTTACTCAAATTTTACTATTCAATTAATGTATTATTCCTCCAATCTCACTCATAACCTCACATTTGCCAATCAAACTATCAAAATTCATGAAAATCATATAAAAACAATTAGATCCATCATAAAAATAACAATTTAGTTAATGAAAAACAGAAAACTCATTAAAATTTCTCTAACTCCTTATAAGAGCCAATATTCATGGAAACAAATGAAATTAAGCTAGAAATTAATTAGAATGCTACTTTTAGATTAGATGAGGCGAGTTTGAGGTGGAAATTGATAGTTAATGGAGTAGCTACACATTCAAGAGAATAAATATCAAGTTAATACATAGAGTTTCCTAAGCTTCTTTAACTTCTTTCTCAACAATTTCTTGAGGAAAGATGGAAGATTTATCAAAGAAATTCTTACAAGTTAAAGGAATTAAGGACCTCTTACCTTGATTGCTATAATAAAGATTTAGAAATAGTAGCTTTAACTCTTCCTCTCTTGAGCTTTTTAGAAGTGTTTGGGAATTAAAAGAAGGTCAACCATTTTAAAGGTAAAATAGAAAAGGAAATTTACATGCCCTAACTCCTTTAACTAATCTATGTTATTTCATCTCATAAAAATGACACATATCTAACTCAATAAAAAATAATTATTTTCAATCATTTCTACTATTATAACATTTTATAGAATTCTCACATGATCTGTAAAAGTTCACTAAGAGCTTACATATTTTCATGTCACTTGATAATCATAATTTAGTTTTTAATCAGCATTAATGAGTCTAAGTATTTCTATCATTGTAATTTGATTCATCTCTACTTTAATATCCTTAAATATGACCTAAATTATTAATCCACAAGTCCTAATGCTATCGAATGTAACAATTAATTACTTCTTTATATTTTAATAGTTAAGCCTAAATTGACCAATGAGTTAAATTAAACATCTTAAATTTTATAAATAAGTTAAGCTAGGCTAAAATTTTGACTTTGAGATAAATCATAAACTAGGTTCAAGTTAGAAAATTTTGAAACAAGTCTAACTTATTTATGATAAATTCTAGCTTAACTTAACTTGTTTTCACCTTTAATTCTTTTTCTCACATACAATGTTAAAATAAATGAAAAATTTTTAAGTAAATTATTAAACTCCACCTTAATAATATCAAATACATATTTGTTTTTTAGTTATATTCTTTTTTCCCAACATTTAATTTAGTATTACAAATGAAAAGATGGATAAATAATTATAATAAATGTAAAAATAAGGAAAAATAATGTCAATTATAAAATTTAAAGGATATAATAAGCACCATATTTATAAATGAAGGACGAAATATTATATTTACTTTATTTTTATATAATTAATTATGTCTTACTCTTAATTTGCTTTTTCACTTTTCTTCATGAAGAAATTAAGTTCTATTATAAATTTGATACTTCTTGTTATAAGATAAATTCAACGAAGAGTATATCACAAATGAATTTATATTTTATACATTAATAATATAGTTATATTTTTATCAATAATAAAATGATATTATCACATTTTTTATGTTTATATTATTTTATTATATTAAAAAACCAAGATATGTAATAATATTTTATGTCTGATTGACATAAATATAAGTAATTACATGTGTCCCTACATGAAACAAAACTTTGACTATCATATTTAGAAGAACAACTATCGATTTTTACCCAACGTTTAATCAAGCATTGTTATAAACCTGTTTTAATATTAGTTATATAACCGTCATAAATTATAATAATAATGTTACTTATTATATTGAAAAAATCAATGCCATTTCTTTTGTTAATGTTGTGGAAATAATTCTACACATCATTTTTTAAAAATCGACATGTAATTCTATAATACCATTTCAGTTTCTTTAAAATCTAATGTGGTATTTCCCACCCATTTCCAACCTTAATTACATCCCTCCTTGTATTTCTACTTACATAATACTCTAACTAAAAATAAAAATTAATATTTTATATGATACTACAAAATCTTTATTTCAACATTTTTGGAGAATATATTAAATAATAAAAATTTAAAAATAATCAAATATTATATTTTCAATACCTCAATAAAAGATGGATGCTTTGTTAAATTTGTTTTAATACATATTACTTAATATGTGAAGTTTGCACTTTATAGAAAAGAACTTTTGAATTCAATACCTATAAATGTAATAAGCATTCATGAATATTTTATATAAATAAATAATAAATAATACCATCAAATACCAAACAAGATAAATAAAATTAATTTTTTTGTATATATAAATATGTAAAAACTACAATAAAATGATAGGTAATAAAATATGATTGATTATAAAATCAAAAAATGAATTGCTAAAACAAGCATAAAAATTAAAAAATCCTTACATTTACATTTTATATTTTTCTACAAAGTGTTTAACTTTTCATATTTAGTGATACACTAATAGGATTTCAATCTTATAAAATAATTTTAAGATTGGAAGGCAAGCATAAATACAAAATCAAAGAGACTCGTTTTAATATTAGAACAAGAGTATACTTCATTAAATAGATAATTATTTTAAGGTTAAAAAAGTTTCAGAATGAAATTTGTAAATAGCACTATACTTTACTATTTTTATTTTTAACTCATACCTTGCTATATTATTTTTATTTTTAACTCATACTTGGGAGAAAAAGTTTCTATATTAGTTACTACAAAACATCAATATCTAAAGTTTGTTATTAGGTATTAAATATCAATTAAGTACATGAAAAGTTATCATCTTTGATAAGATGACTTTATCCCATTAACTAATGTTTAGCATTGATTTCTAAATAAGAACCAATGTTATAATAATTGAATGTTGATTATTAAATAAATTGATTTATTTTGCTTTGTTAACTTTTTTTTCATAATTAATCTTTTCAAATCTCTTTAGTATCTTGCTACTCTTATTGATTCTAAAACGATTTTAGAACAATCCTAAGGCTATTCCAAAATTGGCAAAACTAGATAACAATCTATATATATATATATATATCAAACTACAACAACATTCATCGCATAAACATATATCAAAATAAATAAAACATATGACTTAATTTATGATTTCAAGAAAGGTATCAAGTAATAATTTTATAATTTTGATATAAATTTTGTAAGAGTATAAATGTCATTTCCATAACTAATTTTTTTATTTTCAATTGAACATACTATATATGAAATCAATAGCATTATTTTTTTTGCATAACAATGTTTTTATTATATAATTAAATAAATAAAAACAATAAAAGACTGAATATAAATATATAAATAAATGAGAAAAGAGATGAAAAATTATGAAAATATATCCTACAATTTCATTTATTTTCATATCAATACATCAACATATACACCAAAAATATTATAATTCACAATCAATAATAAAGACAACTTCTAAGATGGAAGGTGTAAATCAATGGCTTTTAAAATCCATCAACGGGGATAGCCTCTGAGATGAATAATGTAGATCATCATATTCAATATCACCAAGACTACTAATAAAGTTTTGGAATCCATCAAAAATCCTTCCAAGGACTTGTAGTCATACTTCAATAATGAACATAAAGATTTTATAAAGCATTTGGAAGGATTCTTATCAAAGTCCTTTTAAATGCTTTATAGAATGCTAGTGTTCATGACTAAAGTGTGGATACAAGTCCCTAGGAGAAGTTTTGATCGATCCTAGAACCTTTTTAATAGCTTAGTAATGTTGAATAAGATGATTTACACCCTACAACTTATAAACCTTCCTTTTTATAAAAGGTGAGCTATCTCGATGTATCATTGACTTTTTTAACATAGGCAGGAAGAGTGATATTTACAAGTTTTGATTGATTCTAAAACCTTCTCAATAGCTTGCTAATATTGAATAAGATAATTTACTACCCTCGAACTCGTGAGCCCTTTTTTTTTTATGAAAAGTGAGATATCTTAATGTATCATTGATTTTTGTCAAACAAGCAAAAAGAGCAATATTTATAAGTCAAATGCAAAACCATAAATATCAATTATTAATAGAAAAACTAAAATTTTAGATTTAATCATTTTCCAAGAAAATGGTTGATATTATACCTTAAAGCATCAACTAAGTACTATATAAACATGTAAACTTTTTGACATAAACTATTATGATGATTGAAATAGAGTTAAATAATGATAATTTAAAAAATTAGCATCTTAAGTTTTTGCAATTTTCCTATAATTTCATAAATATCATTCATTTAGACATCTTTAGATTTTTGCGCTTCTGTTGTAAATTCATAAATGACATTATTTTAGATATTGATTAAGCCTAAAATTGATGTTTTTAGTTTTATAATTTCTAGAGACATTTAGAATGTCTTTAAATATATATTATGTAAATAACTAATATTATAAGCATCTCAAATCGATGCCTTATTATTATGAAGTTTTTTATATCAATTTCTCTATATATTTGCATTGAAATTATAAATTGATTTCTTCTATATGGTAATCTTTGTAATCTAAATGTCGTTTATCATTAAACTATTTATTATAATAATACAAACAAATAAACAAAGAGAAATAATTTTACAAGTTATATTATAATTTTATTTCTTTCCAAATCACTATGTATATATAGATATATATATATTCCATATAACTACCTATGAAAAAACTACACTAAATCATCAATACACAAAAATCACATGTTTACATTAATACATAAAAACTTTACTAATATTACTATGTATTAAAATCATCATCCTCAATGTAAATTTTAGTTTGTTACTTAATTTTCTCTATTTTAATCACAAGAGTATACAATTGAACAATTAAAGGTTAATTTGGTTCTTTCACATACACTCTAATAATGAAAATAGAGAATCATCAAATAGGGCTCACTAAAATATTAGAAAGTAAGATAAGTAATATAAAGATTAGATGAAAATCTATAAATGGGCTATGAAACTTTTTAAAATAACGTATCCATTCCTTAAAAATGAAATTAATAAATAGATAGAGTGTTTTAACAAAATTCGTAGCAAACATTTTTCTTGAAAATTATTAATTAAAGCTAACATCTTATGTATCAGAAGTTTTTAACGAAGTTAATGGTTATTATATTATTAGATGTCAATTAAAAAGTTGACATTTAAACTCTTTACATTTCTAGCGAGATACTTGAAATGCCCTTTAGATGATGACAATTATATACAAAATAGATTCTTAAGCTTTCACAATTTCTCATAATATTATAAATGTTATATATTTAAATGTAGATAAATTAAAAAATTAACATGTTAAAATTTGTCCAAATTTTTAAAAAATATTATCATATTAATATAGACTTCAATTATTTGTAAAATCAATATGTTAAAGTTTACTCTAAATTTCAAAAATATCACCACAATAATATAGATATCGATTATAATTAAAAACATTGTCTTAAATTTTTATATAATTTCAAAAATATTATCACATCAAAATAAATATTAATGTTAACTTCAACCAATGTCTATCAACAATTCTATAATAGTGATTATAGATAGATGTCCATATAAGTATCATGTATGTAGAATATTAGTTCATAATTGAGTAATATTAGTGACATGTGTGAGATCTATTTTTTTTTTTGTAACTATCCAAAATTTATTGGATAATATAACTTAAAAAAATTATCACACTCACACACATGCATACACATATAATTTTTGTAGGTATAAAATTGTCTTAAACCTCTTTTCTTGCTACTCTTACATCCAACAAATCTGAAATGTATTATAAGTTTTTAAATCTTAGCCAAACTTTATTTGTCAAATGACCTAGATAATTAGATATTATATCTTTTTTTATCTTACAAATTTGAGTCAACAACAAAAAGATCGTTAATCAAAACTTAAAATTCTACATGAAAAATAGTGGATTTAAAAAAAGTTTTGTTACATGATATTAAGTTATCTTCCCATTTAATGGAGTTGTAAATTGTCCATAAAGTTGCTTGATGTACTGAAATAAATTAGAAATGTCTAGAGATAAGATGGGTGAAGGTGAATATTGATAGGGCAATACAACACTAATTTGCTAAGGTGGATTACGGAGGAATTATTCAGAATAACCAAGGAGAGTATGTTTTTGGTTTTATGAAGAATTTAAACTGTTATAATACATTTGTTGCTGAAGTTTAGTGTGTAATAAAGGAGGATCTCTTATTACCTTAGGAAATAAGGTACCAAAAGGTTATACTAGAAGTTGATTCTTGTTCTACGGTGGAACTATTAACTTATGGTAAGATAGGCGATATACAGATGAAGTAGCTAATGCAACGATGCCATGAGCTTTTGAATATAAATTGGGATATTACTATTACCATACTTATATAGAAGGCAACAAATATACAAATTAGTTGGCTTTGCATAGTTTTATAAGGGATCTAGAATTTTTTATCATGCCCTTCCTTCTAAGTTATAATTACTCTGATTAATTTATATTAGTATGTTTTCTATCCCTTGAATTATTATTTTTGTATAATTTTTTTTTTTTGGTTTAGCCCCTCTTTATTACCAAAAAAAGAAAAAAGAAGGAAAGAAATATACATTAAAAAAGAGCATCTTCATACAGTTAAACTTTTGACTCCTAATAATGAAGAAAAGAAATGTATGTTTAAAATAAATAGATGAATATGACATAAATTAACCAATCAAGATTAAATATATTAATAATGTCACTTATAAGAAACTGTCATGAGTCAAATCACATCATTCCAAGCAGTAAGGATTTTTTTTAATAATTACCTTTTTAATAAATTAAAAAGTTATACATATTGAAAATAAAGATAGGCATTTTCCTACCAATTTTATAAATAAAAAACTTATTTGTATCATTCAACACATATAAACCATCAAAGAAAAAGAAATAAAACTCTAAATTACTTTCAAAGACTTTTTTGTAAAGACTCAAACATTTAGAGTTTATAAATTTAATTAAGAAAATCAATTTTGAGTTGAAGGCTTCAACTAAGTTCAAATTCAAATCCTTGAATATTTTTTAGTATAAAGTTATTGTGAAAATTTAGTTTTTAATTTCGAAGTCAAATTTTCTTAAATTCTTCTATTGAAATTAAGCATTCAACCTTTGACTTGAGGTCAAACTTTTTTTAAATCCTCTATTAAAATCAAATATTCAATCTTCACTCTGAGATCAAATTTTCTCAAAGATCAAAATGAAGCATTTAACTTTCAATCCAATATCAAGCTCTCTTGAAATTCACCATCAAAGTTAAACATCTAGCATTTAACTTGATCTCAAGCTTCCTCAAAACCCTCCATTAAAATCAGTCATTCATCATACAAATTGAGAACAAGCTTTCTTAAAGTTCCTTCAGCGAAGACAAACCTTTCCTATTTAGTTTGTGTCAAACTTCTTCAAATATTTTGATTGAATTAGTTTGAAGAAAAGATTATGCTATTTTCTTATTTGAAAATTTAAATTAGATATTGTACTTGTATCATCAAATTATAAAATATTATTCATTTTATTTTTTATTTTTAATTCTTAAATGAAAATTGTGTGTAGAGAACCATTTTATATTTTAAAAAGGAGATATATAAGAAGACATCCCTTTGTGTGTAGCTGGTTTGTAATGTGAAGGGGGCAAGTTTGAAGTAAGTTTGTATCTATGAGCTTCGCATTAGCTCCATAGGACTCCACTTGACTTCCCCGCGGAGAACGAGACATCCCTTTGATTTCAGATCTTAAAATTTTTGACATCATAAAGACCTGATCTCAACTATAAACAATTAAAGAGAAAAGAACACGTAAATAATTAATGTTTCTAATAAATTTCCAGTTCCTTAAATGGAAAATAAAGTCGGTGTCTACGTATAATTGTATCACAGATATATACCACAACAATGACAAAAATAATAATAAAAAAAAGGTTGTTAAAATACAGTGGTATCAATAGCATTACTAAAAGGTTGCGGGGAGCCCGAAACTCAAACGGATTTAAGATTTAATTTTTGTTCTTTATATATATATATATTAAATAATTTAATTATTCTTATTATTAAAAAGTTAGGTTACTAAGAAGTTGGCATCGGATCTACCCCCATTAAAAAAAAAGAATAATGAATGTTGTCTTTGGATTAAAAAAAAATCATAATTTTCATTCATTTTTTGCAACTAAAACTCAAAATATATTATAAAATAAAATCATTTTCTTCAGTATTTCTCTCCCATTTTTCGTGATTATTTTCCTCGGTCAAACGTGTCATAAATTTCGTATCCAGCTGGGCATCATCACCTGTATGTAATCTTTTGGGATGGTTGATAAATTGATAGGACATTTATTACTGGAAGGACATGTCCGCAATGGCGATTTTGTCCAATGGCATCATCCAAAATTCCCAGCTCATCCACTTTTACTTGCATTTCCTTGTTCCCATCATTTCTCCAAAACACTTACGTGGATCGTCACGTAGAGCATTTTCTCATTTCTTGCAGGTAAATACTTCAATAGTCTAACATCTTGGCTTGATTAGAGAATCCGTATTTGAATTATTAGGAATGTAATTATATTAAAATTTAATTAAAAATTTTTTATTATTTTTTGTGATTTAACCCAATTCAAATTTAAATTAATCGATATTCAATGTGATATTTAAATATCGAATAAATTTATACTAAAGAAAAATATTGGTTTGACTTGACTTAATTAAAGAGGTTGATTATTTATTATTTCTTATATTTTAAATTTATATTTTGTTATCAATAATTTTAAAGAATTAATTCCATTAATATTGATTATTTTATTTGATGGACAATTATTTTTAAAAAAATCTCTTACCATTTAAGGATTAATTGAATTATTATTTTTTCACTCAATTAGATTTGATAATAATTTTTGAAGTGAACTTCTATTATCAATAGTCTTAATATGTAATTAGTGTTAGATCTGACAGGATTGGAGAAAACCCTCCATCCCATCATTTTTGCCTAAAAATAATGATTTTAAAGAATTAAGCCATATATAAATAATTATTGTAAGTTTTCAAAGATGACAATAACATAAGGTGTGATATTCTACTTTTACACTTTTGTTGCCAAACATAAGTTTAAAAAATGGACTTTCATGCATCATCATCATCATAATAATAATAGTGCATCATTAGATTTAATAACTTAAATTCATTGAAATCTAACGACTATATACTAATATATCTTAATTTACATCTAGATCTAATACATGACTAATTATAAACTATAGACTTTCCAATGGAATTTATACGCTCCACTTATAAAGGATGCTTTACAATAACCTGATTTTGGATATGTAAGTATTATCCTTTCTCATGTTAATATGTAGCGTGGAGCAAAAGCTCGCAAAAATGAATAGAATAACAACGCTTTCATTGAAACTTTCTCACTCATTTACATATAACATACAAGATAAGTAATAATTATTAATTTTACACTTTAATATCTGTGTCTGAATGAGTACAAACGAAGGAAAAACAAGTGATTTAATATCACAATTAAATATTAGTAAAAAATAATAATGTATTTGAAATTTGTTCACATAAATTTGTAAATGAGGGAAAGCTTATATAAGAAAAAATAAGGCAAGTACAATGCAAAAGAGATATTATAATATATTATTGACATAATAATAATATATTGATGTACTAGTATATCAATTTTATCCTTTTTAAAATCAAATGTAATATGTTATAAAAATAATATATTTACGATTAAATTTTACAATGAAGCGGTAAGCTACTACACAGTCATCTTCATGATTCAATTAAGCAAGAGTTAGTCCTTTTCTATTTTCTAGCTTGGTCTTCTATTTTCTAGGCTTGTAGATTCTCACTCCAAATATTTTTCTGGACACGCAAGTGGGTTGGCTCCTTATACCGGGCTGGCCGAACGTGGAAATATCAAACTCCGAGCCCAAAAAAATAAAGGAATATTGTAATGGCATTTTTAGGGTCAAAATAGGTAGCTTCTTCCAACTTAAAGTAGCAAATTTTTGAAGTTCACATCCATGACCCAGTCCTGGAGGAAAATAAACTATGACCCACTCCAAGAGTTGGGCCTGGTCTATTCAAAACCCTTCCAAAATTTCAGTGATGTTGGTATGTAAAGGTGTTAGACCTCCTTTCGGTTTTGATTAGTTCTCACTTTTGTGAGCAGTTGTTCACCGCTTTTGCATGGCGAAAATTGAATTATTGTATAGTCTTCTTCTTTATTTTAATTTTTTTTCCTTCACAATGAAATTTCGTTCTTTTAAAATAGAATTTATGAGAATATTTTATATCATATCTACTGTGATTCTTTTCATATTTTTTATGAAAATTTTTACTTATGCGAATCTACATTTTTTTATGCCTATTTCTTGAACTTTGTTTGCTAGATCTCACTTTGATGTAAGAGATAAAGACTAGATATAATTAATTATGAGGTGAGTTCTTTCATACCTTTAATTTATACATATATTAAATATTGAATGGTTTATTATTAGGATTATGTACATATTTAGGATGATTTCTTTCCTCTGTTTTAGGGATATGATGCATATCTTCTTTCTATATTTAGGATGATTTTTTTCTATATTTTAAGATATATCTCTTTTCTATATTTAGGATGATTTTTTTCCTATGTTTTAGGAACATGATGCATATCTTCTTTCTTATTTATTTTAGAAGTGTATATCTAATTGATGGAAATCATATTATTGTAATCTGTATATAAGTTCGAAGAGTTAATGAGAATAGATGAGCTTTTTCCTATCAAATTTTCACATGGTATCAGAACTTGACTTTAAGAACCATTGATCTTCACTATAGTAAAGACTAAAAATGAAGGTGGAACTGGAGATAGGTTGCATTCAAAGAAACAAATCTTTCTTTACGATTTGTATTCGAGTGATAATCCAAGAAATCTCATTACTCAAGTACAACTGAGAGGTAAGAATTATGAAGAATGGGCTCATGCAGTTCGCGGCTCATTGAGGGCAAGAAAAAGGTTTGGGTTTATTGCTAGGACAAATGTGAGACAAATTGGCAAGGACTTACCTTTCCCATGGATCATCAACACAAGTGTTTCACATCACATGACTGGCACTCTTACGTGCCTGACAGATTTGCGAGATATTGAACTCCGTCCTGTTAGAATGCCTAATGGCACAAAGACTTATGCAACAAAAGAGGGAACAATCATTCTTGGGAACAAACTTATACTCAAACATATTTTATTTGTTCCTGAATTAAACTGTAACTTGATTTTAGTTTCTCAACTATTGGACGATGTTGACTACATTGTTCAGTTTACTAATAAAGTTTATGTAATATAGGATCATGTTTCAATGACATTGATTGGAATTGATGAACTGACTGAGGAGCTTTATCTTCTTCATAAGGTGACTCCAGTTCGTGCATACAAAGCAAGTGGCATTGGATCTCATGAGTTATGGCATAAAAGAACAGGACATCCAACCGCTAAAATAGTTAGTATGCTTCTTGATATTGATAAGAAAGAAGCTGTCAGTGGACTTAATTCTTGTGATATTTGTTTTAGGGTTAAACAAACAAAAGAGACATTTTTGTTGAGTGAGAATAATGCAAAAAATTATTTTGATCTAATCCATTGTGATTTATAGGGAGCATATAGAACTCCTGCTTCTTGTGGTGCCATTTATTTCCTAACTATAGTAGATGGTTGTTCACGTGCAGTATAGGTGTACTTGTTGAAAACAAAAGATAAAGTTCCTCATATTATTAAAAAAAATTTTGCCATGGTCCAGAGACAATTTAATAAACAAATCAAGATTATGAGAAGTGATAATGGTATAGAATTTTGAAGTATGAAAAATTATTTCCAAGAAAATGGTATTTTACACCAAACCTCAATTTGTCATACACCTCAGCAGAATGGAAGGGTAGAGAGGAAAAATCATCATATTTTAAATATGGCAAGGGCATTAAGGTTCAGGCAAATTTGCCTCTAAAATTTTAAGGAGAATGTACACTTATTAAGGATATTTAATTAATCGAACACCTTCTACTCTTCTTGATGGGAAAACACCTTATGAAATATTATTTGACATAAAGCCATTATATACACATATTTGAACATTTGGTTGCTTATGTTATGCTCACAATGATGATAGATGAGGTGATAAGTTTGTTAGTCAAAGTCAAAAGTATATTTTTGTAGGATACCCTTATGGGAAAAAGGGATAGGAATTGTATGATATTGAAAGCGAAGAATATTTTGTTTCCTAAGATGTGAAATTTGTGGAGAATGTTTTTCCTTTTGATGACATTAGTGTGATGAGTGAAAAACAAATAAGTGGATTGGTGTCATCACTTGATTTCAGTGATAATAATGAAGAAAAGAATGTTATGCAAAATGAAGTGAGTGTCAGTGATAGTGACTTAAGCTCTCCAAATATACCATTGGGAAATGACAATGGGGAAAAGGAAAATTTTGGAGAAGTGAATGATGTGCAGTAGCAAATTGAGAATATAGAGTAAGAAAAGCAGGCCAAGAATGTTGTCCCTCAACAAGCCGATCTTCTTGGTCATGGACATCGGGTCAGGAAGCCTTCTTCACGCCTAAAAGATTATATCACCCACACTATCTGGGTAAGCCCCTCAGCTGGTTCATCTCTCAATTCAAAATCTTCAAGTATACGTTATCCAATTACACACTTTGTTAACTGTGATAAATTTTCGATGAAACATCAAGAGTTTATGGCAGCTATTACTGTATGATATGAGCCAACCTCATTTACTGAGGCTGTAAAAGATGTGAAATGGAGAGATGCTATGAAAGAAGAGATTCAAGCTGTGAAAGACAATGGTACATGGATGATAGAAAATCTACCACAAGGCAAGAAAGCAATAGGATGCAAATAGATACATAAAATTAAATATAATTTAGATGGAACCATTGAATGACACAAAGCAAGGCTAGTGATTCATGGCAATAGACAAGTTGAAGGCATTGACTATAATGAGACTTTTGCTCCTATAGCAAAATTGATGACAGTCCGAACTTTTTTGGCTGTTACAGTTGCTAAGAATTTTAAACTACATCAAATGAATGTTCAAAATGCTTTCTTGCATAGGGACTTGGAGGAAGAGGTGTATATGAAATTGCCCCCGGCTATATGGCTCAGTCTCCTAGTGAGATGTGTCGGTTTCATAAATCTTTATACTGCTTGAAACAAGCTCCTAGGTGCTAGTTTACTAAATTATCTGAAGCTTTGAAAGCTTATAATTTTCAACAATCGTATTCAAATTACTCTATTTTCACACAACGTGTTCATGGCATGGAACTAAATGTCTTAGTTTATGCTAATGACATTGTTATTTATGAAAACAATGGTGCTGCTATATAAAAATTCAAGGATTATCTTGGTCGCTGTTTTCACATGAAAGATCTTGGAAAATTGAAATTTTTCTAGGCATCAAGGTGGCGCGAAATGCCATTAGTATTTTTTTATCTCAACAGAAGTATGCCATGGATCTCATATCTGATTGTGGGTTACTTCGAGCAAAGCTAGCAGCAATTCCCATTAAGCAAAATCATCAGGTAGCGCTTGCTAAAGGATCAGATTTACAAAACTCGACTAGATATAGATGTCTTGTTGGACATCTCATTTATTTTATCATTACACATCCTAAGTTATCTTACTGTGTTCATATCTTGGCACAATTCATGCAGAATCGAAAACTGGAGCATTGGGATACAACATTACATGTTGTTTGACACTTGAAAGGTAATCTAGGCCAGAGAGTTTTATTACGTGCTGATGTGACTTGCACTTGTATGGATTTTGTGATGTTGATTGGGCTAGTTGTCCTCTCACTCAACAGTCTTTAACAGCTTATTTTGTGATGTTGGGAAACTCTCCTATTTCTTGGAATACTAAGAAATAGTCCACAGTTTCTCACCCTTCTGTTGAAGTCAAGTATCGTTCCATGGCCACTACTGCTTGTGAGCTAAAGTGGCTAAAAGGATTACTATCTTCTTTTAGCATTGATCATTTATGTCCAATGTGGCTCTATTATGACAGTCAATCTGTCCTTCACATTGCCAATAACTCAGTGTTCCATGAACATACAAAATAGATCAAGGTTGATTGTCATTTTATGAGAGATGAAATCACTAAGGGTAATATTAAACCCATGTATGTCCATACTTCCGCATAACTTGCTGACATTCTTACAAAGGCGTTAGGCAAACGACAATTTGACACTCTTCTTTCCAATTTGGGCGTTCATCATCTTTATGTTCCAACTTGAAATGGGTATTAGGATTATATACATATTTAAGATGATTTCTTTTCTATGTTTTAACGATATGATGCATATCTTCTTTTTATATTTAGGATGATTTCTTTCCTATGTTTTAGGATATATCTCTTTTCTATATTTAGGATGATTTCTTTTCTATGTTTTAGAGATATGATGCATATCTTTTTTCTTATTTATTTTAAAAGTGTATATCTAATTGATGGAAATCACATTATTGTAATCTGTATATAAGTTTAAAGAGTTAATAAAAATGGATGAGCTTTTTCCTATCAAATTTTCACATTTATATTAAATTTTATATTTTTTAAAATAAAAAATATTCTTGTTGTTATTCCGCATCACTCAATTTATCCATGCATGGATAAAATCGACCTAATTGGAAGTATTTTCTTTCCAATGCTTGATAGATTTAAATTTTTTTAACTTATTTAAAATTATAATTTCTATATGAGGGATGACTTTTATAGCAACATATTTCTCTTGATTATAATCTGGCTTTTACCCCTTGGTAAATGAAATGAAATTGTTTTCTTCAAATATTAAGATATAAGTCAAAATAAAAAGAAAAGGATATATTAAAATTAAAAAAAAATTCTTTTTTGGGGAAATCATCAAATGGAAGTTTCTTTTGTGTGAAAAATTTTTAATGTTACATCAGCATAAAAAATTTAGTACTATCTCTATATAAATGTTATTAAATATATTATTTTTTAATTTGGTAGTCTAATTTTTTAAAAAATAGTTAATTTTTTATTAAAAATAAATAATTTTTTTTCAAATTAGGTTATTGAGTTAAAAAATGTAAATAATTATATTTATATAAAAATTGTATTGAATTTTTAATACTAATACACCTATGAAAGTCTTTGCTTAGTGTACAAATGAATTTTTATTGTGTAGGATATAACACTATTTTTGCTAACTAATTGCTGGCTCGTGTTTAATTTTAATTTTAAAAATAAATTAACCAGATGGGAACTGATTGTTTCAGGTGGCCTTGAAAAAAAAAGAGATGGCACGTACAAAACAAGAGTGAGTAAAAAATTAAAGCCCAGGCCTGCCTTTGATTTTCAGTTTCCACCAGTTGCAATGAACAAAATGGAGGAGATGAACTGTTTCCATTTTAACCGGACATTCGGTAACCCAATTACCTAGCATCAACGGTTGAGATGCCAAAATATTGAAGGTGGAGAGGAGGATTGAGCCACTCACCTTTATTGTGTGGGATACAACAATTTCTTCATGTATATACTGTAAAAAAGTAAAGGAATAACGTTACTATCATTCTTTTGCATTATCTCCTGCTCACCCTCTTTTTATAAATCATAAGATTCATAATTTTATTAATTTCACCATTTTTTTAAAGATAGATAATCATTTATTCATTTTTTTTAAAAGATTACAGTAAGAATTTCCCTAATGAAAATTCAGTGTCTTTGCAGTAGAATCATAATTATTTGCGTCTTCGAAGTGATGGTAAATAATTTTGCCAAAAACATTTGTGGCCATCCTCAGGAGGCATGAGACATATCAGTAAGTAAAGAACCAAGCATTTCAACTTTCTTGTTCCCTTTCCCTTCCTAAACTCAAATAAAAAAATTATCAACCAATTTATATATTTTAAGAATTATTTTTGCATGATATAGTTGTATTAATTACACCAACGGCACATCATACATCAATATATGTTTTACATTTTTCAATATTTATATTATCTTGTTACACTTATAAATAAAACTTGAAGTGTGTTTTGTGTATCACTTGTAGTGGTGGAACCAAGAACCCATAATAAGTTTAAATTTGTGTATTTAATTTTTGAATTTAGAATTATAGTTTGATATGTTACCGAAAATATATATTGATTTCAATTCTAGTAACTTTAGTAACATTTTTTTTTGCATCTTTCATAACTTTTTTTAAATAAAGAGTAAATTTTATACAAAAGAAAATTTTAGAGAATTAATATTTATACAATTAATGGAACTGTAACCTTTTTATGTAGTTATTATGTGTAAATTCATGTAAAATGTAAGTTTTCTTTAATAAAATAATAAGATTTTTTTTATGATGATAAGAGCGGTTAGACCATTAGATGCATATGCGTGAGAACTAGAAATTGAACTCTAAATATAACGAAAAATACAAAACTTAAAAAATATTGTGTCACTTGATGTATAAGCTCTTAGTATGAGAAAATATAATTGTAAATTCAAACCAAATGATATATTATAATTTAAATATTTTGTTATCAACAATATGCATTGATTAAGCACAAATGAATAAAGACTTTACATTTATATTAAAATTTAACTTTTTCATCGATTATATTTTAATTGTTTAAACTTAATTAAAGTATCTTATTTGTCCCAAAATATTCGTATTAATAGATTTGAACTACATAATCACTTTTTCTCACCATTTCTTAATGAAATTCTTAAATTAAGGTTAAATGTGATATTTTATTGAATATTTTAAGGAATGTCTAAGTATATTTTGAAATTTGAAAAATGATTCAAATAATTTAATTAAAATTCAATTTTTTCTATTTATTTTGATTTATTTAATCATGTTATATATAAAATAGATTTTGATTAAAATCAGTTCTACTTATTTGTTAAATTATGTATTCAAATTCAATGGCAAGTAGACTTATTCAAATGCATTTATATTATTATATAAAATTATAATTATAGTATGTTACAATACATTGGTTGATTAAAAAAAGGATAGTTATTCAATTTTTCTTATAAATATTAATAGAGTAATACTAAATAAAAAATACAACTTTAACAATTAGCTCTTTATCGAAGAAGGGGATATAATTCATTGCTTAATCTTATCATATTTTAGTGAGTTCAAATTCTAAAATTTAATAATTTTATAAATAATACAATTTAATATATTTTTTAAGAAATTTAAGGGTTTAATATTTTTATTTATGCACACTCAGCATTATGTGCCTCCACCACTAATCACTAGTAAGTACAATAATACTATTAGGTAGTTTGGTTAGAAAAAACTATATGGGAAGTGTGATTATTAATGAAATAAAGAGTTGGTAAGTTATTTAGTTAGCTACAAATTATTAAGATAAAAAAAGTAAAATTTTTCAAAAAGTTTTACTTCTCATAAAATATAAAAAGTTATTTATTCACATTGCGAAAATGTTACATCTCTTAAGAAATTAGAAATTAATTTTATTTTATTTTTATTTATATTTGTGAGTGAGTAGAAATTTAATTAATTGTTTTGGATGTATATAGAATGAGTTTTTATTTTAGAAAAATATGGTTTTATGATGTAAGTAGGAGGAAATAAATTATATATGAATTATAGTGTAATTAAATTTTAGTAGGTGTGAATAAAGAAAATTTAGGAACCCTTTTTCTGAATTTACCCTTGAGTCACCTTAAAATTTCATCATTACCCTTGGCACATTACAACTCCCAACCAAATCCTACTTTAGCCATATTTTCTTATAATAACTAACTCTTTCTTCCTTTCCACACCCCAATGCAAATTCAAGTGAAGCAACAAAAGATTAAACTAATAACTTCAAGCTATCCTCTAAAACCTTAAAGTAAATTAAGGTAACTTCTTATAATTTCATGGTTCGGTAAATTATTTGTTGAAGTTTAGCATTTGATGAAGAGTTAGTGATCTGAGAGTCCTTTATTTAATTTCACTTTTAATTAGTGTTGAATAGGACTAGCCACATCTTCATCTAACTTTCATCTCCTCCAACCTATAAGTGAATAATTTGTTTGAATCTTTACTTAAATATTTGGTTTATGAAAATTCCTTGTTATAATGTGTTATGTTAAAACTATAGATTTTTGGTGATGCTTGTTATAATAAATGTTGAAAATGGCTTTATTGAGGTGTTGGAATCATATATTCATGATTTTGGAAAGTTTGGATGAAAACTTAAAGTATTAGAAGCTCAATTTAAATGACAAAATAATATTTTTAAAATTTCTTTTTTGTAAAGTTCAAATTAATGGTCAACCAATAACTTGCAAAACTCAATTTTTGGACCTTTTAAGATGTAATGATCAATCAATGTACTCATTGATCGACTAATGTTCCCCCACTTCAACAATATTAAGGGACCACTATTTTAATTAGTTCACCAATGTTCATCAACACATAGACTTACAAGTACTCAAGAAACTAAACATAATTAATTATATATTTCATGTTTAACATTGAATCAAATTGTCAACATATTATAAAAGATTTTACTTCCCTTAATATATATATAAACACATATATGATTGTTATGCCTTGAAGTGAGATTCAAATGCATTATGATATATAATGTGTGATGTGAGTAAACTTGAATTGTTATTATGAAATGTGCTTATGGCTTGAATGTGAAAGGAGGTGAAATGTGCTCGTGGCTTAAATATGAAAAGGGGGTGATGAAATATCCTAATATATGAACAATACTAGATTTGGAAAAATGTTTATGGAGCGATAGAACTAACCTGAGGGAATAAGACTAGATTTGTGAAGGATGAGGTTGATTGGGAGTTACAATGAGATTTAATTGCTCTTAATTATTCCATATTACTTAATTTGTTGTTACAAATATTATGTTTGAGGTTATTGTTTAATTGTAAGTTGACATGGATAGAAAAGGGCGTTATGATACCTATATTTATTTATCATTTATATTTTTTATTAAGTAAATTATTTGTTTATTGAATCATAGACTGACACTTTTAAATATTTATTTTTCTAAGATATGCCTATAAAAGCTCCTTCTCCACCTATAGTTTAGAAGTAATAAATCTCCTTACTATCTTGCTAAAGTAACCATAACTGTAGATAAGTTGTATATAGAAATTATTTTGGGCCTTGTTCAGTGTTGCAAACATAAAGTTGTGAAACAAATTTGTATGCATATTTTGATAATATTTATAAAATATGTTATTTGCTAGAATATGTGTGATGATTCCAGGTTCAAGTTGGTGAAATTTTGGAAACAATTTTACAATAGTCACAACCTAAATGGGTCATGATAGAAAAATATTTATATACTTCATTTAGTAAGAAGAATTTTGTGTATCATTTATAATATATATATATATATATATATATATATATATATATATATATATATATATATATAACTACTCCTACCCAATTAATTAATAATCATCCTATCCTTTTTATCCTCATCACGAATTTGGAAATATGTGTACATAAAAAAATTAAAGTATATAAAAAATTATGATAAAAAAGATATAATAAAGACATGATTTTAAAGGACAAAAATAGATATTTCTAATTTTTTTATTATATTTCCAATTTTATTACTATAATAGATCAAAAGATACAAAATACAAATATAAAAAGTAATTTTAATTAGAATTCATTGATATTGTTCATTTTTTGTATTATGGACATAACAGTCATTCTAGTATTATTCTCTTGAAAATTCAAAATTATATTAAACAAAATACGAAAATTTAATTTTTTAAAATGTTGAATCATTACAATCAATTGAATGACAAACTTGTAAAAAATTGATTTCATAAAAATTTTAACTTTTTCCAAAAACTTACTTATCATATCAATCAAACAACTCCTATCAGTTTAATATTCCGGAATTTGATATCTTAGTATTCAATAAAAATTGCCCCTTAAAACTTAATATCTTGATGCTTAATGACCCGGCCATTCTGGCTTGACCGTGAATTGGTACGTACTTAACAAAACTTAATTGCCTACGTCAATAATCTTGTTGTAAAGCAATTGTTAATAGAGCTTTCACTCTTGAATATTTCCAAAAAGCCCCCAAGGTTTTGGGGATCTATGCAGTATGTTTAGTTGGTTGGAAATTAAATAAGCGAATCACAATGACAAAAATGCGTATTTGAAGCAAGTTTATGTGTACCATGGAAGGGAAGGGAAGGAGAGGAAAGGAATTGGGTAAAATGAAGGTGCGATTGAATTAGTGGTCAATGGCCAAACTCATTCATGAAAAGCTCCAGTTAGATGGGATATTAATTGCAATAATGTTACGCGTAATCATTTTTTCTCACTTGTTTGTACTTTCTCATAGAAAAAATTATTGTGTTTTATTCGGGCTCTACATCTTCTATGAGAATATTACAATGACAACATAATAATTTAATATAAATATAATATATTTTATAAAAGTTCATATTAAGTTCACATAGGTTTAAATTATAAATGAATCAACCTATATAATATAAATAATAAATGAATCAAATTAGAATTGACTTAAAATTAAATAGGTGTTACACATTAATTTATTTAAAAATTTATATTAAAATTTTAAAAATACCATTTAAAAAGTAATTAATAACTAACTTATAAATAATTATATCTATTGAAAAGATAAGCTTTGTGATATAATAAAATAATAAAATTTTAATAAAGTATTTAATTGATTAAACATATTTTTAGTTACAAATAATAAGTAATTAAATTTGATAAATAATTTTATAATATAAAATTTATTAATTAAAATTATTAAATAAATTAGATAAATTGATATGTCCTCGTATGTTTAATAAATGAGTTAACTCAACATATATAATTATTATTTAAATTGGGTCAATTTAAGTTAAATTAAGCTCATTCAAATTGTTGCTATCATTTGACACGTAAACACATATTGCCAACCCTAATACTATATTACTAAAGAGTTTAATAAATTTACATCTAATCAAAACATAAATGTAATTTTTTTTAATTCAAGGTGCTAAGGCTTCAGAAAGCAAGACAATAAAAAATAAAAATGATTGAAAATTTATTTTAGTCCTTATAAAATTAAATTTTTATCAATTTTATCCTTAATTAAAATTTTATATTAATTTAATTTTAATAAAATTAAAAATATTTAAATTTTAATCATTTTATACTACAATTCAGTATTTCATTTTATGTATAAAAGAACTAAAATTTGAAAAAAAAATTAAAAAGATCAAATTGATATAAATTTTTAATCAGTAATAAAATTTATAAAAATTTAATTTTATAGGAATTAAAATAAATTTTTAATAAAAAATAACAAATAATCAACAGATAATTTCTCGAACAAAGGTGACACTTTTGACATTAGTAGGGAGAAAAATCACCAAATTACTAAAGGATGAGAGTTGAGGATATTGTTAAAGAGGGGAAGGTATAAAAACCTATCTTTTAAAAATGACAAAGTTTTGCTTATTTAATTTTTTTTGTGATAGTAGTAATAATTAAACTAATATATATATATATATATATATATATATATATATATATATATATATATATAAGGATTATGAAATTAAACCTTGAATGTAGCAGGAGAGGGGAAGGTATGAAAAATCACCAAATTACTAATGGATGAGATTTGAGAATATTGTTAAAGAGGGGAAGGTATGAAAACCTATATGTTAAAAATGAGAAAATTTTGCTTACTTAATTTTTTAATGATAACAGTAATAGTTAAACTACTAGATATATATATACAAATATTAGGAATCAAACTCTGAATATAACAAAAAATACAAAGTGTTCAAAAAGTATCGAATATTATTTAAATTAAATGCTATCAATAGTTTTATTTATTTAATAAATATATAAATTATGTACTTTGCATTATTAAAATATTATTAGAGTTATAAGTGGATTAGTTAAAAAATTAATTATTTAATTAGTTAACGAAGCAAGTATTTTTTTTTTGGGTGATTAGGGTACCTAACATAAATGTGAATTGGACAAAATAATTTTTAAGGAAGAAAAAAAAAAAACTCACTTATGTGTATGAGACCACGTGTTAAATGCAACATTCTCCTGAAATACGTGCCCATATTTACTCCCGTCCCGTATATCCAACTACTGGGCTGAAATATCCGAGTCCGCGGCCGGACTTCTAAATAATCGTATTCTGAATGTCAATAACCGAGTAAATGAATTCACAAATAAGACCATGACTTATGAGTTTGTGTCCTTTTCGTTTTGTTTTGTATGAAACCTATGAACTTAACCTATGGTAATGAATCTCGTGGCTTTTTTTTTTCTTTTTCCTCCATTTCCCCTTGCTCCTTCAAAGTCAACCTCATTATTTTATTAACTTAATCTAGGCCTTTTTTATTCTTCTGCGTGAACTTATTTTCAGACTTTGTTTGTTGACGTGAAAAAATTTTCAATAAAAAAATTTATTTATTTATATTTATAATTTAAAAGATTAAAATACAAGATAAAATCTTATTTATTAAATATTAAATATAGAAAGTATAATAAAAAAATAACAGCTTCTCTTTTAAAGAAGAATTTATCTTCATTAACTATTATGTTACCATTTATTTTTTTAATCAAAAATTATAAAATTAATATAATATTATTTTATCTATATATAAGTAAACAATTTATTTTTGTAAAAAAATATTTTTTAGTAAAACAAATGAAACCTTAAAATTATTATCTATTATATTATATTTTCATAGTAGCTGAAAACAACTCCTAAATTCTAATATGTTGTCACTTCAAAATAAATTGTCAAGTTACAATAAAAAATATATATTTGAGTGATCGGTATTTAAAAATATTTCCATCGATTTGGATGCGGTTAGACTTTAGACGCTTATTATAAATTTACCTGTAATCTTAAAATTGGACATAGATCGATAATGGCATGAGAAATTGCTTATTAATTACCACATGTAGTGTGAGCTGTTTAAATTAATTATGATATGGTATGATTTGCTTCACAAGGTAAAACCCGCACTGGAATTCAATATTATTTTAATTTGAATATTATTAATTATATTATTTTTTAATGCAGTAGTATGATAAAATAAAAATTAAATTATATATTTTTAGTAAAAAAAAATTTTTAAAAAAATTAAATTAAAAAATTAAAAAATAATATATCTAACAATATTTGTATGAAAATAATATTAAGAATCTTTTTCTTCCCAGGAGGCCAGCTTGGTAGTTACAGACTTCGGTCCTATTGTATATGTTTCAAAAAATGCTCACACCTACACGCTTTCTTTGATGCTTTCCTGTGTTTCTCAATACTTGTTGCTAAATCAACCTTCAATTACATGAGAAATTTTTAAATACTCTAACTTCAAGGTTTAAGAACCTGATAAAAAAATCAGACCAAACAGATAACTAAAAATATTGTCGAGTTATGGTCTGATTTCATCAATTAAATTAATAATTAAATTGAATGATTTTATAAGTAAAATTTATATAAATTTATTAAAAAGTTAAATAATAGTTCATTCATATTATATATGAATTTATAATTTATGAAAAATTTCATTTCTATTGCTATATTATCACTAAAAAT
Source organism: Sindora glabra (assembly GCA_020226215.1). NCBI lineage: Eukaryota > Viridiplantae > Streptophyta > Magnoliopsida > Fabales > Fabaceae > Sindora > Sindora glabra. Next base: position 56,015,893 of record CM035231.1, read on the forward strand.
TCAATGTTACTTTCATATAATATTGTTAAGTACATTATTTTTCTAACTCAACAATTTAATTTCTTTAAAAATAGCTAATTTTTTTTAAGAAAATAACAATTTTGTCAAATCAAATTATTAAAATGAAAAATAATACAATTAATAACATTTATATAAGAGTGATACCAAATTTTTAGTGTTAATATAATTATATTAAAAATTTATTCCAATTCAAGCCAGCTTGACTACATAAATGATTCTTTGAGTTAATTTAAATCGCATAATAAATGAGTCAGCAATTAATTCGGTCAGATTGTTCAATTAGATTCAAATTTTAAAACACCACTTTAAATATAACACTCATTATTAATCCCATCGTATAAATAAAGGATAAATTTTAATTTTATTATCCATTTATTAAATTTGTAAAATTTACTTATTGTAAAATATGATTTTTCTAATATACAATATACTAAAATTGTAAAAAGTTGGCAATTAACTTCTATTTATAAGTTAGTATTTGGTGTCTGAAAAATTGGAATGGATTGAATGGTCTAACCGCTGGCTAACAATTATATTATTCAATTCGAATTGACATAAAGAACTATTTTAATAGTTGATATAAACCGAAAAATTGGAAAATGGATTAGTTTTCAAAAACCAATCAGTTAAATTTTTTTCTTTTTTTTTCTGCTTTTAGATTTCATTTTTTAAATTGTATTGAATTAATAAATTTATATGTAATTAAAATATAATAAAAATAAATTTAATGACTAATTAATTAAAATTTATCATTTATTTTATTTTTAATTTTTATATAAATCATTAGATTACATATACAATATAAATTAGTTATTATTTAAATTTTTTAATAAATTTTTATAAATTCTTATTTATAACGTCATCTAATCCAATTGGTTGAATTAATTAAAATATGATTTGATTATTTTTTCAATTTATTATTCAATTCGATTTTTAAATATTGGTAGTTATATATTGTAAACTAAAGAGCAAATCTTTTTTTTATTCTTGTAAAATTTCTTTTTCACATTCAATTTTATGAAATATTTGTTATCAATTTTACTTATATAAAATATTCATGAGCACAATTTTTTTAATTAACGTTTATTAAATTTCATCACTCTAAAAAATAGATAAATTAATATCTAAAAAAATAAAATATTAATAAAAGTATTTCACAAAAATAGTAAACGATTCCCATCAAACATGGACGGCTATCACCCTAGCCCAACCTCCTCCTTCACACCGAACCACAAAACTTTGGTTATCCTTAACTTCACGGTAATCAACGGACGTACTTGCGAAGCTCCATCCATAGCAATAATCATCCCCCCCCGTAATCTCAATCACCGAAGGGATTAACATAAAAAAGCTTGACTTTCAGGGGAGCACTGTGGTACCTCCAGGGGTTTCAAACCCTAGGTGGTGTGGTGTGATCTCATCCATTGGATGAGATTACCTAAGTCTTTAGTAATCTCATCCAATGGATGAGATTCTGCCACACCACCCAGGGTTTAGAAACTCTGAGGACACCTTAGAATTCCCCTGACTTTCATTGTCAAACGGATTCTCTCCTACCCTTTACGTGTCCCCACTTGTTTTTACCCTCACCCCACTTTCAGATTTCACGTTTATCCTCTTTATTATATTTTAGGGGAAATTACATCAGTTTTTTTAAAATTTAATTTAATTATATTTAATACTTCTTATATTTTAAAATTATATATTTATATATTAATTTTTTGTTCATTTTTATATTATTATAAAATATAGTAATTCTAATTTTTTAACTATAATTCTTCCCTTATTGTTATTTTTAATAATTGAAAGATATTTTTCATTTTTATATAAAAATTTTCCTTTTTTAGAAATTTTAAATTTATTATATTTTTATTCTTTAATAAAAATGTATTTATATATAAAAATATAAAAATTATTTTTTAGTTATTAAAAATAATATTAAAGAAAGAATTTCATTTAAATAATTAAAATTATTATATTTTATGAATGAAAGAATATAATTAAATATATATAATTTTAAAAAATATAAATTATTAACTATAATTGAATGAAATTTTAGAAAGGAGAATGTAACTTTATTTTTTGACCCAAACTGCAACTTCCATTGCATTTCTATTCAAAACAAAATAATTTTTCTTCTATTTTCTTTCTTTTCTATTTTCTTCTACAATCAAACACATCTAGAAGAAATAATTTTTCTTTTATTTTTTCTTCTTATTTTCTTCTACAATCAAACACATTAAAAAAATAATTTTTCTCCCATTCTTTTTTCTCCTTCGTTTCTTTCTTTTTAATTTTTTCTCTTATTTTCTCTTTAAGCAAATAAGGCCTAACTTTCTGGCAGCGGCCAAATGATACCCCTAGACTCACGTGCAGACGTGGGAAGGCAAATTTGATCGCATGTGTTGGATCGTAGAATTCCAAGAATTCGTTTGTTTTGGCCAAGTGCATCTTTTGTCGCAATGTAATTTTATAGTAATGATTGTAATATATTAATTATATCAATATATTATTATTTTAAATTATTAAATTTTATTTATTTTATATAATATTTTACAAAATAACAAAGTTTAATAATTTATTATACAAAATAAATGAAATTTAATAATTTAAATTAATAATATATCAATGCAATTTATTTATTAAAATTTATTTATTTTATTTATCTATATTTATAATTATTAATATTAAATGGAAAAATATGATAAAAATAAATATTATTTTAAAAGAGAAGTTATTTTTTCTGCATCATATATCATTTTATGATTACAAAATATATAAATAATATGAAATAAATTTATTTATTTTTAAATGGATGAAATTATTTTATGAAAATATATTTCAATAAAATAAATGTTAATATCATTGCAGCTGATTGAATAAGAATGTGAAAATAGGGGGGAAATGTGAAAATGACATTATTTACGTTTAAACAAAGACGTATGTTAGTGTTTTCCACATTTTTTAGTATATCCTAATTCAAAATAAAATTTAATTATTGTATGCATATTTTAAATAATTTGTCTAAAGGTTGGTTTGCTATGTAATTTTTTTAAAATTAATTTCCTTTCATTTTAATAGAAATTATTTCAATATATTTATTTAAAATTTTATCAAAAATAATAATTTTAATTTATTTTTAAATAAATTTATTTATTTGAAATCTATTAAAAATTTATAAAATTTAATTAAAAAGTAAATTTTAATAGTATTATAAATAAATATAATATTAGAAAGACAATAAACATTTTATATAAATCATTTTTAAGTCAAATAAAATAAATTCTAATAAAATTTTTATGAAATTGAATGGCTATCACAATGATATAAATATAATTAAAATAAAATTATAAATAAAATAAAATAATTTTGTTACTTAAAATTAATTGTTATTTTAAAAAATATTTAAAAATAAAATGAAATCTATATTTTATTATGCCGAAGACTAACTCATATGAACGCTTCCGAAATATAATACAAGTGCCGAATGAAACTTATATCACCGATTTTAAAAGGCGTCATTTCATTTTAGCATGAGTATAAAATTAATAATTAAATTTTTAACTCTCTTGACAAAATGGATTACTATTCTCAGTTTTTTTCATTCTCGACTTAATCACGTTTTAAATTCTATTACCAATTAAAGAGACGAATGTGATACGGAAACACATGATACCATTTTTCCTTGTAATTGATTGTAAAGTAAACGAAAGGAAATAAAAAAAATTTCAATATAGTTAAAAAAAGAGAATAAAAAGAAGAGAAAATTTTAAAATATTAATATATAAAAATAATAATAATCATGATTTTCCTTTTCTTTTATCTTTTCTAATTCAATCATTTTTTAAATTTTTTTACATTTTTAAATAATAATAATCATTTTTTCATTTTATTTTATTTTAACATGAGTATAAAGTTAATAAATAAATTTCTAATTCCGGTGACAAAATGGAATACTATTCTCAGTTTTGATTATCCTTCTTCCAGCTTAAATTGTATTGTTACATAATACACCTTTTAAGAAGGCGAAAATATCAAACATTTTTCTTCAAGAAAATTTATTTATCCTTTTTTTACTGAAAAGCAACGTACACAATCCAGTGAGCACCCCTTCCCGCGAAGATGGAGTGTACGCCATGCAGGTTAGACCATTTTTTTACCACACACGTTGCGCGCAACGTTATTTTATTTTTAATTTCTTAATTTTTGAGATGCAAAATAGCGGGTACAAATAAGGGATCAACCAGAGCAATTAGCATCTTAACTCTCGATTCTCAGCATCTTACATCAGATCCAGCATCACGCCTTGTCTCATTCTTCGGCCTCTCTCTTTTTCTTATCTTTTCTTGCTCAAACATCCTCACTCTCACTCCTCGTTTTCTCCGCATTTCCTCCCACAAAATTTCACAACCTTAAGGAACCAAGAGAAAAAAAAATGAACTGCGTTCTGGATTCTTCTCTTGAAGCTCTTGCATTCAATTACTTGAACTTGGGTTTCTTCACGGTTGTCAACAACTTATAGGACGTGGGTTGCTGTTATAACCGCCGCCGTCAGCTTCTGGAGGCTTCGGGCCATCGGCAGATGCTCCAAACCCGACGAACCGGCTTCTATTGACCGGTCCTCAAATGGGTCGGACTCGGTTGCGGAGGTTGTGAGGCATAAGAGACCACGGGAAGCCTCCTCTCCGGTGGCGGCGACGGAAGTTGAAGCTTCGACGACATCTAGGTCGGAGATTGTTGGTGGGGGCGAGGTTGCTGACGGAGTTACGAAGGGGAAGTTTGTGGTGTACTATGAGGATGATGGCCAACGGGAGAGTGACGAACGGACGGTGACGGAAGAATCGGAATCAAAGGAAGGAGAAAGATCGGACGGCTGGTGGGAGAATAGGGAGAAGTTGCTGAAGCTGAGAATGGGGGAAAATGGGTGGTATTTCTACCGGGATTTAACGGAGTTAAATGGCAATGTTGTGAGGTTGTGGGACAATGAGTTTGGTACCTTTGGAAAGGAATCTAGGTACTGCTACTGCACAAGCTGTATCAATATCGCTTGGTAGCTTAGTTCAGTATTAGGATTATGAAATTTAATCTCAGTTGAAGAGATAATCAAGGATGTAAGATGTATATATATATATGGTAATTTGTTTTCCTTGGATGAGAAATTAAGCATTATCAAATTATCTTCATCTATTGAGTTACCAAACCACCGCAAATGTGGAAAGTTTTTGCGTACGTTTTTTAATCACTTTTTTCTTTATTTGTCCTGTGCAGTGATGTACCATAAATTTTAATGATTTGAGCATCCTTGAATTCCAACGTTCTGTGTATGTTAAAGAACGAAAATAGAGTTTAAAAGGACTAACTGTCAAAACATGTATATCTCTAACGAGTCCGTTCAAGTGAAAGCAATTTGGACTTGGAATCTGAATACAGTATAAGTTCGGTCTATTTCGTTTTAGATTGTAATTTTCACAGAAAGCGAAAGCAATAAGAATCGAATTCTTATAATCTGTTCGGAAGGAAGTAAAATGATAAAAGAATAAATGAATTGCTTATCTTTAAATTTTTAGCAACAAGGATACTAGATTTAGATGAAAAATAATATTTTTTGAAAAGATTTTTTTCTACAGAATCCAGATTAGTGATTAACTATTAGACTAGTGATCAACCAATAACTCGTAAAATTTAATTTTTTGATATTTCACACTACAACAAAAAAGACTTTTAACGGCGACATTTGTCGTCGCTAAAAAGTATTCGGTCGTCGCAAAATAAAAAGTCATCGTTAAAAATGTCGTTAGCATAGATCTGTGCTTGAAAAGGTCATTAGCGACGATAATTTGTCGTCGCTAAAAGTTCGGCCTTTTGTGATGACAACATCGTCGCAGAAAATAATTTCAAAACTTAAAAAATTTTGAAATTTAATTTTTAACGGTGACATTTGTCGTCGCTGAAGATCTAACTTTCAGTGACGACAAAGTCGTGCTGAAGATCAGACTTTCAACGACGACAAAAATCGTCGCTGAAAGTGAAATTTTTAACGACGACTTTGTAGTCACTGAAAGGAATATTTTTAGCAATCGTCGCTGAAAGTGAAATTTTTAGCGACGACTTTGTCGTCACTGAAAGGAATATTTTTAGCAACGACAAACGTCGTCGCTAAAATTTTAATCTTCAGTGACGACATTTTATCCTATAGCGACGACAATTGTCGCCGCTAAAAATTTTTTAAATTTTTTTAAAAAATTTAAAATCAAATTGTCGTATATTTCAAATAATATATTATCTAATATATTCTTTATTTTAATTAACTTGAATTATTTAATAATTTTTTTAAATTTAATTTAATATAAATTATACAATTATAATATATTAGTAGTATTATTAATAATATCTTACAATTTGATCTAATATAAAAAATTAATACTCATAAAGCAATGGTAAAAATAATATTTATATGAATAAATGATATATATATCATCCATGTAAATGTGTACATATAAAAAATATAAAGATACATATACAAAATATACAATGGGGAAGTAGGAAGGTGTAAATATCACAGTACACCATCATCGTCGTCGTCGTCGTCGTCGTCATCATCCTGACTACGAGGATGATAAAATGACGGTGGCAGCTGAGCGGTAGGTACAGGCACAAATCTACTTGGCCCAAACGGTGTAGCAGCAGCAAATGGAGGCGGCGGTAGGACGATACCCTGCTGTCTAAGAATCGAGCTCATCTCAGTAAGATAAGTCTCAAGTTGCTGCTGCCGCTGCTACTGCTCCTGAATCAATCGCTAACTCTACTCAACCTACTCCCAACTGTGGTGTAACTGCTCCTGCAACTCACCGACCTGAGACACGATCTGTGAGCTCGTCCCCATGCTAGAAGTCCCTATCGAATGATAAGTTTGACCAGTAAGTACATGCCCAACAGCCTTCCTGTACCCTCGACGAGTGCCAAGCACCTCATCGGCGATGGCAGCCTCATCTAACTGTACAGAAGTCGTAGGCAAGCTAGTGGATGATACACTAGACTGTACATGCTGAGTCATGAGCTCAGTTATCCTCGCCTTAAATTATTAAAAAAAATTAATAAGAAATCTATCTTACAAGATATATTTGTAAAATTTTATTTAAAATATGAAATTCAAATAACTTACATATTGCCCCTGAGAGATCGGATGCACCCACTCCCCCGACCTATATGTGTGTCGATCCCTAAAGTTATTGGGAACCGACTACAGCTCACCAGTATCTCTGTTTCTTTGTTCAATTTTTGTAACAGAAAAAAAGGATGAAGGGTAGTAATACTATTTAACAAGTGGATACATTTAAAAAAGATATAAAAAAATTAAATTACCTTATCAAAGTGATGTGCAGCAATAGACTTTGACCCATGCCGGTCATTCACGACCTTCTGTGCTCTATTATTTGTATTTCTTGTAGACAACTCCTGCAAATTAAGAGAAAAAATTTTAATTTTTATATTCACAATTTACTAATTATGAAATACTGATATAATACCATAAAATGTCATACTTACCCTGTACTCATCACTATCAAAGAAGTCCACACGCCTCTGCCATATCTGCGGTGAGACAGATCGAGGCACACAACATCGAGCTCGATCCAAGTCATACTCCTAGTATCGATCACCTCCATGCTCTAAGAAATACTTATTCAACCTGTACTTCCAATTTCTGTACAGGTCGCAGCAATCCGCATCAAACCAGAGAACGCTCTATTCCGATCACCCTTAGAGATGCCTTGGAACTTGAAATGGGACTGCATTAAAAGACATTTAATAAATTTATGAGTCATATATTTAGAAATTTCAATCTTAAAGATATTAATTCAACAGTTGGAGAAAATGAATACTTACGCAAACCTCCTGCATAATTCTATCTCGGATCTGCTGAGGTATAGCCCGCCATGACTTATAATAGGGCGGCACCTGGGCGCGGATCATGCTGCCAATATCACGAGGGAGATGACTGGCATTCTCACTAACCGCATGCCATGTACCAGTTGTATCAAATTGTACAGGCACCGATCTGCCTCCACCCCTGCCTATCTTCTCGTGCAGTCTTAGGGACCTATTCGGTCCCCTCTTTCTAGCAGGTGCTACTTCAATTAATAAAGAAAAATATTAATAAAATAAACATAATATTTAATTAAGCTTAGGTATGCATAATTAATAACAAATACCTGATCCCTTGCACTGAGATGGAATATGGGTGGGTCACCTCTAGCGTCACCTCCATGGTATCGTGCCTCGACATCCGCCATAACTAAAATAATACATATTATATAAGTAATTAAAAAGAATTCAATGTCTAGTTGAACGATCAAGTGGTTCAACTTTTTACAATCATATTGATTATTTTAATAATCATGCTTACACAATTATGAGTTGTAGTTCGAATATGTTATTTTATCCCTAGTCAGAATCAGTGTCGGTGAACCTAACAGACTCATGGTCATCGAATTCTCCTTCATTATCAGATTGTGTGGGCTCCTCATCCATATAATCATCAATTATTTCATCTTCAAGGCTCTCGTCATCATCGATGAAGGCGTCTTCTCCATAAGCACCAGATCCAACATTCCTGTACGTTGGAATAATTGAATGACTATTTCTTTCATTACCTAGATATACTAGATCGAAATCTCCTAGATCAACTGTGAGGTTGAAGTTAGACGAGTTACTATTTTGCAGAAATAACAGGTCCTTGTGCATTATCTCCATCACTGGATAGATCGCATATATCGCGATGTACCATATTATGGACAACCCTCCAATTTGGTCCATTAAGGAGATCCTCAGTGTAAAACACTTGTTTTGCTTGAGTCGCAAGTATATAAGGATCATCCTTATACCATTGTCCATTGATGGAGATACTTGTGATATTCTTGTCAATATAAAGTTTTTCTTTTTAGGATCAGTGTCATACCACTTGCATTTAAATAAAGTCACACTGTACTTATTTAAATAAGTCAACTCAATTATTTTTTCCAGTACACTATAAAACATGTTACCATCAATCTTGGAACAGAAATGCCACTATTTTGCGTTTTATGCTTCTCATCTCGAGTTTTGACTACAAAGCGAACTCTATTCACAATACACATAGAGTATATCATGTTAGTGAAATTGAGACTGGAGGCTAATGATAGTAACTGTTCGGTGGCCTTGCATTTTCAGCGACGATAGTGTCGTCGCTAAAAGCTAAATTTTTCCGCCAAAAATTTTTTAGACTTTCAGCGATGACTCTGTCGTCGCTGATGGTTTACCCTTCAGCGATGACAGTGTCATCACTGAAAGCCTTGCATTTTCAGCAACGACAGTGTCGTCGTTAAAGGCCAAATTTTTTTGCTAAAAATTTTTTAGACTTTTAGCGATGACTTTTGTCGTCGCTAAAAGCCTAATTATTCCCGCCCACATTTCTAATTCCCTCTAAAAAGTTATGTCTTTTTTACAAATGACTTTGTCGTTGAAAATACCTTTAGCGACGATCAAAATTTTATCGCCGCTAAAAGTGTTGTCGTTGTTGCTGCTTTTTCTTGTATTGTCATGATGCAATGATCATTCAATGTACCTATTGATTGACTAATATATTGATTTACCAATGTTCCCTTATTTTAGCGGCAGTAGGGGACCATTATTTCTATTACTTTACCAATATTCATCACCCCATAAGTTTACAAGTACTCAAGAAATTAAACATAATTATGTATTTCATGTTTAACATTGAATTAAATTGTAAACATATTACAAAATATATATATATATACACACACACACACACATCATTATTATGCCTTGAAGTGAGATTCAAATGCACTGTGATATATAATGTATAATGTGAGTAAACTTGAATTGTTATTATGAAATGTGCTTATAGTTTGGATATGAAATAGGGTGAAACATGCTCGTGGCTTGAATGGAAAAGAGGGGTGATCAAATATTTTGTGATATGAACAATATTGAATTTAGAAAAATGTTTATAAAGAGATAAGACTAACTTAATAAAACAAGGTTAAATTTGTAAAGGAATAAGATTGATCATGAATTACAAAGAGACTTAATTGCTCTTAATTATTTTAGATTACATAATTTGTTGTTACAATTATCATGTTTAAGGTTATTGTTTAATTGTGAGTTGATATGGATATAAGAGGGTATTATGGTACTCATATTTATTTGTTATTTCTATTTTTTTGTTAAGTAAATTGTTTATTTATTACGTTATAGACCTATGCTTTTAAATGTTTATTTTCTTTAGATGCGCCTATTGAAACTCCTCTCCATCCACTGCAATTCAAGAGTAACAAGTCTTTTTACTATCTTGCTAAGGCAATCATAATTGTAAATAACTTGTATATAAAAATTATTTTGCGTCTTGTAGAGTGTTGTAAACATAAAGTTGTGAAACAAATACTGTATTTTGATAATATTTATAAAATATGTCATTCACTAAAATATATGTGATGATTCTAAATTTAAGTTTGTGGAAATTTGAAAATGGATTTCATGCTAATACGGGCTAAGTGGATCGTGATAGAAAAAATACTTATACACTTCCTTTATTTTGTGCCTTATTTATAAAATATATATATATATAATTATTTCTACTCAATTTAACTAATAATCATCCTATCCTTTTTATCCTCATCATGAGCTTGGAAATATGTATATATAAAAAATTAAAATGTTATTGGAAAATTATGATAAAAAAAGATATAATAAAGACATAATTTTAAGGAATGAAAATAGATATTTCTAATTTTTTATTATATTTCCAATTTTATTACTACCATAGATTAAAAGATACAAAATACAAATTAAAAAAGCCATTTTAATTAAAATTTGTTGATATTTTTAATTTTTTGTATTATGGACATAGCAGTCATTCTAGTATTACTTTCTTGAAAATTCAAAATTATATTAAATAAAATATGAAAAGTTAATTTTTTTGAAAAATCAATATTGTGAACTAAATAGCTTTAAATATTTGTTAAAAAGCTTGTAGAAAATTTATTTCAAAAAAGTTTTAACTTTTTCCAAAGACTTACTTATCATATCAATCAGACAACTCCTATCATTTTAATATCCCGGAATTTAATATCTTAGTATTCAATAAAACTTGCCCCTTAAAACTTAATATCTTGGTACTTAATCACCTCGCCATTCTGGCCTGACCGTGAATTGGTACGTACTTAACGAAACACAACTTTGCCAACGTCAATAATCTTGTAGTAAAGCAATTGTTAATAGAACTTTCACTCTTGAATATTTCCAAAACCTCCCAAGGTTTTTGGGATCTATGCAATATGTTTAGTTGTTTGGAAATTAAATAAGTGAATCTTGATGACAAAATTGCATATTTGAAGCAAGTTTATGGGTACCATCAAAGGAAAGGGATAAAACGAAGGCGCGATTGAATTAGTGGTTAATGGCCAAACTTATGCATGAAAAACTCAAGTTAGATGTGATATTAATTGAAATAATGTTACGCGTATTCATTTTTTCTCACTTGTTTATACTTTCTCATAGAAAAAATTTGTATTTTATTCTGGCTCTACATCTTCCATGAGGATGTTATATATAATAATTTTAGATATAACATAATAATCTAATATATATTTACATGAAATATTTTATAAATTAACTAGGTTAAATATATATATATATATATATAAATATTTCATAAACGTTCATATTGAGTTTATATGAATTTGAAATAAATTAATTTATATAATATGAAAAAAAATAGATCGAATTAGAATTGATTCAAAATTAAATAATTTTTCATATCAACTTATTTAAAAATTTACATTAAAATTTTAAAAATATTATTTAAAAATAATTAATAGCTAATTTATAAATGATTATATATATTGAAAAGATAAGCTTTATCTCATAATAAAATAATAATAATTTAATAAATTATTTAATTAATGATTAAAAATACTTTTAGTCAGTAATTAAATTTAATAAGTAATCTTATAAGATAGATTTTTTAATTAAAATTATTAAATAATTTAAATATATTGACATATTTTAATATATTTAATAAATGAGTTAACTTAATATATATAATTATTATTTGAATTTGGTCAATTCAAATTAGGTTAAACTTATTTGAATTGTTGCTATCATTTAATATGTGAATACGAATTATAAACTCTAATGGTATATTACTAAAAATTTTAATAAATTTACATCTAATTGAAACATAAATTTATTTTTTTTTAATTTGATCTCTATGAAATTAAAAAAATTTAAATTTTAGTTATTCTATATAGTAATTCAATACTTTATCTTATATACAAAATTAAAATTTGAGTTTTTAATTTTATAAAAATAAAATTGATATAAAATTTTAATCAATGATAAATTAATAAAAAAATTAATTTTATAGAAATTAAAATAAATTTTAATAAAAAAGCAACAAATAATCAACGGATAATTTCTCTAACCAAGGCGACACTTATGACATTAGTATGGAGAAAAATCACCAACTTACATTGATAAGAGTTAAGAATGTTGTTAAAGAAAGAAAAGTACGAAAACCTATCTGTTAAAAATGAGAAAGTTTTGCTTATTTAATAAACACATAAATTATGTACTTTACATTATTAAAATATTGTTAGAGCTGCAAGAAGAATTAGTTAAGGAATTAATTATTTAATTAGTTAACGAAGCAAATATGTTTTTTAGTTTGTGATTAGGGTGCCTAACATAAATGTGCATCGGACAACAAGAATTTCTAAGGAAAAAAAAAAAAACTCACTTATGTGTATGAGACCACGTGTTAAATGCAACATTTTACTGAAACGCTTGCCTCCATTTACTCCCGTCCCGCATATCCAACTACTGGTGGGAAACATCCGAGTCCGCGACCAGACTTCCAACTAATCTATTCTGAATGTCAATAACCGAGTGAATGAATTCATAAATAAGACCATGACTTCCGAGTTGTGTCCTTTTCTTTTGGTATGAATCCTATGACCTTACCCTATGGTAATGAATCTCGTGGCTTTCTTTTTCTTTTTTTTTTTCCCCTTCCTTCTTTAAAGTCAACCCTATTATTTTATTAGCTTAATCAGGGCATTTTTTACACAATGCATGAACTAATTTTTAGACTTCGTTTGTTGAAGTGGAAAAAATTTTCATTAAAAATAATTTTATTTATTTATGTTTATAATATTAAAAATTAAAACATAAGATAAAGTTTTATTTATTTAATATTAAATATAAAGAGTATAATAAAAAATAATACCTTGTCTTTTAAAGAAAAATTTGTTTTTTTTTTTACTAACTACCATGTAATCATATATTATTTTTAATCAAAAAGTATACAAATAATATAATATTATTTTATCTATATATAAGTAGGGAAGATTTGTTTTGAAAAAAAATCACAAATGAAACCTTAAAATTATTATCTATTATAGTATATTTTGATAGTAGCAGAAAATAACTCCTAAATTTTAATATATCTTTACTTCAAAATAAATTGTCAAGTTACAATGAAATAAAAAAATTAAGAATTGAGTGATCGATATTTAAAAATATTTCCATCGACTTGGATGCGTTTAGACTTTAGATTCTTATTATAAATTTACCTGGAATCTTAAAATTGGACATGCACTGATAATGGCATGAGAAAATTGCTTATTAATTACCACATGTAGTGTGAGCTGTGTAAATTAATTATGATATGGTATGATTTGCTTGATGAAGGAAAAACTTCATGGGTTACATTAGCATTAAAATTTTAGTATTATAATTATATAAATATTATTAATTATATTTTTTAATCTAATAATATGATGTGATGAAAATAAAATCATCTATTTTTGGTAAAAAGTTAATTATTTTTAAGAAAAATTAAATGATTAAATTTAAAAAATAATACATTTGATAACAAAGTTTTACCCTCCCTGAGATTGACCAAAGCCAGCTTGGTAGTTATGGACTTAGGTTATTGTATATATCTGAACAAATCCCCACACATACACTCTTTGATGCTTTCCTGTGTTTATCAATGCTTGTTGCCTGATAAATCACCCCACGATTACATGAGAAATTTTTAAATACTTTAACTTCAAGTTTTAAAAACCTGATAAAAATCAGACCAAACAGTTAACTAAAAATATTGTCAAGTTATGGTTTGATTTCATCAGCTAAATTAATAATTAAATCGGATGATGTTATAATTAAAATTTTATATATTTTTGTTAAAAAGTTAAATAATAGTTAATTTATATTATATATAAATTTATAATTTACAAAAAATTTCATCAATTAACTTCTAGTACTATATTAATACCGAAAATTTAATACTATTTTCATATAGATATTATTAAATATATTATTTTTTTAATTCAGTAATTTTATTTCTTCAAAAATAACTGATTCCATGTGAAAAATAGAAGATTTTTCTCTCAAATCAAATTATTAAATTAAAAAAATAATATAATTAATAATATTTATATAAGATTAAAATTGAATTTTTAATACTAATATAACACAAAGAATTTATTCCAATTGACTGTGAAAATGATTCTTTGAGTTAATTTAAATTGTATAATAATTGAGTCAGCGATTCAATCGGCCAAACTGTTCGATAAGACTGAGTTTTTAGAACACCACTTTAAATATAATACTTGTTACTGATACCATCAAATAAATAAAGGATCGATTTCAATTTTATTATCCATTATTAAATTTGTAAAATTCACATATTTTTAAAATATGATTTTTCTAATTTCAATATACTGACAATGGTAAAAAGTTGGTAATTAATCTCTATTTATATACTTGGATTTAGTGTTTGAAAATTTGAAATAGACCGAACGGTCCAACTGCCGATCATTTTATTATTTAATTCAAGTCGACTTAAAAAGTTATTTTAACAATTGAATTGATTTGAACTGATATAAATTAACATAAGTGGGGGAAAATTGAAAATGCAGTCCGATTTTCAAAAATTAGTCGGATAATTTTTTTTATTTTTAAATTTCTTTTCTTATATTGACTTAGTAAATCTATATATAATTAAAAAATAATAAATTTGACATTTAATTAATTATAAATTTATTAATTTTTATATAAATTATGAGTTTATATATATAATATAAATTAAATATTATTTAAATTACTTAATAAATTTATGTAAATTTTTATTTATAATATCATTCAATTCAACCATTGATTTAATTGATTGAACCAATTAAACCATGATTAAATGATTTTTCTAATTCACTACTGGATTCAATTTTTAAAATATTAGTAGTTATATAGGCTCCGTTTCGCGTAACAAATAAGTTAACTCATAATTTATTGATCTGATCAATAAGTTATAAGTTAGCTTTGAAAGGTGTTTCTTGCACTAACTTATAAGTTACTTCAAGTAGTTTATAAATTTTGATTTAATAAATTACCTAGAGTAGCATATAACTTATAAGCTACCTCCTTTTCAAGTTCTTGCCAAATCTATCCTTATTTTTTTATTAATTTATAATTCATACCTTTTATAATATAAATTTAAATAATTTTTATAAAATATAATTAATTATATTTTAAGTAATTATAATTTTATAATAAATAATAAAATAAAAACTATATAAGTAAATAAATATATAAACTTATAAAATATTAGAAACTATACTTTTATTTTAAACTTTTTAATTACATTAATATAATTTTATTTTTAAATAAATAAAAATTATTTTAATTATATATATATTTCTATTAATATGTTCTTTTATGTAATTTTACAATTTCAGCTAATTCAATAACTAATTTTATAAAACACTTTAGTTAATTTATCAGCTATCAATTATCAGTTATAAACTATCAGTTATCAATTAGTTTATCGGTTAACAAATAACTTATCAGTTAGTTGTATGAAACGGAGTCATATTATAAACTAAACAGTATATCACTTTCTTTCTAGTAATTTTTTTTCACATTCAATTTTTTGCAATATTTTGATCAATTTTGCTTATGTAAAATATTAGTGTGTACAATTCTTTTATTAGTATTTGTTTAATTTCATAAATTTAAAAATAAAATTAAATAAGTTAATATTTAAAAATTAAAATATTAATAGTTATATATTATAAACTAAAGAATAAAACTCCTTTTTTATTCTAAAAATTTTATTTTTTAATTTAATTTTATGAAATTTTTTATCGATTTTATTAATATAAAATATTAACTTTTACAACTTTTTAATTAGCATTTATTTAATTTCATCACTCTAAAAATAAAATTAGATAAATTAATATTTAAAAATTGAAATATTAATAAAAATGTTTCATAAAAATAATAAACGATTCGCATCAACCATGGGACGGGAGGCATATCGCCATAGACCAACCTCCTTCTCACCTAGCCACAAAACATTGGGTATCCTTATCCTTATGGTAATCAACGGACAAACTTGGGAAGCTCCACCAATCATAATAATCATCCACCCATACACTCAGAAAAGGGATTAACTTAAAAAAAAAAAAAAAACAATAGAATGCCAAAAAAAAAATTTATTCAAGTAAAATTTGATATCTCATCATATTTAAATTTAAATTTTGAATTTTTATATATATTTAATGATTAAATCAGTTTTATTATTTAATAAAAAAACGTAAAAACGCCTGACTGTCACTGACGTTGTCGAGCGGATTCTCACGTAACCTCTAAGTGCGCCCACGTGTTTTTACCCTCAGCCCACTTTCAAATTTCCCGTTTATCCTCTATATTTATATTTTAACCAAAACTGGAACGTCCTTCGTATTTCTGTCTAACTTGCTTCGCAGCAGCTAAATGATACTTCCAGACTCACGTGCAACCGCGCGAAGACAAATTTCCCCGTATTTGTTAAAATATAGAATTCCATGAATTCGTTTGTTTAGGCCAAGTGCATCTTTTGTTGAAATATAATTCTATTTATTTATATTTATAATTATTAAAATTAAAATATAAAAATATGATAAATATGATTATTATACTAAAAAATTATTTTTGTATATCATATATCATTTTATGATTACAAAATATATAAATAACATGAAATTTCTTTCTTTATTTATAAATGTACAAATTTTTTTATAAAAAATATATTTCAATAAAATAAATGTTAGAATTTCCATGCGAACTACTATTAAATATAAATATTTTATTTTTTTATAAACTAATTAAAAAATGATTCAAGAGATTTTTATTTTTTAAAATTCAATTATTAAAGTAATCTATTATTTAAATTTATAAATATTTAATTTTGAATTAATGTATTTGATGGCTAAAGTATGAATTTTCATAATGGAAAACCTTGATAGAATTTTATTTATATTAGTTAACTCTCTTCTTCACTCCTAATATATTTTATTCATTGATTTGTTCTATTAATAATTGCAAACTTTAAGAGAAGGGGAAAAATCTATATTTAAAATATCTACTACTTTATTAAAAAAAAAACTACATTTACAATAAATATATGCTTTTGTATTAATTTTATTTTCATAATTTCCTAAATTCTATATACATTTTGGTCTTAATTCTTACAATAAATTTTAATATCATTGCAACTAACTGAATAAGAACGTGAAAATAGGGAAAAAATGTAAAAATGACATTGGTTACGGTTAAACAATGGCGTATGTTAGTGTTTTTCGCATTTTTTAGTATATCCCAATTTAAATTAAAATTAAATTATTGGGTATATATGCACACGCGTATGAAATGTAATATAAATACGAAAGTGCCAAATGAAACTTATATCACCCATTTTAGAAGGCGTCAGTTTCATTTTATTTTATTTTAGCATGAGTATGGAGTTAATAATTAAATTTTTAACTCTTTTGGCAAAGTAGATTACAATTCAGTTACTTAATTACGATTTAAATTCTATTATCAATCAAAGAGAAGTATGTGATACGGAAATATATGATACTATTTTTTATTATGATTAATCGTAAAGAAAATGAAAAGAAATATTTTTTTTAAATATAGTTGAAAAAGAAAATAAAATTTTTAAAATATTAATATATAAAAATAATAATCATGATCTTTTTTCTCTCCTATCTATTCCAATTCAATCAATTTTTTTTAAGAGGCCGTTTGGTTCGGGGTCTTCAAAAGGGGGAAAGGGAATTGCAGGGTTTTATTCCCTTTATTTTTATTTAGTTTAGAAAAAATCTATTCCTTTTTCCCTTTTTTCCTTAATGGGATTACCCCATTTAAGGGAATATTGATTCCCTCCCACTTCATGAGGAATCCCATTCCCTTTCCCTATCTTCTCTAATAATATTATTAAATAATTATTATATATTGATAATATTATTAAATATTAAATATATAATAAATATTTTATTATTATTTAATTATATTAATAATATTATAATATTTTTAATATTAATAAATAATAAAAATAAATAATAAATAATAATTATTTATAATAATTATTACCATATTTAATTTAATAAATAAATAATTATTATAAAATAAATAATTATTATTATATATTAATAATATTATAAATATTTATTTAATAAATATTTTTTAAATATTAAATAAATAATTATTATAATATTATTTAATTATGTTAATAATATTATAATATTTTTAAGTTATTAAAAATTAATAATATTAATAAATAATAATTATGATAAATAATAAAAAATAAATAATAATTATTTTATATTAATAATATTATTAATATTTATTTAATAAATAAATAATTTTTATTAAATATTAAATAAATAATTATTATAATATTATCTAATTATATTAATAATATTATAATATTATTTAATTTATTAAATAATAAATTATTTATTTTTAAATAAATATTAATAATATTATTAATATATAATAATTATATATTTATTATTTTAATAATATTAATTTTTAATAAATTAAAAATATTATAATATTATTAAATACTAAATAAATAATAAATATTATAATATTCTTCAATTATATTAATAATGTTATAATATTTCTAATAATTATTATTTTTAATATTATAATATTTTTAAATTATTAATAATTAATAATATTAATAAAATTATAAATATTAAAAATAATAATTAAATAAATAATAATTATTAAAATTATTATAATAATATTAATTATTATTAATATATTAATAATAGTTAAAATAGAGTATTAATAAAAATAATATTAATAAGATGTTAATAATTAATAATAAATAATTATAAAAATTATAATATTAGTAAATAAAATAAAAATAATAATTATAATAATTATTTTTAAAATAATTATAAATATATTATTTTTAATGTAATAATTATTAATAAAGTAAACTAAAAATACTTGATTCCTCTTTCCTTGTTTGAACTAAACAAATTGGATAATCAGTAGTCCATTCCTTTCATTTTTTCCTAATTTCTCTTTCTTGATTCCATTTCCTTTCCCCAGTTTGAACCAAACTGTCTCTAATTTTTTTTTCTAATTTTCCCCCTTCCCTTTGTGCTAAACGAACGTGAAAATATCAAATATTTTTCTTAAAAAAAATGCTTTTTTATTTACCGAAAAGCAAAGTACAATCCAGTGTGGACACGTTTTTACAAAGATGGAGTGTACGTCATACAGCTTAGACCATTTTTTTACCATACACGTGCCGCGTAACATTATTTTCTTTTTAATTTCTTAATTTTTGAAAAAGAAAATAGTAGGTACAAATGTAGGATCTACCATTGCAGTTAGCATCTCAACTCTCGATTCTCAGCATCTAAGAACAGACCCAGCCTCACGCCGTGTCTCATTCTTCGGCCTCCCTCTCTCTTTTTTTGCTCTTTTCTTCCTTAAAAATCCTCACTCTCACTCCTCGTTTTCTCCACATTTCCTCCCAACAAAATTTCACAGCCTTGAGGAACAAACAGAAAAAAATGAACAGCGCTCTGGATTCTTCTCTTGAAGCTCTTGCATTCAATTACTTGAAATTCGGTTTTTTCACTGTTGTCAACAACTTATGGACGTGGGTTGCTGTTATAACCGCCGCCGTCAGCTTCTGGAGGCTTCGGGCCACCGGCGGATGCCCCAAACCCGACGAACCGGCTTCTATTGACCGGACCTCAAATGGGTCGGACTCGGTTGCGGAGGTTGTAAGGGATGAGAGGCCACGGGAAGCTTCTTCTCCGGCGGTGGCGACAGAAGTTGAAACCTCGACGACATCTAGGTCGGAGGCTGTTGGCGGGGGAGAGGTTGCTGACAGAGTTACGAAGGGGAAGTTTGTGGTGTACTATGAGGATGATGGCCAATGGGAAAGTGACGAACGGACGGTGACGGAAGAATCGGAATCAAAGGAAGGAGAAAGATCAGACGGCTGGTGGGAGAATAGAGAGAAGTTGCTGAAACTGAGACTGGGGGAAAATGGATGGTATTCGTGCCAGGATTTAACGGAGTTAAATGGCAACGTTGTCAGGTTCTGGGACAATGGGTTTGGTACCTTTGGAAAGAAATCTAGGTACTGCTACAGCTCAAACTGTATTAATGTCGCTTGGTAGCTTAGTTTAATATTAGGATCATGAAATTTAATCTCAGTTGAAGAGATAATTAAGGATGTAAGATGTATATATATGGTAATTGGTTTTCCTTGGATGAGAAATTAAGCATTATCAGATTATCGTCATCTATTGAGTTACCAAACCACCGCAAATGTGGAAAGCTTTTGCGTACGTTTTTTGATCACTTTTTTCTCTATTTGTCCTGTGTAGTGATGTACCATAAATTTAATTGATTTAAGCATCCTTGAATTCCAACGTTCTTTGAATGTGTCATTAAAGAACAAAAATGGAGTTTAAAGGGACAAACTGTCAAAACTTGTCTGTCTCTAACGTGAGCAATTTGGACTTGGAATATGAATGTAGTATAAGTCCGGTCTATTTCGTTTTAGATCGTAATTTTAATAAAAAGCGAAAGCAATAAGAATTGAATTCTTATAATCTGTTCGGAAGGAAGTAAAATGGTAAAAGAATAGAGAGTAAACTACCAAATTCTTGAAAAATACAAATTACATCAGATTTTTTAAAAAAAATTATTTTACATCAATTAGTTATAATTTTGAAATAAATATAATGTAATATTTATATTTTAAGAATAAATTTGATATAAAAATTAAATACTTCTATACTTATATGATATAAAACAATTTTTTAAAAGAAATTTGATATAACTTATATTTTTTAGGGATTTATTCCAGAATAAATGAAATACTTATCTTCATATTTTTAGCAACAAGGATATAATAAAAATAAATAAATCAAATGCACTTTTTTCAATAAAAATTTGACTTTTTTTAATTAATTTTGATGATAACGAATTAGGTACGAATAAATTTCAAATTTGGTGTTTAAGATGCCCATTGTTACATACTCAAAGGGGTCAGAGAACGCAAACATTTTGATGTTGCATTAATATTTAATATTATTTTAAAAAGTTTATTTTTCATCATATTTAAAATTTAAATTTAAATTTTTTGTGATTATAATTTTTTTTATAGAACTATAAACTTTCATATGAATGAAGATTTATATGTTAGAATTTTATAAATTCTCGCAAAATTATGACTACTGAAATAATATCCAAATATATAATGTGAATTCAAGGCTGCTCTGGAAGCTGCTAATTAAATGTGGTGGAGATGGACGGAAGTGCATGATTGGGCGCCAGCGCGAAAGAAAAAGCAACAGTGAAAACTCTTGTGAGCCATGTCATGTACGTTTGTGGCCACATGTGTGAATCTGTAGTCTGCTCTTTTAGCGGACGGTGCTGCATGTCTTCGCTCTAACTCTCTGGTTGTGATTTTCACTCAGAATTGAATTCTGATAAATAACAAATTCAAATCGAAGGCTGATAAGATAAATTGTCCTTACAGTAAGATTCCGGCTCCATCTGCAACTTGGGTTTGTGGTGAAGGAATCCATTTTTGTAATATTCTCCATCCTCTAGGAATATGCCAACAAGCTAATTATTACCCTTCACAATATCTTATCTCATTTTACAAAAAAACATGAACTATGTCAAAAATGTTAAATTTTGTTGTCAAAAGTGCTTGTCATATTCATATATGTGTGATAGTCATCTAGACTTTGGAGATTGGCCTGCTCTAAATTGGTCATAGATTCGCCATTTTATGCCTTTTGACAAGAACAGTAAGTGGCGATCTTTACTCCCAAATGTTTTTATTCAAGTGCCATATAATGATGTTTCAAAATTTTAATTTTTTCAATATGTTAAATTTAATTTAATGAATATAAAAAATTTAAAATTCAATTTTAGACTTTGTATCTCATTTAAAGGTGCTTGCTAAATTATCTCTAAGGATTTCATATTCAAGATAGTATGACAAAATACATATTATTAAATGAGATTGGGAATTCTCTCACTTTTAATATTTATAACATTTTCATTTCACTATTTCATAATAAAGGAAATATGCACAAAACTGGGGAAAAAGTTATACAAATCCTTAAAAAATGAAATTCTTTGCATAATTAAATATCAACTAAAAGTTAAAAATTTGTTTTAGAGAAGGATGGAAGTGGGCGTCCGACTTATAAATCCTTGAAGGCTTAGTTTTAGTTTATTTATAAAATAAATAAAAATTTTAACTCATTTATAAAATAAATTTAGTCATATTATTTAAAGTTATTAATATAAACATTAATTTTATTTTTCACTGGTATCTATCCATTGACATAAAATTATAATTCTATAATAATGTTTATAATTTTTGAAATATTCTAATTTTAAAATTATTTTTTCAAATGTCACATTTTTAAATATTTTATAAATTTTAAGTGACTTTGACGCTATAAATTATAAAATAAGTGAAAATAAAATATTTTTAAAAATAACTTTAACAGCGAAATTGAGATTTTATAAATAAAAAATATACTATATCTTTCTTTCCCTTGATATAACTCGAACGAATCAACCCTACTTTATACAACTATCGTTTATTATCTGTGTATGTAGCTCGTTGAATGAACCAACTCCTGAAGGCCGAACGTATATGTCGGAAATTTCATATTATATATATCAAAAATTAAATTTAAAATTATTTTTTTATAAAAATTAAAGATTATTATTAAATATAGAATAGTAAAATAAATTAATAAAATTTAATTCAATAAATATAACAAAATTGAAATTGAATTTTGAAATCGTTATTTAATATTTATAATATTTTTCCTTTGATGTGCGTGTGTGTAAAAGGAGGGCTTCACATTGCTTGATATCACATGATCTAGTTGAAGTTTATACCGTGGCATGTACTGGAATGTTCCTAATCTGCTAAATAAAATTGATAACTATGAGTGAAGGAAGGGTATGTGTATATACCTAAATCCTTGAAAAAATGAAAGTAGAAATAAATTATTATAGACCTAAATCCTTAATAAAATTGACAGCTATAAGTTACGGGAATCCTTAAAAAGTGAAATTCTTTGCATAATTAAATATCAACTAAAAGTAAAAAACTCGTCATAAATAAGAGTAGAAGTAAGTATAAATTTTTCAAAACTTAATTTAACTTAATCTATTTACAAAATATAATAAAATTGATCAAATTTTTTACTTATTTTAAAAAATAAGTTAAGACATATTATTTAAAGTCTTAGTTATCAACTTATTAGGTCAGTTCATATTTTTATCTATTAAATTATATATAACAATTAGAAAAAATATTATATATATATATATATATATATATATATATATATATATATATATATATATATATATATATATATATTTTAAAATTTGTATAAAAAATTTTCATACATACTTGTTCTTTTAATTTTAACTTATATTATAATTATATTTAAATTATTGATTTTAAATTATTATTGTGATATTTAAATTTATTTTGGAATCGAATCAAGTTTGAATTGAAGCAAACTTTAAATTTTACATTTTTTATTTAGTTAAACTAAATTATTTTTTATAATATTAAAATTTAATTTGATTTAACTTAATTTAATTCCTAATAATTTTTTTAAAGAATACTTATTAATTATTAATAAATTTATATAGACTAATAGGACAAGACGAAATTTAAAAAAATTATGCATAAATCAAGTAATGCGAAATTTTAAACTTATCGTAGACTTATAAATCAGGCCAATTCTCTTTTATACAAATTTGATCTATATTGGATACAATTTAGTTCGAAATAACCTACTTTCACCCTTACTTATCGGGTATCTATTATAACCGGCCAATTGTTTTTAGATATAAGCTATAACCCAGCAATCAAAACGAATCGTTCATTGCCAAAGAGCATTGTTGGTCAACGCGCGATACTAATTATATGCCGAAAATGCATGTTTTTCATCTAACAATCATACTTGTTTTAATTTTGCCATTTAAACTTTTTTGGATTAACTTAATGCACAAATTTATAATTTCTAGGCAATATCAACTCCTAAAATTCTTAATGTAAATTATCAAAATAAGTCAAAGTTAACATCCTGCTTATAAAAACAATTCTGAGTTGCATTTAGAAATTCTTTGCACAGTAGATATATAAGTCACATTTTATTCATTATTCCGATATTTCAAACATTTGAGTTTGGAAAGGACATTTCCAGAAATTTGTCCGCAAAACAAACCAGGATTCATCTTTAGCAAAAGTGGTCCTAACTATATCTGTTGTGGAAAAATTTAACTTTCTATCCATGTATATTATTTTTATATTACCATTCATTAATATATTATTATATTATAAAATATTATTAAAATTTTTTATTATTAATAAAAAATTAATTAATATTATTTTTGAATAAAATATTTTTATTCACCACTAATATAAAAAAATTTACAATGAATTATTTTTAAACTTTATATTGTATCCCATTAATAATGTGCCCATCATGTTGATCACATGAAAATAGTCAACACTGTGCAGTCTAAAAACCACTGGGACCATTTCATTTGACAGGTGGCCAACACATTTCATCTCATCATTATGGTTAGGTGTTGAAAATGAAAAATCGAGGAACTGTGTTCCGAGCTTTCTCAATATGCGCTCTTAAGTCCACTTAAGGACAACACATTTTTGTTGTGGCTAAAATTAATATTGTCTATGTTTGATTTTTTTTATCATTGCAATTCTTTGATGATAACTACATAATAATTAATCGGTGTTGAATGTTCAATGATTTATATGTTAATTTTTTATCAATGTTTGATTTATATCCTATTAAATGTTATTATATATCCATTATTACGATGCCAATTGCATAATTGATGGGAATAATAATTATCAATATCAATTTTTTAATTTTTATTAAAAAGTAACTTTTTAAAAAAAAATATTGTTTTTATATTTCATGTCAATTTTGCAAGGATAAATTAATCTTTATTTAAGATATTCAAATTTAACTTTGAACTATAGCACAAAGAAAATGAAAATTTGAGTTAAATACTTGAAATATGAGATTTTTCACTCTATTCAACATCTTTGATTTACCATTCAGTCTTATTTTCATTTATACCTACACCTTTTTGCATATTCCTTCAAAACCATTTAATGAATATTGTCATGAGGCTGGTTCCCCCTTTATTGTAACCATCCATCTAGGGATGTCAATTTTTAACATGACATGAGTTAAACGGGGTCGGGTTCGGCTTAATTGGGTTCAAGTCATAAACGAGTCGATCCATCTGATTCGAATAAATTTCATGTCGGGTTCAGATCAATCAGTTTTAAACCCGTTTAAGTTATACGAGTTATTAAACAGGTCAACCCGACCCGTGAATCCGTTATATAATATATAAATTTATTAATTATTAATTTATATAAAATAAAAAATTAATATAAACGAGTTCAAGTCGAGTTAAATGAGTTGTGTTACTACTGTATAAGTATATTATGTATATTCCGGTTAGACGAGTCGTATCGGATTAACCTGTTTATTAAACGGGTCATGTCGGGTCAACCCATTTATTAAACGGATCGTGTTCGGGTTGAGTATAAACAGGTTCAAGTTATGCCCAACCTGACCCGAACCCGACCGGTGAACCCGAATTGCCATCCCTACATTCACCTTTTCTCTTGAAAAGAGAAGAATAATGTTTGAATACTAATGGGACAACACAAACTTGGCATAATTATTAGAGGTAGTGAATCTTTTAAATAATTGGGTTAAATCATGGATGTTGCCCATTACAAGATCTATATTCAATTAATCCACATTTAAGCCATAATATCATACAGGACCTAATTTCAATTATCACTTTATTTATGACTCACATAATAAAATATAATATTAATTGTCATTTATAAATCAATGTAAGATCCACATTAAAATTTCTAATAGATTTTTAAAAAAATTAATATGAAATATTTGCATAATTTTTTAATGTCAATTTTTATCTTTTCCATAAGAATATTTATAGTCAAAATTGGATAAACTTAATATCTCATCAAAAATATATATTTTAAATTAAAATTTTTTAAAGCTCATAATTTTAGATTTGATTATTTGGTTGAAGTAAATTTTATATCAATTTCATTTAATTTTTTAAAATATATCTATTTGCAAAAACTAAAGGCATTTTATCTTTCTTAGAATCATGAAAAATAGCTCTTCTGTAGATTTTTATTTGAAAAATGAAAAATAGCTCTTTTGTAGATTTTTATTTGAAAAATGAAAGAAAAAAATATAAAAAAATGAAAAAGATTAAGATTTGAAAATTGAAAGAAAAAAAAACACTTATTATATTTTTGAACCAGTAGCTTCGAATATCAAGATAATTATTTTGTGCTCAATGGTACTTGAAAGAGTATTAGTAACTCACCGATGTGTAATGGAAGGCAAAAAAAATTGTCACGATTCACTTTTCAAACATCATAACTGATGTAAAGATACATAATTAATACTACTGCATTAGTAAAAATATCCTTACAAGTCTTACTAATACTATCTACTTTTTTATTTTTCTCTAATTTTTAAAATATATTTTTACACACACATATATATGGCTAAAATATTTTATATAGTGCATGCATTTGAAAATTTTAAAACATATTTACATACTACAAAATATGTTGTTTTTAGTACTTGAAAACCTTGTATGCAAACAAAAATCACAATATAAATAGAATTAAAATACAAATAACAAAATCCCCACTTTTTTTTAAGTTTGATGGAAGGTACAAATACATGTGTCAGATAGCAGCACCAGATCCACATCTTATATTTGTAAATGGGATATCACAAGTAAAAAAAGTGAGTACAAAATACTCAGTAAGTGAAAATATCTACCTTCTTTTCTAATAGATATTTCCAATAAATATTATCATTGATTAATTTAACATGTAGCAACTCATATTATATACCATCAAAAATAAATCATCATTATAATAAATTTTTGTGTAATAAATTTCAATCAAACAATATTTATAAATGTATTTACTCTTATGGTACTATTTTTGATTTTTATACACAACTATAATTCTAGAGTACTGTTAGAAATTCCTATATATTAACAATACCATTTTATGTATTAAAATAGTTCCAATGCACTAGCAATAATTTTTATATGTATTATTTGTAATTTTTAACTAAAGAATGATTATAGTAACTATTAATAAAAATTCACCAAATGTTCAAAGTAAATATTTAAGTTTTTCTTTATATCTTCAATCCAGCCTTATCCCCTACTACCTTAGGCATATAGCCACCAACCTTATCCCTCTAACCTTTATCACTCCTCTCCTCCTTTGTGGAAGATATTCATCTACCCCTACAAATCAGATATAAAATGAGCAATCATACTCACAATAAGCATTGATAGAATGCCATTAATGTACATAAGCATCAAGCATGTATTTTAGCATTTCATAACATAGGGTATAGTCAAAATATTAACTATGCTATAAGGATTTTATTAACAAAACTTACCATTCTTACATATTTAATCTTCAATAGCATATATCAATATCTTTAACATTGATATATAATCTTTTCAGTTATGGTAAATAGCTTAAGCATCATCAATTGTATCATAATTCTCATATATAATCTTATTTTACAATTTCTCATATATTATCATATTTCAAGGCTGATACTCAACCATTCCATTTAAGTAATGATAGCATTCAATTCTTTAAATAGCTAACAAATTGTAATTCAAGCATCATTCATAATCTATGATCATGTAATATTATATCCAAGGTTGTCACATACAACCTTTTTATCTTCATTTATAGAAATATATAATTTTAATGAATAGCTATTCACATTGTTCCAATATGATCAATCCTTTTATAATTTTAAATCATTTTTTAAAGAAATTATAACTATCCTATTGCTAATTACCTTATATGTATTATAGTTTTAGTACCATTTAAGGCTTTCAAATAAATTCTAAATTTCATCAAAATTTATCCTAACATTTCCAACAGAATATTATACATCAAATATCAATTAATTTACCTCATTTATTCCCATGAATACTATTTATACAAAACCAAGAATGGGAAATGCAAAATATGATAGCATGGAAGCACTTCCAATCCAAGCTTTTTTTAAGTGAGCAAATCATCTCCAATTACCACCAAGTTTTGATATAACATCCCTCACATGTTAAATAAGAAATAACTAAAGTGTTATACAATAAATTTCATGACTTTGCCATACATTAAAGGCAAAAACTCAAAACTATCAAATTTAGGCAGCATTAGAGTTGTCAAAACTAAACTATTATTTAGGTAACCAAATTAACTTCATTTGCCACCAAATTTTGAGATAAGCTTAATAACATCCTAACATTATGTTTGAAATTTTTCATAATTTTTCTCATTTATTTGTTGCCTTAAAAATGTTCAGACTCGAGAGTAACCAAAACAGGGATTTGAAATGGACAATTTTGAGTATTTTACCTATAACTGGCTTTTCATGCATCTAAAAACTTTTAATTTCATCTACAATATAGGATTAAAATTTTAAAAATTTATAATCATCATTTCAAAGGTAAATGAAAACACATCCTTAACATCTCTTTGATAGAATTTATCTCTACACTTCCTTGTAGTAATTTTCTAAAGGAAGATCCTCTAAAACATTTCATACTCATTTCAACATAATAATACCAATATCATATCATATCATATCTGACAATGCATAATATTTATTCACAATAAGCATTAAACATAAGTGTGGCCAAATATTTACCAACTAATCATAAAAGTTTTATAAAAATATTATCCTACTGTGTTACCAGTTTTTACAATAAATTAATTTTAGGTAAAGTCAATTCCAAAAATTTCCAAAATAGGCAACAATATATCTAACATATATATCTTACAAATGACATAATTTCAAGCTTTCCAAGGACTATTCATGCAGTCGTATTTCACAACAGTAAAAATAGGATAGCACTAGTAGTATTTGTAGAGATGAATTTTTAAAATATCCAAACAATCTCAAAAATTTTCCAAATAAATATATGAGATTTTCAACATGTATTTAATTAAGAAAAAATCATATTCCATCAATATCTCATGCTTTTCTTGGTCAATAAAATTCGTTCATCTAGTGCTGCCATTTTCGAATTGCACTGAAACTACTTTCAAATACTCAAAACAACTCTGATTTTAATGAAACTTGTGTTATTTTCTTCCTAACATCTTAAGATTCCAAAAATATATTTTTTTTACAATTTTTAATGATTAATGGTTTAGCAGAAAAACTCATAAATAGAAAGGGGCAAAACCTAGTCCTCTATTTTAAGCTCTATTCATCTATGTTCATAACAATTCATCTTAAAAATATCTAAAACAATTCATAAATTCCAAATCATAATCTAACATTATAAACAATTTAAAAATGCTTACAATCAAATTTTCAAGGATGAAGAAGAATTTCCACTCACCTCTTTTTCTTGCTTTCCTATTTTCAATTCCAAGCACAATATTTGTATAGATTTTTTGTAAATTTTCTTTTAAAATTTCTTCACTTGATTAATGTATGAAAAATGCCTCTCTTTAGCTCTTAAACCATGGCTTCTCCTCTTGAAAAATGGCTGAAGATCTTTTTTCAAATGTGGCAAAAATCTTCTTTATATTAACCTTCAAACTAATCACAAATAGCTAAAAAATTTTCTTTTTATTTTAATTAAAAATAATTTAATAAATATAGCTGAAGGTAGGGCAACCAACATGCCCTGCTATCACTTTTGCCTTTTTTTTCACTTTTAAGCTAATTAAATTTACACAAATTGTAGTTTTTGCCCTTCTTTTCAAAAATACTCTCAACTTTTCACTTAATGACATTTATATTCTAACTTCCTTTTAAAGCTTGTCACACATGTGGGCCCTTCTAAAACTCCATTTGGGCCTTCAAAACTCAAGTCCAATGAGTCTAAAATAAAATAAAACTATCTAATTTGAATATATTTAATTTTTGGTTTAGAAAGGCGAATTTTCAATTTACATAATAAAAAATATAATAAATTATTTTTAGTGATTTCTTTTATTATTTCTATCTCTTTTTAATTCATATTAGTCCCCAATAAATTTTTTATAAAAATTCTAGTTAGGTGCATATCCTAATTTTCTCTACAATCTATTGAATTTCGCCCGATTATCTTCTCTTATTAACTACTTAAGGATTTTCTAATTGATATTCCCTTTTGAATTTTTGAGCAGTTATTTTTCTCACTTCCATTTATACTTCATATTGTTCATTTCTAATGTCTATAAAGTCTCTCAAATAAGCTCAAAGTAATTGATTTTATATTTGGGTCTATTTGCATATTTAGGCTCACTTTCCATTCTTGAATTTTTTTTTTTATATTTTTAGACTCTTTTTTGTCATTTGACCTTCTCTTTTCCTTTATTAGGCCTTTTTTGGATTTCTTAGTGGACCTTGACCCAAGTAGACCCTTATTGAGCTTATTATATCCTTATTAAGCCTTACTGGACTTAATTAGGCTTTTAGGCCTAATTCTAAAAAAAAACATATTAGGCTTTCTTTTCCCTTTTTTGAGCCCATTATGAATAAACTTTCAAAATTTGACCAAAATTAATTCCAAATCAAGACCAAATAGCTTGAATTGAAATATTGAAATTTTTGAACTTAGAATGTTAATTTTGACCTATTGGCATCGAAATTTTCCTATAAAACCTTTATGTAAATTTTTCCAAAATTATTATTTATAATAACACATAATAAATTTTATTCAAAATTCTAATTGATATTTCCTTTGCAAATTTCCTTACTTCTTTTAGAGATATTATAAAAATATTTAGGGCTCTATAGAGAGAGTTATACAAAAACAAAGATAAAGCTTGGAAACAAATAATAGGGATAGTGAGAATGATAATGAAGAAAGAAAAATAAGTTGTATTTATTTATAATACAAAAATGTCACCATGTTTAGGATTCTTAGTAGGCTTTTGCAATACTTTTAAACGTTAGTTGATTTTAAAATTAACATTTTAAGTTTTTTTCATTTTTTCAACAATATTTAAATATCATATATTATAACATTGATTAAGTAAAAAATTGATATATTAATTTTTCTAAATTTTTTTAAAAATATTGCTATATCCAAATAAATGTCAATTATTTTTACAATTGATGTTTCAAATTTTCTTATTTTCCTAACAACCTTCAAATACTTTACATTATAATTTCAAATAAGTAAAAAATTGATATTTTAAATTTTTTACTAATTTTAAAAATATCATTATATCCAAATAAATATTGATTAATTCTAAAACTAACATCTTAAATTTTTTTATTTTCTCAATAATTTTTAAATGCTATATATTATGATATCAATTAAATAAAAAATTAATATTTTAAATTTTTTAATAATTTTAAAAATATCACTTTATTCAAATAGATGTTAGTTAATTTTAAAACTAGTATCTTAAGTTTTTTTTTCCAATAGCTTCTGAATATCATATATTATGATGTTGATTAAATAAAAATTCATGTTATAAATTTTTTAAGAATTTTAAAAATATAACTGGAACAAAACAGATGCTAATTATATTTATTAATTGTCATCTTATTAATTTCAATAATGTCAAGAATGTCACTGTATTAATATAAACATCAATTTTACCTTTCACCAACATCTATCCAGGGCATAAAATTACAATTTTGTAATAGTACTTTTAATATTTGGAGTATGCTAATTTTAAAATTATTTCGTCAAATTTAACATTTTTGCATATTTTTATAAATTTTAATTGATTTTGACGTTATAAATTGTAAAATAATTGAAAATAAAATTTTTTAAAAATAATTTTAACAGTCAGATATGTTATAAATAAAAAGTATAATATATCTTTCTTTCTCTTGATATTACTCTAATGAATCAACCTACTTTATACGACTAACGTTTATTATCTGTACGTAGCTTGTTCAATGAACCAACTCCTTAGGGCCGAATGGATAAGTCGGAAATTACAGTTTATATATGAATAATATTATTTATATCAAAACTAAAACCTAAATCAAATTTAAAAAAATTAAGAATTATCATTAAATATAAAAAAATAAAAATTCAATTGAATAGATATAAAAATTTAAAATTTAATTTCGATATTCTTTTTCAATGTTTATAATATTTTTCCTTTTGTATATAATATGTGAAATAGGGCTTCATATTGGTTGATATCACATGATCTGGTTGAAGTTTATACGTTGGTATATATTGGAATATTCCTAGTCTGCTAAATAAATTGATAGCTACAAGTGATGGAAGGGCCCGTGTGTGAGGTTAAAGATAGATGCAGCTGTCTCGCTATCATCATAAATTATTATATATTATGATTATGATATTGTGATATATGATATTACAGCCACCGTATATGAATACACTTCATATGGACCTATATATAAAAGTCACCATAGTTTGCCCCTTTCTCTATACACTAATTGCGTCTTGGAATTGGATGGTTGAAGGGAGAGGCAGCAAATGGGTAGATGTCTGTAGTTATCTTAGACATTTTACGAAATATTTGGTTGGGTAGAATAAAATGAAATTAAAAAATTAAAAAAGGGAATGACGATGAAATAAAATAATTATTTTATAATTATATTTGATATAATAAATAATGAAAGAATATTTTATTTTATTTTTATATTTAGTATAATAAAATTTTAATGAAATGAAATGAAAAAAAATTGTCAATACTGATAATATCTTTAAATTAAAAATAGAAGAAGGTGTAAAAATTAGTATATTTTGATACGAAAAATGATAATATTATTTTTATTTATTTTTATTTTTTATATTTAAATATATAGATAATTTACATTAAATTGATTAATTTATGCATATATTGAATTAATTTAAAATTATATTATATTTAGTTAAAAATATTAATGGGTATGTTATATTATTTTATACTATAATTATAATGTTATTAAAAAAACTATACATTGTTAAAAAAATGGATGATTTTATGTTTAATTTACACTGATTAATACCATACATTGTTAAAAAATTAAGTATAATATATTTGACAAGAAATTTAAAATATCTTTTCAATTTGAAATATTCTCACACTTATAATGAAAGTCATAAAAAGTTCTAAAAAATGTACAAGACTTCAAATATATTATTATATAAAAAAGAATAATTTCAAATTTTTAAAAATTTAATAAAAATAATATTGATAAAAATTTAATTTAAGAATGAGAGAATAAATTATTCCATCATTTTTATTATAAAATAAATATTCCATTATTTGATAGAATGATCACTTCCTAAAAAGTGAGAATTTCTATTTCATAATACCTGCTAAACACATTTTCGAGTCATTCTAGTTTCCTCCAATGCGTACTTTTAATTTCTACATGTTTGAAGAAAAGGATACATTGTTCTCACCGTTTTTTCGTTATATTTTCATCAGTATACAGTGATAATTTAAAATTATTTAAATTCATTATAATAAATTATAAAAAACTTATTACACCATTATTAATTTTTATGTGTTAACAATCTTCATCTTCATCTCTGGATATCTTAGAGGTGAGATTCGATTAGGTGTGCAGCCCATAGGAATCTGTAACTTAATTTACTTTTAATCTAACATAGTTTCTTTATTTAACTAGCAAAGTTAAGACTAATAAATAAATTTATTTAAATAAATAAATTAATTTTCTAGACTCATTTATCTATCATTCCAATTTATTCAATGATTAATATATTTTATATAATATATATTCAACTAAAAAATATACATATACAAAATCTCTTGCATTTTTAATAAATACAAAAATCACATGTTATTAAAAAAATTAATAATTAATAACTTTTTCACCAACAATAATAAATTTTTATTAGTTTTTATTGATATAGCAATACATTATCGGTATAAAATTATTTTACACTAATAATAAATCAAATTTAAGTCATATTTTAATACACATAATTTTATATATAAGTCTAATTTGATTATTAATCTATTTTTCCCCTAAAAGCCCTTGCCTGTTGGTTTTTTTGAGGAAATAGACTTACAATTCATGTTCAAACCAGTACTTTACAAAATAAGCATAATTTATTTAAAATAAAATACACATCAACTTAGCTTATTTCTATTCTTATGTAATGTTGTTACTTGCTAATTCTATCATCACTTCCACCTTCATTTTTGTCACTCTCACTATATCACCATTTATCATTATCCAAATCATCTATCATTATACGATCATTTATTATCATATGTCGACCTTCTTTGCCAACACCTCACATATTATTATCATGTTGGATAATCCGCTTTCAGTCTCATTGTTCATTGCATCCATCCAAAATTATAATTACTTTTATCATTATTATGATATCACCATAAACAATCCTATAATTTTTATTTTGAGATGAAAATAAAGATTATATTTAAAGATGCTTAAATTGGATAAGATTAAAGTCTCCATAAATCAAATTCCTTTAAGCCCTTTTTGATGGATTTGTTAAAGGATGATTTGATCCATTTCTAAAATGAACATAATCAATCAATTTATGGGACAATCCATTTTTTTATATTTTATAGTTTATTATTTATTATATTTTTATGTTATAATATTTATTATTTTATTTTTTTGTTTCATTTTTGTATTTTTAGATTTGATTTTATGTCTATTAATTTTTATTTTTGTAATGTTAAAACAATTAATAGGTTACCTTCCTTTTTTTAACACAAATTTATTTAAATTATTAAATATAAAAAATAAAAATAAAATGAACCTGTGGATGGATTCAAACCCATTTAGGCTAGTCTGTTTAATCTGCAACCCACTAATTCAAACTTGTTTATGTTCTTTTTTTAAGGATCTAATTTTTTCTAATCTAGTTTTTATAGCTCATGAACTATTCCATTAAGTATCCTTAATTATATTTGAATACATAATAACAGTTGCATTTTTAAAATAATAAAAAGTTAAAATGAAAATTATTTTTAGAAAATAAAAATAAAAAATATTTTTCCAAACAAAACGCATCCCCAAAGAGTTTCATAGTGAGAACGTGCATCCATACTTAGTGTTACGACATATTTGGACCCATTGAAAACCCAATATGGGTTGCAAGATCCAATCCAGAACCGCATATCGTGGAGCCCATCTCACTCTGAGGTACGCTGGAGCCCAAAATGTGCTGCAATATCCAATTCAGCGACCGCCTATCCTAGAGCCCATCTCACAGTGAGGTGCGCCAAGAGATAAGATGCCTGACTTCTTTTGTGATAATTTTAATTTGAATCTATCTGTCTGATCTTATATATTATATATTAATTATGATATTTTTTAACTCCTTTTATACTAAGTATTATCTTTATAATTCATCATATGTTAATTTGTTATTCTCTCACAATAAATACTTGTTACAATGAGTTATATTCACATAATCAATTCCCTTTTTAATAAATATTGTATTGCAGCTAGTTTCATTCGCATAATTCATATTAAATTGAAAGGACAAAAACTTTTTAATTTTTTCATAATTGATTATATTTTTTAATTTTCATATATTTTTTCTCTCTAAAATAATCTCTTTAATTTTTTCTTGTTTATTATGTTTTCATAATTTTTTTAATCTTTTTTCCTAACTGTATTCTCTAAGATAGAATCTCTCATTCATATCAACGGTGTTAGAGGATTCGAAGGAAAGAACCTAAAACTGGTTTTGAAATTATCTTAGCTAATTAATTAAAATATTAGCAAAATCCACATCAACTATTAAAGGGTGTACAATTCATTCTCTACCTTTGGGACACAAATTTGTACCCTAAATTTAACACATATTATTTTCTTATGAATATATAACGATTTATATTAAACTAAGAAAAAAAGTCCTTCAATTTTTTTCTCATTTATTGTTTTTTTATAATTTTTTTGATTTATTTATTAATTTTTGTGTATTTTCTTTCTCCTTAAAATAATATCCTTGATTTTTTCTCTATTTCCTTATTTATTATATTTTCATAATCTTTCTATTCCTCTTCCTTAATTTACGACATTTTATAGGATTGAATCTTTTATTTATGTATAATAATATCAATTTATCATTTTTTTCCAGGAAATATAGTGTTGTGATGAATTATACTCACACAATCAATCCTTTTTTAATGAATATTGCATCACAAGTTACATTCACACAATTTATATTAAATTGAGAAAAAACTCTTCAATTTCTTTCCCTAATTATTGAATTTTTTAATTTTCATATGTTTTATTTTTTTTGGAATAATCTCTTTGATTTCTCTCTTATTTATTGCATCTTTATAATTTTTCTAACCTCTTTTCCTAATCTATTATATTTTCTAAAATTGATTTTCTCATTTATATAAAAAACGTCATAGGACTCGAAGGAAAGAAACTAAAAATAGTTTCGAAATTATATTAGCCAATTAATTAAAATATAAATGGAATCCATGTCCACTATTAAAGGGTTCACAGTCCATCCTTTGTCTTTAGAATACAAATTTGTACCCAAATTTGACACATATATTAAATTGAGAAAAATTTTCTTGATTTATTTCTCTCATTTATTATATTTTTATAATTTTTTAATTTATTTATCTAATTTACTAAATTTTTTATTTTCATATTTTTTCTCTCTAAAATAATTTTTTTAATTTCTTTCTCTTATTTTTTAATTTATTATATTTTCTTAATCTCTCTAATTTCTTTCCCTAATTTATTATGTTTTATAGAGCTGAATCTCTCATTTATATATATTAATTTATATTAAATTAAGAAAAAAAATTAATTTCTTTACCTCATTTATTATATTTTTATAATTTTAAATTTTTTATTTTTATTACAACATGACTTTTATCTATTTAAAGAGGAATTTGTACTGCAGACACATGCTATATGTGTTTTGCTACCACAGTTCAATTATCATTTATTTATTTATTTTATTTGCTTTTTAATAGACACTAATCCAATCATAGTTTGAACTTTTTTTGGTATATATATATATATAAATTAATGTCAAAATTATATACTTATATTTTATTGATATTAAGTTTGTATTTCAAATCAAATGTACATAAATTAAAATTTTGTAAAATATAAAATACATTAAAAGTAATATGTCTTAAAAATAAATCAAACTTTTAGAATAAAAATATCAACTAATTACATGTTTTTTCATTTTAGAAAATTATTTCAAATTGAGATTAAATTTTTTATCATTTTAAAAATTGAAATTATTATTTTTTCATTTTGGGGTATTTTCCCTCAAGTATCGCATGTTCTTTTCCTTTTTTAAAGTTTATTACATTTTACAACTCATGCACCTATTTTTTTTTTTTTGGTAATTTTTTAAAGTCTTAATGCTTTATTACTCATACACCATGTTTCTTCCTTTTATTTATTCGGATATTGTCTATATATATATATATATATATATATATATATATATAGAGAGAGAGAGAGAGAGAGAGAGAGAGAGAGAGAGAATAATTAGGATTTTATCAATGTTTTAATATAAATATGAAAAGCATTAACCTATTTTTAATTAATATTTCTTAAAGAATAAGACAAACTTTTTATATAAAAAACAAAATAAGTTCACTTATCATTTTTTTATAAATATATGCTAAAATTAATTTTAAATTTATATACTTTTATTTTTAATAAAATTATATTAAAATAAAAACAAAGTTTCTTTATGGTGATAAATCTCAATAAAAATAAAGGAATAAGCACATGAAACATTATGTTGACTTTCATATCTTCCGTAAACCTTCCATATTAATGATCAGATGGCATATCTTTTTCATACCGGTTAAGATAGAAATTAATACATTTGCGTTTATTAATGAAATGGATGTGTATATATATAAATATAAGAGTAAATTAATGAATAATTTAATCTTTTGAAAGATTTTAAGGTGTCTTTATTTAATTTTAAAAAGTTCTTATTTTAATTGAATCTATCAATATAATAATCCCCAGATTGTACTATATTTCTGACGCAACCATGTGTATTATTGTTGTTGCTCCACCTCATTTTTTATTCTTATATTTTTTATTTTTTTATTATCAATATGGCCAATTTCATTTTTTTTGGGTAAATTGGCGAATTTCTGTTTGCATGTATACTTACTTACTCAGTTATATTCTGAGCTATACAACAGCATTGGATTTGTAGGATATTACTGTTGCATTCCATGCAACAAGTTATTGAGTGTTTTTTTTTATTGTGATTCTCACTCTTTTTAAAATTTATTATTATCATAACTATAATTATTATTATAAATTATTTGTTTTGGAAAAAATTACATGAAAGGTGTAACTTTTCAATAAATAGAAAAATTTTAAGTTATTTAATTGGTCACACTCATCTCAATAGGAAATTTTTTTTATGTTATTAATGGATAAAAATATAAAATTATCTATATTCAATTTAACTAATGACCATCCTATCATCTTTCACTCAATTTTAATTTTTTATAGTAAATTAAAAAATAAAAAATTTCAAGCTTAAAAAAAGTCAATTGAAATTCATTG
The DNA here is from genome assembly GCA_020226215.1 of Sindora glabra. Lineage (NCBI taxonomy): Eukaryota > Viridiplantae > Streptophyta > Magnoliopsida > Fabales > Fabaceae > Sindora > Sindora glabra. Next base: position 56,054,940 of record CM035231.1, read on the forward strand.
ATATTTTTAATTTTTTGTGCCATAGTAATTGCTTAAACGATATTTCTTGAAAAGCTTAATAAAAGCCTTCTGAACTTTTATATAAGTCAATTTTAAATTTTTTAGAAAACTAAAAATAAGAAATTACAAGTTTAAAAATACATCTTAATTGAAGTTCATTGATATTTTTGATATTTTTAATTTTTTGTATTACAATCCTAAATGGCATAATAGTCATTTTGACAAATGAAAAGTTTAAAGTTAAATTAAGTAAAATATAATAAATTAATTATTATATATTATTAATTCTTTAATATCAACTAAATAATTTTGAACATTTTTCATAAAGTTCAAAAGAAAATTTACCTTTTAAGAAATTGATTATTATTATTATTATTGTTGTTGTTGCTGCTGCTGCTGTTGTTAAAAGATGGTTTGATTTCTTAATATTTACTATCTTGAAATAATTTTTTTTAATCTTACTCTAAAACTCTCATTTCATTTATAATCAAGATTATAACTAATTATTTATTCTTTAAATTTACATAGCTAACATGCTTACTATTTAAATTATAATTTTTTAATTTTCTATTACAATACGTAATTACATGTAAATTTAAATAAATAATTATTTTTCATAGGTAATGTTTATTTTTCATTAATATTAATATAAATAATATCAATTTCAATCTTAGGTAAACAAATAAAAGTTAAATCTCAATCTTATTTTAGTAAATAAATAAAAAATAAAATAAAATGCTTGGAAAAACAAGGATTTGTTGTATTAATTGTTAGATTATAAAGTCAGTTCATATATTTATGTACTAATAGCAAGTTTGTTAGAGAATCAATAAATTTTTACACTAAAGAATTAAAGAAGGGCAAGTGATGTGAACATACCTAAAAAATCAGTTAGAAAAGTATTATTTTTTTACCATGATTACTGTCTTTATTTATTGAAATTTATAATTTGTAAATTTAGTACGTCTAGAATGAAAGTAATAAAATCAAATTTCATTAGTATTAGGTTCAGATCTATTCTTATTTTATATTTAGGTTAAAGTTTCTATTGATACTTACCTTCCACTTTCAAAAAAGGCAAAAAAACAAAGACTTTACTTTTTAGAAGATACTTTTGTAATCCAAGTTTTGTTGTTGATATGTTTATAAGAAAATAAATAAAAAAATCATATTTGTTAAATTTTTAATATTTTTTATTTTGCTTGAGTTTCTTTTTTTTTAAAAAAGAAATGAACAATAGCAAGTAATTTTGCTATAATTATATTTACCAAAAAAATGCAAAATATTTTCTTCAACTTAAAGGTGGTTGAATTTTATCTTTTTCAGTATTAAAAATTTATAAATCAAACTGTTATATAAAATAAATTTTGGAAGTAATATCTATCATGTACTTATAATTTTTTAAACAAGAATTACAATATTATTGAATGTTAATTTATCTTACCCTTTTTTCATAATATTATTGCGATTGTTATTTAAAAAGTTAATGAAAAATTTTATAATATAATAAAGTAGTTAGTTAAATGAATAATGAGAGTTATTTTTAATTTTTGTGTAATATATGGTTTTGATTTTAAAGTTTTCAAAGTTGGTGGCAAACTCCAATCATTCCAAAATTAAAAGAGCTGTTTTATATTTCCTTGTATTTATATGTAATAGATGATGAACTAATTATTTTTGTAATATTTATTAACGAGCCAAACAAACTGAAAAAATTAATATAAGACAAAAATTTAATTATTAACTTAAATTTTATTTACATATATATATCAATGTCACACAAGTTGATTAAAAAAATTCATAAATAAAGTAAATTGTACTTTAAAATAAGAATGTACATAAAAATATTATCAAGTTAGAAATTGTATTACATTATCTTTTATTCTATCATTACTTATGACTATTATAATCACATGAATTACCCATAAAAAATCATTAAGACAATAAAAATAAACTCATATAAATTTTTCTTGAACAATGAATCAATCGAAGCCCGTATTTGATTACTAGTAAATGAAGATTCTTCGGTGGGCAGCGCGAAATTTAATTTGAGAGGGTTTTACCAAACCTCAAGGAATTATACAAAATTCTCAACTTTGCATTTAAAATTTTTATATTTTTATACATTTAGCTCTTCTGGAAATATTTAAATTTCCCTTAATTAATGTATATATTATAATGTTGTCATATATATTAGCATGTACATCTAGAACTACTCTAATTGAAATGCTTTCATTATTTTTTAATCTAATTATTTTTTAATCTAATTTTGCCTCTTTTATATGTGTTAGTTGATCACACAAAAGTTGTGTCTACATGTCTCAACTTTTCTATAACTGGAACAAATTAGATTTGAATATATTTGTCTCTTCTTAAAATACAATTAATTTATTTTTTATACCTCTAAACATTAAAAAATCTCAATTGTGGTTCACCTAAGATTCAAATATATAAAAATGGACTCACCTTTGAATAATAACTATGACTCAATAGAACATTATAATAAAGAAGTACTCCTATAATAATTCTTATGGAGGATAATTAATACTAATTATTTCGACTATCTCTTTCCATTAATATATATATATATATATATATATATATATATATATATATATATATATATATATATATATATATATATATATATATATATATATATTCAAGACTTGTGCAAAATATGTCTCTTTCATACAATTACTAATGAAAAAACATGACAACTAACATTTCTAACACAAAAATATTATATGTATTGAAAATGAAATCTAAAATTAACGTCAAAATATTTTGTATTCATTAGATTAAATTTTATAAATTTGCTCCACCTTTAATAATTCTTGATTTATATTCAAAATTTAATTTCAAATTATAATTTTAGTACATATAATATTAATGTTTTCAATATTGTCTTTTAATTATGAAAATTTTCCTTCGAATTAAAAATATATACATAAAGTTGCATTAATTCATTCCAAAATAATTGCAACCTTAACTTATGGCTTCTTCAATTTAGTGGCAAATATGCTGTGTAATTAAAGCCTTGCTTGCATATATTTGTATATTACATGAGAGTTGGTATTTCAGTTAGTATTCAAATGGCAAATACATAGTTGAACTAAAATTGTTCCCATTTAGATTTTATAAGATTCAATCTTAGATTTTTAAATTAGAGAGGCACAAAGCACTCAATTTTTATTTTAAGAAGATTAAAATTAAACTAACAAACTAGCGAAAATTAATAAAAATAGATATGAAAATACAATCATTCACATTAAAAAAATATATAGATTTATTAAGTTATTAGTTGGTTGGTTAGTGATGAGAAATTTGCATCATATGCGGAAAGTCTTAAATTCAAACTTAATTCTTGTAAATGTAAAAATAAAATAATAGAGTAGAGGTTTTGATAGCACAAGCAAAAAAATTATACTAAGAATAGCATTTATTATTAATCATTGGATCAATGTTGATTACATAAGTATGTAAATTTAATGATTGTCACGATTACTAAAAATCAGCACAATAGATAAACATTATATTTTTATTTTAAACCTAATACTTTTATAAATTTAGAAATATTTTCCTCTGTTCTCTATATATATCTCTCTTGATCTCACCCTCCTTTTTGGTTCTCTTCTCCAATACTGGGTTTCTCTGCAAACTTACAAAGAATGCAATTTAAAAAAAAAACTCAAGAATTTAAAAAATAATCAGAACAGAAACCCGTAGTCCTTCTAGATTCTTAGCATATAGAATTCAGAGATATTGGGTTGCTCCCAAGTTTAAGAAGTCATATTTGAAGATTAAGTAACTGCAATATCAATTTCCATTTGTTTATGGCATTCACTTTAGAAGCAAACATCAGCTGATGCTGGAAGGCAAATTGTGCAATTTAGAAAAAAAAGAAAAAATAAAAAAAACTTAGAAACTAAGAAAAATTTAGAAAGAAATGATGGTATATAATGGTATATAAAGAATAACATGGATAAAGAGGGAGGAAATCACTTGCCGTGGCGGTAAAGATTGGTTGGACTGGTTCTTCCACGGTGGTGGGGCTTGTTTTTCAGTACCGTTCACAACGGCAGCAGAGATTCTCCTTGAAAAAAATTACGTTTTACTCACATGTAATTTTCCCTTTTCTTACTTGACACATGTAATTTTAAGTCTCACAATTCACCTATTTATATTTTTAATCATTAATACTTTACTCATCTAAATTCCATTCAAAACTTAACAAAAAATTTATATACATTATATGTTATTTTTACTTTCCAAAATTTTGATTGAATTTGATGTTCATTTAGAATAAAATTACCTTAAAATACCTAATTCTATTATATATTTATCTTGTAGATTTTGGTCATAGTTGTTGAATAGAAGATATTAAATAAGATTTTCTTAAAATAAATTAATTTTGAGTAAGCGTAAAATTGAGTCAAAATTTAAAAAAATAAAAATCATGTATAATGCATGTGAGCTTTCTGTTAAATTTCGGATGAAAAATAATTTAAGAAAGCAAATTGTTAATGATTGAAAATACAAATAGGTGAATTAGAATACTTAAAACTACAAGTAAATAAAATGAAAAAGGATAAAATTACAAATGAATAAAGTTTAATTTTTCCTTTCATTGATAGCGATTTTCAATGCTGATTGAATATTTGATTATTGATCATCAAATTAAATTTTATGCACATATGTATGGTGTCTCAATTTTATTAGGAAATCTTGCATACAACTTGAGGACAATGTAACTAACAAATGAAAGCGCGAAGAGGGAGGATGAATTGTTTAACCACATGCTTTAAAAAAATTCTTTAAAAACGCTTTTCAAAAAAATCCTTGGTGAAAGCTTAAAGGACTAAGTAAATAATCAATATAACAAACTCAAAGTAAATATATAAAAATTCAAGAGTTCATGGCGAAAGAGAGAGCTAACAGTGTTTATAGTAGTTCGGACTTCAAATATTTGAAGCTTAAGTCTACTTCTCTTAAGCCAAACCACCAGCAAGAATGTTATCCACTATAATATCTAAAAGTACAAGATGCAAACTTTTAAACTTATACTACTCTCACCCAAACCTAAGCTTGAATAAGTGATGTATATATAATCACAAATTTCTTCTCTCAAGAATACTTTTCTCTACTTTACTGTAGCTTAAGCTCACAATTCAAAATGTTTCAAATAGTCAATAAATGTGTATACAAAGAGAAAAGAAGTTTAAAATAGATACTCAATAACAAGAACACATTTTAGGAGTAAATATATAAATGAAGCTCACATATAATCAAAATTTTTGCTCAAAAGAAACTTTAATAGTAGTTGAATGATCAAGATGAAGTATATGAATTTTTTTTATCTGAATTGTTGTTGATTTTAGCATGAAAGATTGTAAGAATGTATAGATATGAATGTCAATTACTTCTTCAATTTGAATTTGAATTTTAGCTCTACTTTGATTTGAACTGGGAATTGGTCTTGTTAGAAGTAATTTGTTGTTATGATAGTTTCTTCGAGGTATTAGCTTAACAAAAGAGTTGTTTTGAAAAGATTTCACCATTGTGCAGCATTCTCTAGCTTTTAAAAGATTCTTGCTAGTTTTTTAACTTGCCTAATTTTTTTCATAGCATACTGATCTTTCAATTTCTTCCTACAATTAGTTGAAATTAGAAAGTATATATTTTTGAAAAGTATTGAGTAGAAGGTATCCTCTATATTCAAGTAAGTGTTGTTAAGATAATTTTTCATGTGAAAGAGAGACATATAGTTGCAATTTAATTATCTTAAAAAGAATTTTTAAGAGAGTCTTTGACTTTTTAGTACATAGTAACTAATTGTTATGCCTTCTTGAAAATTTAGTAAATTAAAATTTATTTGGTGAAAAGAGAACATTTAAGGAAACCAATAAAATTTGGAGGAAAATTAGAAAATTTATATACAAATTATAAAATAAAATAAAGTTAATAATCTAATGAATTTGGGATTATGAAATTTATGAAAATTAGATGAGTAAAATTAAATAGAATTATAAACTATAAAGTTTTGAATTGTTATAAGTAAATATGTAAGTTTCAAAGAGATTTAAAATTTTTTTTTCCAAAAATACATCTACCTATTAGCTAAAATCAACCATCCACCTTACTTCCCTATCATTTCTTCAGCTTCATTATCTGTTCCCAACTCTCTTCATTCTTCCTCCTCAAATCAAGCAAGGAGACTTCACTCACTCACATATATTAAGCTAATGGGATAAACATAAAACAAATCTAGAACCATCATATCATATAAAAGTATTAATATGTGGCTTGAGGGTTGTAAATCGTTATTTTTATTTAAAAGTTATCTAAATTTTATGAAAAATGGGTGAATATATAATTTTGAGAGTTAAATGTAATTTCTGTAAGTAAAAAAAAAAAAGGGGGGGAGCGTTAAGATTTATATTTTGATTAAAAGGGGATCCTTTCATTTTCCATCATAAGGTCCGTTGTCTGCTGCTGTTGCTTTGTCAATTGCCAAAACACTAAAATTAGAACAAACTTGTACTGAGTGCAAGAGACAGGATTACTTGTCTTTGAGAGCCAGATATGTTAATTAATTCCCTCGCTACATGAAGTGGGACACTAGATTAGGACGTCTTCCCAATTTGCACAACAATTATACATGCCCACCAACCACTATGGCATAGTAAGCCATGTAAAATACTAGAAGCTCTTGACAAAGAGGAAAAGTCCTCAATTACCAAAAAAGAAAAAAGAAAAAATTCCTCCAAAAACAACATCCACTTGGATTCACTGCATCACTGAGTCTCCATTTGTTTTATTAAAAAATATTTTTATTAAAATATTTTATCTATTTATATAAAAAATAATATATTATTTCTATAATTTATGATTAAAAATAATGTTTAAAATAACAATAGTGAAAGAAATTATCTTCTAATGAATTTTTTAAATTTAATACCAAAGATATAAAATTTTTCTCACTATCTTATTATTTTATAATATGTTTTTATGAAAGATATTTCTTGTGAAAAAAAGAAGAAAACTAAATGTGCTTGCAAAATACTAGGATTTTTGGCATAGTCCAATCATAAACTTGTTACTTCTACAGAAAATGTTTATTATAATTTTTAATATCTTTAAAATTTAAAAACTTAATTTTTAATATATGTAAATATCACAAAATTAATATAAGATTAATAAAGTTAAAAATATTTTTATATTAAATGAAAATAAATACACGTGCTATAACAAAAAGGTAGATAAAAATTTTCTCCCAACGTTAGCACAAGACAACCCCCCATTACTGGACTCGAGATATAAAACGGATCGTAGTAGTGTTCAGACTTTGCCTGCAGCAAATCAAGCCCTTCAACACGAGTTAAATTTACCATTTGCTCCAAGAAACTCAAGCCATATTGCCCACAGAAGTCAAAGATGGGCACCCAAAATCAAGTATAAAACACCGGCGTTTATTAAACATTTAATGCTTCCTCACATTTCATATATGTGATTAGATTTAAATTTTATTCATTATTCAACATAAATTAATTTTACATTATTATATATTATTATATTTTTAAAAAATTTTAATTAGTATTACTTTTTATTTATTGATAACATAAAAAAATTATATTAAAAATAAATTAAATTTAAATTCTATAATATTATTTAAGTTAAGTTCATCTTATTTTATTATAAACGAGAAAGATAACGCAAAAGATATTACGTGCAAATAATAATACATTTCACTCAGTTCAAACATGTATATGCCTGGGGTGAGCAAATAAGAAGCTTCGGCTTAGTTTTCGATCCGTATTTAACCTTGATATATTAAGATTTAAAATGGGTACTTACATCCCTAACTCGGATTTTAGTTATAAATCTTTTTTTTTTTTAAAAGGCTTAGACACTATTAAAAAATTGAGTTGACCCGAACTGAATTCTATTTGTATATTTCTTAAAACAAATACTATATACTGCATATATTATATCGACCTATTTATTTATCATACTTGAAGTATTTTGAGTTGCTTAATTTTTTTTTTAATTTGAATCTAAATTTGTATATTTATTATATCAGATCGCTTTATTATTTAAGTTGTTTTCCCTCAATGTATGCAAGATAATTTAAAAAAAAAAATACTTCAGGCCAAATCAGATCAAGCATGGGCATCCTATTTTATATAGGATGGAGTTTATGTAAGCAAAAATAATTCATATAGGATAAAAACTTACATAGATCAAGAACATAAAATACATGATTTAAGAAAATAGATAACGTACCTGTGTTCGTCATAATAAATTGATGAATAAAGGTTTGGTCTTCCCTGCCTTCTTTACGAATTTGCAGCCGATGGGGTACCAGGATTCACAAAGTGTTTTGTGATTAACAATAGAGCGTAGAGTAGTTAGGGGGACCTAACCTGCTTAAATAGAAAGCCCTACTGGGCTCACCCATCAAAAGCCTAGTTGGTTAAAGGTCTACACTTGCTGCAAAACACATCAACCCACCAGGCATTTATAATCCATAAAAGTGATCACAAAAGCTGGACTTAAAATATAACTCTAGGATCAGACTCAACAAATTTTAAATAAAATAAAATAAAATAAAAGACCCAATTAATGGTAGTCCAAAATATTTTTACATTCTCCCACTTGAACAACATTAATTGTAATTAATTTTATTTTATAAAATATTTTATTTTAAAAAATGACTCTTGGGCTGATGACTATTTTGTAAATATATGTGGTCACAATTTTAAAAATACACCACCCTAGAGATAAATGCCTTAAAATTTGACTAAGCTTATATAGCCAATGATACCAAATCATGGCGATAGTTACATTCTTTAATAATGTAGGACCTTCCATGGTTATAAAATATCATGAACTATATATACTTAGTCACTGATGTGATAGTGTAGCATGAAAGATGGCATTAGAATTGTGATCAATCATGCTTATCTTTCATGTCAGTCTCAATGATTTCTCTAAAAATTCACATAATACAAGAAATCAGCTGGCAATATACAAAGCCAGATTGTCTCACAAATCCCAAAATGTGTCGATTTTGAGACAAATAATTAAGCTCAGGAACTAACGACTGACACCAAGTCTTAGCCCTCATAAAAAATTATAACAACATTGGCAAATTATAATCAAATGATGCATGCATCGATAATTTATCATAAATTCATAATCAATGTACCAATAAGTATATGTAAAGATATAAGAAAACAACGCATTAAAATTACATAAAAGAAAACAACTCCCACTAACCAAAGATATCAAAAGAGCCTACAATTCCCATATTCTCAACATGCTTTTGAAAAATTATAGGTCTAAGTCCTTTAGTCATGGGATCCGCCAACATAGCATCAGTATGAATGTGCTCTACCACTATGTCCCCTTTCTTCACAAGATCTCTGACTGTGAGGTATTTTAACTCTAAATGTTTAGATCCACTAGAACTTTTATTATTTTTGGTGAAGAAAACTGCAGCACTATTATCACAATAAATTTTCAGTGGTCTAGCAATAGAGTCAACAATCTGTAATCCTGAAATGAAAATTTTCAACCAAATAGCTTGTGAAGCAGCACCATAACAAGCAACAAATTCTGCTTGCATAGTGGAAGAAGCTGTCAATGTCTGCTTAGCACTTTTCCAGGATATAACACTTCCAGCCATCATGAAAATGTAACCTGAAGTAGATTTCATATCATCGGAACATCCAGCAAAATCTGAGTCTGAATACCCAATTACTTCAAGGTTATCAACATTCCTATAAACGAGCATATAACCTTTGGTTTTCTGCAAGTATCTCATAACCTTTTTAGCAGCACACCAATGATCTCTACCAGGGTTAGAAAAATACCTACCAAGAACACTAACCACAAAAGCTAAATCTGGTCTGGTGCAAACTTGAACATACATTAAACTTCCAACCGCACTTGCATAGGGAATATTTTGCATTGACTGTTTCTCTATCTCATTCGCTGGGCACTGCATGTTGCTGAACTTATCACCTTTCACAACTGGAGTATCCCCAGGTTTACAATTTTGCATTTCAAATCTTTCAAGAATCCTATCAATATATGCCTTTTGAGATAATCCCAATAAATTGCGAGTTCTGTCCCTATGAATTTGAATACCCAAAACAAATGATGCCTCACCAAGATCCTTCATATCAAAAGTTCTAGACAACATTTGTTTGGTATCATGTAGCAAAGCTAGACTATTGCTTGCCAATAGAATATCATCAACATACAAGATGAGAAAAATAAAATTGCTCCCACTGATCTTGAGATAAATACACTGGTCAACTTTATTTTCTGTGAAGCCCATAGATGTAATCAACTCATCAAACTTTAAATACCATTGTCGAGATGCTTGTTTCAAACCATATATCGATTTTCGTAACTTGCATACCAGATGCTCAGATTCATTTGTCTGAAAACCTTCAGGTTGTTTCATGTAGACATCTTCCATAAGTTCACCATTCAAAAAGGCTGTTTTGACATCCATTTGATGAAGTTCTAAATTAAAATGTGCAACCAAGGCCATAATAATCCTGAATAAGTCTTTAGAAGATACTGGCGAGAAGGTATCAAAGTAGTCAATTCCTTCTCTTTGAGTAAAACCTTTAGCTACCAATCTTGCTTTAAATCGTTCAATTTTGCCAGTTGAATCTTTCTTAGTCTTGTACACCCATTTGTAGCCAATTGCCTTATAATTTTGCGGAAGCTCAACAAGTTCCCATACTTCTTTTTTATCATGGACTGAATTTCCTCATTCATAGCATTTAACCACAGATCAGATTGTTGACTGTTCATTGCTTGACTGTACGTTGTTGGATCAACAACATCCCCAATATTATATTCACTCTCACCAAGATAAACATAATAATCATTTGAAATTGCTGCCCTCCTTTGTCTGACTGACCTTCTAATAGGGATCTGCTCTACTGGTTGAACAGGTTGGTGATTTTCAATGGGAATAACTACAACAGGTTCTACAATTTGGTCACGCTCTACATTTTGATCATTTTGTATCTCAACATGAACAGATGAAGGTACAAAAGTCTGACTAGGTAAAACTAGTGGAGTGATAATGGAAGCTGGATCATCTTGTGTTTCAAGGTGCCCTGGATTTGGTGACAAGTCAGCAACATCAAGCTCAAGAAATTTTGCAGTCATGGACTCAACTATTTTTGTACCTCTTGTGGGGCAATAGAACTTGTATCCTTTTGCACGATCTGGATACCCTATGAAGTAACAACGAACAGATCTTGGATCAAGTTTCTTTATTGATGGATCATAAATTTTTACTTCAGAAGGATAACCCCAAACTCCAAAATGATTAAGGCTAGGTTTTCTGCCGGTCCAAAGCTCAAAGGGTGTTTTAGGTACTGACTTGCTAGGAACACGGTTAAGGATGTACAAAGCAGTTTTAATGGCCCCACCCTAAAGAAATTCAGGTAAATTTGTTCCACTCATCATGCTCCTCATCATGTCTTTAAGAGTTCGATTGCGCCTTTCAGCAATGCTATTTTGTTCAGGACTACCAGGCATGGTATATTGTGGAACAATTTCACAATCTTGTTTGCCATAATATTCACCTCCTCGGTCAGATCTCACAATCTTGATGACTTTTCCCAATTGTTTTTCAACTTCAATTTTGAAATTTTTGAATTTCTCAAGTACATCAGATTTTTCTTTTATCAAATAAAGATAACCATATCGAGAAAAGTCATAAATGAATGTAACAAAATAATGACAACCACAAATGGTGGAAGAGTATGGTTCAGATATATCAGTATGAATTATTTCTAAAAGATTTGAACTATGAGTAGCGCCCTTCTTTTTAGTCTTAGTTAACTTGCCCCTAATACAGCTGACACATATGTCCATATCACCAAAATCTAGGGAAGGAAGAATATTCTCTTTAATTAACCTCCCCACCCGTTCCCTAGATATATGTCCCAATCTTCTATGCCATAAGACTGATGATGTTTCCTTAATTCTAGGCCGTTTTGAAATCATATTTTCAACATTCAAAGAAGCATAAGGACTATCAGAGGCTAAAAGTAACCTATATAAACCATTATCAAGAACACCAAAACCAATGGACTCAGAATGCAATAAAATATCAACTTTTCCATTTCCAAAAATAAATGTGTATCCAAGCCTATCCAAAAGAGAAATTGAAATTAAATTACGTCTAAAACTAGGAACATAAAAAACATTATTCAATGTAATCTCAATAAAGTTTTCTAAACGTAAAATAACATCTCCTATGCATTCAACTACAACTTCAAGATCATTTCCTACTCTAAGTTTGGACTCTCTTTCACTTGGTTTCCTTTTGCTTACGAACCCCTGCAAGGTAATTGCAACATGAGTTGTAGAACCACTATCAAACCACCAAGAATCTATAGGGACATCAATTAAATTTGATTCAAAGCAAGCTAAGGATAAGAGTTTACCATTCTCATTTCCTTTTTTCTTTTCTAACTAAGACTTGAATCTATAGCAATAAGTCCTTTTATGACCTTTCTTATGACAATGATAACACTCTGCATTCTTATGGATGGAACCTGTAGGGCCTTCCACTTGTGATTTATGACCATTATTATTATTATTATTACCATGCTTATGAGCCTCCTGAGATTTAGAAAAATTGTTCCTTGGAGCATAAGATTTAAATTTCTTTTTCTTGTGGGTTAGACTTTTGCTGGGTAAGGATTTTGGTTGGGTCAAAAAACTTATTTCTTTCTTTTCTTTCCTCAATTTTTCTTCCTCAGCAACACACTTAGTGATGAGTTCATTAATGGTCCAGGGTGTGTTCAAGGTATTATAGGGTGTCTTGATTTGACTGAATTCTGGAGGTAAGGAATTCAATGCATGTGGGACAAGAAAGGTATCCGACAATTCAATTTTTAGGTTCTTCAATTGAGTTTGGAGGTGAACCATCTTGATAATAAACTCTCTTACACCACCAGTGTTATCATACTTCATAGTCGTCAGTTCCTTCATTAAGCATCCAGATTCAGCATTATCAGATACTTGATACCTTTGCCCAATAGCATCCATAAATTCTTTGGCCTTGGTTGCATCTACCAATCCACCCAGTAGATGTTCAGGTACAGATCTCTTAATTGCAATAAGGCTAAGCCTATTAGATCTCTCCCATTTCGCATAGTAATCTTTTTGCTCTTGAGTGCTTTCAGGAGTAAGTGCTGGCGGTTCTGGCTTACGCAAGGCTAAATCAAGATCTATAATACCAAGAGCAAACTCTATATCCTGCTTCCACCTCTTATAATTTATGCCATTTAACAATTCAATAGTTGCAGTGTTATTGTTTACTGCAAAAGAGATTGTGAAAGAATAATTAGAGATGCAATATGTTAGTTCTGAGCATTTTAAATTTATTCATAACCACAATTAGGAGTATATAAAATATCACTACATTCTCCCCTTTGGGCAGAGAAAGTAATGTATGAAAGACCCTCCTAAAAATTGAAGCCAACCAGGATAATATATTATTATTACAAAATTACCCCCTTTGGGTAGGTAAAATTTATAATAATAAAATAAATCCAGAAATAATATTTTGCTTCAATAATTCAATTTCTAATTATATCATACAATAACCCCCTTTGGGCAAGTCATTATATGAAATAATTAAAAAATATTAATTAGCTCATTTTTAATTACAACACATAGTTACCCCCTTTGGGCAGATAATTATGTGAAATAATTAAAAATAATAATAATCCCGTAAATATATATATATATATATTTTAATAGCTCGAAGACTTATAAATCAAAATAAATAATTTCACTTTAGTGATAATTACCCATTTCAACCTATAAATCTCCTAAAAGAACCGGGATATTTAAATGAAGCCCAAAACTATAAATTAAAATAAAATATGATCAGTCCATTAAGGGATGCTAAACAATATGCACCAATACTGATCATAAAAAAAAATCATATTGCATCAAAAAACACAATCTCAATATATATTTTTTGCTAATTAAAAATAAATAAGTTTTCCTAATTTTCTCCTAACTTTAGAAGAGTATGCATTTAGGATTGTAATTTTGGGAGAGTAAAATATAAAAAAAATATTATTATTATTATTATTTTAAAAAAATTAAAATATATATAATAAATATTTATTGTAAAAAATTGTGAAAACAAAAGAATTGTAATGCATAACCCACACGCATCAATGATGGCGCGTGGGTCACGCCATAAGCAAATCATTGCAAGACAGAGCATGCGTCACTAAAGACGGAATGAAGAAAGCCTTCCTAGGTGCTGTAATGCAGACAAATTTCAGCTCCATTATGACGCATTAAACACAAGGATTAATGGTGCCTTTTAATTTCTAAGCAATTACACAGTCCACAGATTGCCGTTCTGAAAACTAGCAATCCTATAGAGATCGATGGCAAAACATCTTTCGTAATATGGTAATTTTCGATAAAAGAAATCAAAAAGGCAAAAGGACGAAAACCCAGAAAAGACGAAACTGTCATACCCAGAAAATAATTGATATGAAATTTATACATATAACAAATCAAAACAAATCCTCTTGTACTATTCTTTTTATTAATTATTTGCATCTATTTCATAATAATAGAGGATTGTAATTTCACAATTATACAATCATAAAAATAATAACTAAAATTATAGATTGGATAAAATAAATAATAATTTTTCTTACCAATTTGATAATAATAATCTAACAAGAAAATAGATGATAATAATCATGAAAGAATATAGACTACACAAGAGAATATATATTTTAATTCTCAATTTATTGTAAGTGGCTCTAATACCAAATGTAAGCAAAAATAATTCATATAGGATAAAAACTTACATATATCAAGAACATAAAATACATGATTTAAGAAAATAGATAGCGTACCTGTGTTCGCCATAATAAATTGATGAACAAAGGTTTGGTCTTCCCTGCCTTCTTTACGAATTTGCAGCCGATGGGATACCAGGATTCACAAAGTGTTTTGTGGTTAACAATAGAGCGTAGAGTGGTTAGGAGGACCTAACCTGCTTAAATAGAAAGTCCTACTGGGCTCACCCATCAAAAATCCAGTTGGTTAAAGGTCTACACTTGCTGCAAAACACATCAGCCCACCAGGCATTATAATCCATGGGCATCCTATTTTATATAGGATGGAGTTTATGCTTTAAATTTAAAAAATTTAAATTTAGGATGGGCTTGAACCCCTCCCCCCCATTTTATTTTAATTTTTTCATAAAGTCCGACCAAAATTTTTGTATGCTCTTCCCTATGTATCGATTATCCTCTTTTATCCTGCGTTTGAATGGAAGGAAAGAAAGGAAAGAAGGTGAAACTTTTTGAAATTTAAAATTTTTTATTGATTGAAAAAAAAAGAAAAGAAAAAAATGAAAAGGTGATATTTGTAGTTAATATTATCGTTCAATATAAAATTTTTAAAATTATTTTATTTAGTTTTCTTCTTAAATAAATCTTTTCTTTTTCTTTCCTTCATTTTTCTCACCATTCAAGCTAAATTTAAGATATTTAGAACAATAACCCATAAGATATATAATGATAACCAATGATAAAAAAAGATTGGACGGATAGAATTTGTAAATTATCCTTTATTTATCAAAACATGAATTTCACCTCTTTTTTTTAACTGGACTTGCACTAGAATTCTAGAAGGTAAATTCACGACAGACACACCATGTTCTATCGCTCTCAAGTGACTAGTTCTGTCGAATGGAATAGACAAGGGTATACGAATACAATGAACAAAATGGGTCCCAATATTTAAATGTTGCGACCCCTCAATCACCTCTGCACCACAAGCAGTCTGCAGCAATATCAACATCCAGCTAATTTGAATCCCCTTGAATCCTTCGGAAATTTAGAGGTGGAAGTTTAGAAAAAAAAAATATATCCAATTTTTTTACCAATATATTAATAATATTGCAGAGAGTTGTTCTAATTATATTTGAAATTAATTAAATGAATTATTATTTATATTATCATAAAATATAAATTTTTTATGTTAAAATAATGAATTTTAATTTTTGGAATAAAATTTATATTTTTAATTATTTAAATTAAAGAAAATTGATTGAAAAATATGTTAGAGATTCAAATTCTGTTTAACACACACAACGTTTTGCAAATGATAAACATATAATTAGGGTTTTAAATTTTTGTTATGATTGCATTGGATTGCTTTCGTTAGGCCTAAAAACGACCATTAACAACCTTAGCCTAACATAGATACAACGATTAGTGATCTATGGGTAATCATGATCCAACTGTAATGAAATGATAATTGGAGGACTCAAAATTATTTAAAAGGAGATGGTTTGCCTAAAATCAAAATGGTTGGTTCTTCCTCTTTTGGTACAATCTAGAAGAAATGCAAAAAATACACCCAAAACACACCTCTCGTACGATCTAGAAAAAGTACCAGCACACCATTTAAGAAGAGAATTAAAATATTATAAAACGTGAACGTATAAGATGGGGGAAGTAGTTTTATATGAGAAAAGTAAATAGCAATTATTAAATTTTGTATATTGAAATATTAATAAAAATTATATCATAAATTAAAATGGTCATATACTCATTTAAATAAATTATATAATTTTATATTTTATTCATAATTATTCAATATCAAATTTAATGATTACAATTTATTCCTTTCATTTTATTATAAAAATATTCTTCTCATTTAAAATATTTCCTATAAAATATTAATTATGCAATATGTAAATATTAGTTACGATAAGTTAAAATAATCATATAAACATTTAAAAAAATTATATAATTTTATAATTTACTCATAATGCTTTAATATTAAATTTAATGGCTACAATTCATTCTTTTCATTTTCTTATAAAAATTTTCCTCTCATTTAAAATATTTCCTATAAAATATTAATTATGCAACGCGTAAATATTAGCGAAATTAAGAGACAATCACATTTTTTCTGAACTTAAAAATAATTAGTTTGTGACAACACTTTATGGAATCACTTAATTAATCCTTGTAATTTAAAATCACATTTGAGGGACCCATGGCATAGGTGATAAGCTAATTAGCACCATATTCAACACATACATACCATAAGTAAATTATAAATATTCAAATATGACAGGACCAAAACATTAATTCAAGGAATATGTTAAACTACTAACTTAAATATATGGCTATTAGCGTAATTGATTTAATAAATGAATGATGGTTGAATTTTAAATGTAATACAATATTTTTTTCTTAATAATTAGGTTTTTCAACACTAAGGGTATAATGAGTAAAGCTACTCATGAGCAATTTAATATTAGTTCACAAAATATTTAATTTGAATTAAATTATAAACGTGTCAAGTTTGATTAGCGTATGAGCCGGATTTGAATTTCTTATTCTTTGATTCAAATTGTTCACGAGCTTTAACAAGTCTTGTTATGAAGTATTTTTTATATGTATTGTATTTAATTAATATTAATATAATATATAATATATATTAAATTAAAAATCAAGTTCGATAAAGCTTATTTAAATTCATCTAGATTTATTTGTGATTTAAATTCAAGCTTGACTCGAATATTTGGATCTTAATTAAAAATTTAAATTAAATAATATGTTATTTATTTAAATTCAAATAAGCTCATTTAACTTGTATTTAAATTTATAAAGTATTTTTTTATATATTGTATTTAATTAATATAAATATAATATGTAAATAATATAATATATAATATATATTAAATTAAAAATCAAGTTCGATTGAGCTTATTTAAATTCATTTAGACTTATTTGTGATTTAAATTTGAACTTGACTTGAGTATTTTGGTCTTAATTATAAATTTATATTAAATAATATGTTATTTATTTAAATTTGAATAATTCCATTTAAGTTTGTATTTGATTCAAACTAAAGTTCAAATTTTTTGAAGTTTGACAAATTTGAGCTTAACTTCAAACTTGTTTATTACTACTGAGTTCAATGTTAAATATATACAAACGTTTAACTTAACTCGACTCATTTGTATATGTAGTGAACACAATCGATAAGGGTGACCGTAAAAAGTGACAATTTTAATGACTATAGAAAAACTCTCCCTCAAGTGTCCGAATAACAATGTGTATATAGATTAAAATTGATAATGTTTCAAAGGTCAACCACGATATGATGGCTGATTGGTAACTTAATATTTGACACCATCACAGAAAAACATAGTGGAAATTCTTTGTTGTCTAATAAATATACAAATTTCGTGTTCCCTATAATAAAAATCAAGGAAAATATTAGTTGATGAATTAATTATTATGTCAATCGTTTAATATTAATGACAATTTTTTTATACACTTGAATGGTATCTGGACAACTAAAAATTTCTCCAAACTATATCACTTGAATCCTAAAATAAATACAAATAAAATTCTAACTTTTCCACACGTGACAACTTGCAGCAGTATATGTATGCATGATGATCACCAAAGACATTAGTGGCAGTGTGGAACATTCCTCGCTCGTCCGTTTCACTTTGCACTCTCATAATCGCGGGTGCCTTGTTCGGCTGCTCCTCGTAGGGTTTTAGTTGATAAAATCTTAAAAACACACACACACACACCTGTCAGGGTTAACATTTTAACGGTGCAGTGAAATTTATTTATTTATTTAGAATCCCCTTTTTCTTAGTGTCTTAAATTAAAATTTAAAATTTTACATATATGAATCCTATATTTGAATGAAAGGAGAAAATAAATATGAGAAGAAAAAAAAGCGGTGAAAATATATTCCTTTCCTGTTTGTTTGATTTTACAAAATTGAGAGAAAAGAAAATATGCTCTGAGCAATTTTTTTTATTTGAAAGTATAAAAAATGAAAATTTTATTTTTAATAAAATGATTGATTTTAATTTTGATCCAAATAAAAAAAAAGTTATTTTTTTACTTATTTTCTCTGCGTTAATAATAAAGAAAAATTTATAATATATCATTAGTACTCTTCAACTGATCCTAATGATCCGTATCCGTTCGACGATAACTGGTCAGAACCCGATCTCATAAGAATTTCAGCTTACTTCGATATCAAAAAATTAAAAAAATTGATGGGTTCGGTCGATTTCGGATGAAAACTCATTATTCGAAACCTGACCGAATGATCTGTGTTCTTACCTGGGCATAGCAGAGCCAATTGGGTAATTGCACTCGGAAGATGGTCTGCTAATTTCTCTCATCTTGAGACTTACCTGCAGGGATCATCGAAACTCGGGTAGCTCAAAGCAAATATGTGGTAGATTGGAAGTATCAAACATCAGATTTTTGCGGCGGAGTACCTCGGTGATGAAGCCATCAAGAAGGCATTTGGTCGTAGTATATGATAGAGTGGGGTCCAACCATTGTGAATGATTCACGTTCTGGGACAGAAAAGTTGGTGGATATACTACCATTTATTGGTTAGATTTACTCCATAAAATATATCTGAGTTGTTTCCGATAGAGGTTTGTGATATAGAGGGACGATATCAATATTGTTAACTCGATCGATCCCGACTTAGATCAATGCAAACCGATTTATCCGATTTGTTTCGGTTAAAGTAAATGGATCAACCGGTTTCTGATCATTTATTTTTCCAATAAGTTGTTTCAATTAATTAGGTGAAATCAGATTTCTTAACCAATACTTAATCCTATTGTTATAAAATATGTTTTAAAACATTGTCAATTTAATATATAGTCAAATCTAGTAATGTACTAATACCTCACCATATCAGTAGTGTACTATTAACTCTCCCTAATAATAATTTTATAGGCCCCAATATATATGTTTTTCTTTTAGGATAGTTTATAGTACATCATTGATTGATATACCATCAGATTTGATTGTACATTATATTGATAATTTTTTAAAGTATGCCATATAATTATATATCAACAATCAAATTTGATAGTCAATACTATAAAATTACTAATAGACATTGGATATTTAGTAATAGTATATTAATATATTATTAAATCTGATTGTTGATATATTATTACAAAATATGTTTTAAAACATTGTCAATTTAATATTTATCAAATTTAGTGGTGTATTAGTACCTCATTACATCAGTGTTGCACTATAAACTCTCTTTAATAATAATTTTATTGGCCACTATATACATGTTTCTCTTTGAGTGTTTATAGTATATCACTGGACGATATATTATCAAATTTGATTTTACATTAAATTAATAATTTTTTAAGATATGGTATATAATTATATATTAACAATTGGATTTGATAATCAATATTAGAGAATTATTGATAAACATGGGGTATTTGACAAATTATAAATCAAATTATTGGTTGACGCCTTATTAAATATCATTGTAAATATTTATAACATGTTGGTTATACAAACCATCATGGAAAACTAGAATAACATATTAAAAACCCAACATTTTTCTTTTCACATCAATTTTTAGTAAAAAAATAAGGTAAAATATTTGCAAAATATTTTTTACAAAGATTTTTTGCTTTCGTGCCAAAATATTTACAATAAAAATTGAATAAACTTAGCATTCAGCTAAAAATATATATTTTAAGTTAAAAATTTTAAAAGATTATAACTTTATACTTAGTTATTCATTTGGGGTGAATTTTATATTGATTTCTTCTAATTTTTCAAAATATATCTAAAAGTGTTTTACCCCTCCCAGAATCACACAAAAAAGGCCATTTTCATAATTTTTGTTTCACTTTTTTTTCATCTCTAATCATTATTTAGCTAACTTTGGTATCTGCTAAGATTATACAAATTAAGTCAAATTGATGCTACTTGACCAAACCAATTGTATAACGAATAGGTTAAATTGATTAAATAAATGCAATGATTTAAAATAGTTGAAAAAAATTCAATTTTAATCGGGTCATTTTGGTTAAAAAATATGTGAACGAATTTAACCAAAATTAACTAATTAAAAGTATTCTTAAAATTAACTTTTGGCCTTTAGCAATACTTCAATATCCAATAATAACATTTACACTAAGCATAATGCATTCTAAATATAAAAGGTGCTGCTCATCTCTCACTAGTAGTTCCTAAAGCAAATATTACAATTTAGACATACTCTTTTTTAGACTCTTTTCAATTCATCTTCTTTGTTTTTAAATTTCAAGTATGGGTAATTTAGATTTTAAGGCTTTAAATTGATCATTCCTTTTTTATATGACTTTAATTGCATTAATTACATATCAAAATGTTTTCACTTTCCTCTTTTATGATAAATGTCATTTAATTTTTTATGTTGTTGAAATTATTTTTCATATTTTCTTTCCTCTTCAAATTTTCAAGCCAAAGATTTAATAACTTCACCAAAAATTTACAAATGCTCTGATTATACTAATATCATCTTATAGCAAGGCTAGAAAACAAAAGTTTCAATCTCCTTCAATTCTCATATCCCAAAGATAGACAAGGCATAGTCTAATACAAAATAGAATTCTAAACTCTACAAATAATGAAAAATAAAAAGAAAATTTCAAACCCTCAAAATCGAATTAGCCCACCTAAAATTAATCATACTGATTGATATTGGTTAAAATCAATTATACATCTTGAAATGATTTGTGATATGTCCTCTAATTTCAAATCTGATTGTTTTAATCAATTAACCTTAGGCTACATTACAATAATTTATTAAACACATAATAAAAATTTAAATTCCAAATGCAAATTTTGAAGTTATATAGAGGAAATACAAGAAAAAATCTTTTAAATGCAACTTGTGCAAAAAATAAAAAAATGAAAAAGATAAAAATCTAAAAAATAGAAATAAGAAGTACATCTCTTATGTTATGAATTAGTGACTTAGAATAGGACAATTACTTTATACTTGATGTTAGTTAAAGAAGGAGTGAGATCTATAGTTTTTATAAGGAAAGTTAAATGAAGATAAGGATTGAATTTGGAAATAAACAAGAGGGTGAGTGAGAGTGATAGTAAAAAAGAAAATAAAAGATACTTTTTTATAGCACATAAATGCCATAATTTTCATGACTTTAAATATCAGTTATTTTAAAAATCAACATTTTATATATCATTTTTTTCTAAGTAAGCTCGTAATTATTATACTATTAGATGTCAATTATGTTTAAAATCAATATACAAACATTATACATTTCTCCAATGAAATATTTGAAATATTTTTAAATGACAATTATATACAAAACAATATCTTAAACTTTTACATTTTATCATAAATATTATGATTTTAGATGTGAGTTAAATCTAATACCAACATGTTAAGATTTGATATTTTTCACCAACCAATAAAACTATGAGCCCCTGCGGACCTCTACATGCAATTTGCTCACTTTAAGAAGAATGGACGGAAAGAGGAGGCATTTGCTGTATCTGCTTCACTTTTGCAATTTCTCAACAACGTTAGTTATATGAAAAGCCGGCATCTTAGGTTTTATCGTTTTGTTAACATCTTTAAATGCATATATTTTGATGTTGGTTCAATAAAAAATTAATGTTTTAAATTTATTAATAATTTTAAAAATATTATTATATCTAAATAGACATTGATTATATTAATAATTTATTATTTTAAATTTTTTAATAATTTTAAAAATATTATCAACTGTAAAAAATTAATTATATTGATATTTTATTATTTTAAATTTTTATATAATTTTATAAAAAAAATATCATATTAAATATATATACTAATTATTATTTTTAATAGTTTTAAAAATATTACCCTGCCAATATAAAATTTCCCATTATCTCTCCCAACATTTACCAACCAACCGAGGATTACACTTTTGTAATTGTACCGCCGACACAATGACATACCGCAAATTTTCCACTTCTTTCCTCAAACCAAGCGAGATAATATAACTCTTCCTTCATCCCCTTTTTTTTCCTCCAAAAAAGAGAAGAAAGAATATGGTACGAACCTTTCATTAATCAGTGGATTCAATAATTCTATAGCTTTTCAGTCCCCCATAATGACCCTTTCAGGCGCCCTTTTTCAGATTTCCCAGGGCCGTAATCAAACTTGTCCATTCGGCATTCGCCTAATGTTATTCGATATAAAATTAAATAATTTTATTTTTAAAACTATAAATTGTTATTAAAATAATTTTTAAAATATATAAAATTATAATTTTATTTTTAAATAATTATATATAAATAATTTATTTTTTAAATTATTATATAAAAATAAAATTATCTATATAAATTATTATTTAAAAATAAATTATAATTCTATATAATTTAAAAACAATTTAACTAACATTTCATAATTTTACAGACAAAATTATATATTTTATCTTCTAGAAAGAAAGATCAGTCAAGATTTTATATTCATCCATTTTTTAAGGAAAAAAATCTATTTTATTTATGTATAATTTCACTTATTTTTAATTAATTTATTAATATTTTTAAATATTATAATTTATTTTTTTATATTTCTTAATATTAATATTTTATCTTCTAAATTTTTTGCTATTCAATTTTTAATAGAATATTTTTAATAAGTAAGTTAAGTAAATTTAGAAAAAAAATAAATGGAAGTAAATTATAACAATTTTATAGTTATGTGAATTGATGTTTAAAATTTTCATTGAGAGTAAAAAAATATTTTTCATTCTCCTTAAATTAAATCTATAAATTTTATGTTGCCATTTTATGCTATAACAAATTATTAGTACCGAAATATATGAATTTTATTATTTACAAATATCAAAGTTTTTGATTTTTTTTCTCATTTAAGATAGGAGACATAATTAAGATATTTTAATTCTTACCAAGAATTCTTGATATCAATTTATACAAATGTAGAAAAATTATATTTTATTTATATGAAGTTTCATCCAATTTTATTTAACTTACCTGTTATAGAATTTTTTTGTTAAAAATTAAATTAAAAAATTTAAAAGGATAAAGCGTTAATGACTAAAAATAATTTTACTAACATTTCATAATTTCAAAGACAAAATTATATATTTTATCTTCTAGAAAGAAAGACTAGTCAAGATTTTATATTCATCTATCTTTTTAAGGGAAAATTTATATCTTACTCATATGTAATTTTATTTATTCTTACTTAATTTATTAAAATTTTTAAATATTATAATTTATTTATATTTTTTAATATTAACATTTTATCTTCTAAATTTTTTCCTATTTAATTTTTAATGGAATATTTTTTTAATAAGTGAGTTTAGTGAATTCAAAAGAAATTAAATAGAAGTAAATTATAATTTTTATATTTATATTAATTGATGTTTAAAATTTTCAATTAAGATTAAAAAAATATTTGTTCATTATCCTTAAATTAGATCCGCAAACTATATATGATTATTATATACTTTAACAAATTATTGGTACCAGAAATATAAGAATTTTATTATTTACAAATATAAAATTTTTTATTTTTCTAACACATGTCATTAATTGTGATTTTTCCTCATTTAATATAGGAGACATAATTAATATATTTTAATTCATATTGAGAATTCTTTATATCAATTTATACAAATATGAAAAAATTATATTTTATCTACATGAAATTTCTTCCAATTTCATTTAATTTACTTGTTATAGAATTTTCTATTAAAAATTAAATGGAAAAAAAGTTTAGAAGGGTTAAGTGTTATTAATGACAAAAAGTACGTATAATTAATGCTTAAAAGTATAAATAGATTAAGGTTTCATTTTATAAAATAAATAAACTAACTTATATTTATTGATTTGATAAATAAATTATAAATTAATCTCTAGAGGTGTTTTGCATACTAATTTATTAAAAAAAATAAGTTCTAATTTAATAAGTTATATAAAATAACTTATAACTTATAAATTACTGGCTCTTCAATGTCTTTCCAAATCTATTTTTTTTTATTAATTTACAATCTATACATTTTATAATATAAATTTAAATATTTTTTTCATAAAATATAATTAATTATATTTATTTAATTATAATTTTATTATAAATAATTATAAAATAAAAATTATATAAGTGAATAAATATATAAGTTTATAAAATATAATTAATTAAATATTAAATATTATATTTTTATTTTAACTTCTTAATTGTATTAATATAATTTAATTTTTATAAAATATAAATTATTTTAATTATATATATTTCTATTAATATATTCTTTTATATTATTTTACAATTTTAACTATTTTAACAACTAATTTTACAACATACTTTAGTTAATTTATCAATTATCAGTTAATTTATTAGTTATCAACTAATTTATCAATTATTAATTACTTGAACGAAACAAAATCTAAGTGAAAATTAACAAAATTATAGGTGGATAAAATATAATTTTTTTTCATTGTTTTTAATTAAACCCATAAATATTTTAAGAAAATACAAAATGGTTTTAATGATAAAAAAATAGTTCCATTTTTATTAAGTTATTTTTATTCAAAAATAATTTATGTATAAAGTGACTCATCGTTTGGTAAAATTAACAGAAACATATTAAATAAACGGTTAAATTATATATTTTACTGCTTCGTCTAATTTCATTCAATTTTTAAGTAGGTTTCAATAATTTATAAAATTTAAATTATATTTTTATATTTATTTTTAATTTCTAATTGAATATATTTTATTATTTTTTGTTGAATTTTGTTTGTAATTAACATATATTGAGAATACTCTTTTGACTTATTTTAATGATTGTTGATATAAAGCTTCTATATATTTTTTAATTGCATTTAATTGATAAATAATTTAAAATGAATTAACATATTTTATAATGCTACTTTATTTTTATGTGAAAAGGATGAATCTTTTATTTCTCACATCATAAACCAGTAACGGATTGTTGTATGCATTGAATAATTTCTAACGAAATCTAATAATAATATAGTTGAAAGCATCTAATTAAAAATATAAAAAATTTATACAAAACTTTCAAATTATAAACACTTCAATATTTAGTTACAGAGCTATACAGTAATTTAACCTCATAAAAATTTATACATTAATTGTTTTACAATATGGCAGATGGAAAGAGCTTAAAAGTAGACTTATCTAGGATAATGTATGTCTAAAAGAAAAGGACATGTATTTTGGCAGATAGCAATGCCGGAGCCGATGGTTTTTATTTCGAGTAGATTTGATATTTTTTAAAGATTTTGCATCTTTTATTATATTTAAAATTTAATTATTAATTTATGTGCATTTAATAATTTAATTATTTTTATTATTATAAAAAATTGCAATGCAGGAACCAAAGCCTTATAAAAATAAATCAAGACAAAGAAACAAAATAAAAGAATTACCAAAAAAGAAATTACTTGTATCTTCTATAACTGCGTAAATAGTAATTTCTTCAATTTTTTTAAATAAAAGCCTTTTTTAATTTGTTACATGTAAAATAAAAATATTAAATCTACGTCTAGATTGAATATATATTTCTTAAGTGGGGTTTAATTTTTGGGGAAATTTCTACATGTTTGCTGTAGAATTCTTCATTTAAATTATGATATATATATATATATATATATATATATATATATATACTAATTGATTTATTATAATTATAACATTACTAATTATTGTAATTAGTAGTAATGGAATAATTATTGCACTTATCATAATTTAAATGAAAGATTTTATAATAAACACATATGAAACTTTTTTAAGTTCCCTTTAATTTTAATCTGGAGTAGATTAGATGGTATTAATGTAATTTGTTCTGTGAAACTCTATATATTTAATACCACAATTTTATTTATATAAATGGTACATTTACATATTAAAAATGTAAGTTTTTTAGTAATTTCATTGTTTAAAATATTTTTTTAATAATTTTACTTTTAATTTTTTAATTTAATAATTATATGAAATTGAGAAAAAAGAAATCAATAAAGAAAATAAAAAAAGGTTTATTATTATCTTAATTATTGTAATTTGTTGATCAAATTATGTATATTTTTAGATTTATATAATGAAATTATATTAAATATTATATGTTATTTGTATTTAAATTTCATAAATTTTAAAATTTTTATTAAAATTTCTAATTGTTTTTTAATTTTACAAATTTTCATACAACATATCGATACCTCGTGAATCACAGGAGGGATATCCGAACCTACTCCATCTTGCAAGGCGAGGACAAGTTCGAGATAAATGAAAGAGTAACACGACACAAAGCAATTCGAAATTTGTATTTAAATTTCATAAAGCAATTCGAAATAGATCTGCTGTCATTATTGCCACTCCTAGATCCAATTGGTGAATGGTAATTCAGTATTTATGCCCTTTCCTCGCTCGGCACCGTTTTCGAGAATAAATAAATCAAACTTGCACACACTCCTATATTAATCAGCTCGCCGTCATCATTCTACCCCTACGTCGGGACCCACCCTGCTACTAACTAACTACTTACTAAACTAACAACTCTCTTCATTCCCTAGTTATTTCTCTTCTCTGCATAGCCGCTAGCTAAACTTCTCAGTTGTGAGAATGCCGATCCATCTCCAACTCTCTTCTCTCTTCCTCATATCTCTGGCATTTTTCTCCTGCCCTGCCGCCGCTGCCGCCAGCAACCACCGTGAACCCCCAGATCTGGTCCATTCATCATGCGTTCACGCCAGGTACCCAAACATCTGCATCCGAACCCTCACCAACTACGCCGGGCCGGCCAACACGCCCAAGGACCTTGCACAAGCCTCCGTCAGGATCAGCCTCGCTCACGCTCGCACCGCCTCGAAGTACCTGAAGAGTCTCTTTCCGGAATCTCCGTCGTCCTCGCCGGTCGGCATGAGCCATAGCGGCAGCAAGAGGCAGCGAGTGGCACTGAGGGACTGTATGGAGCAGTTATCGGAGTCGGTGGACGATTTGAGGAGGACTCTGAAGGAGTTGCAGCACCTCCGAGTCGAAACGTTCGAGTCACAGATGAGTGATGTGGAAACGTGGGTCAGCGCTGCTTTGACCAACGATGACACGTGTCTTGATGGGTTCGGTGACGTGGATGGGAAGATAAAGAGTGATGTGAACCGTCGGATCTCGGATGTAGCGAGGGTCACCAGCAACGCGCTCTACATGATTAATCGCTTTGATGAAAGCCACGGCCGTGGTAAGCCTCGTTTCCAATTCCGAAACTAGATCGTGATGAAGTCGATGGACGGTCATAATGCTGCCAGGCCAGCTTTTTAATTATGGTGCATTTTTCTTCTTTATATAAATATACGTAGCAATAATATTAGTTTCAGTAATCATAAATATAAAGTCTGGATCGATTATCATTATTATTATTACTGCTGCTTTTTGAACTTGGAAGCTTCAAGCTTTAGGTACGTATGTAAAAATAAAATAAAATAATGAAACTAATTATATTTATGAGAAAAATAAGCATATTGATGTGTTAATAAATTAAACGGCTGTGCAGAAGAATTTTTTTATGCAGTGTATGCATTTCACAGATGGGGCAACTGCCTCATTCATAATGGACTGAAATGAAGAATCTCTCCTCTTAAAAAGATGAAGTAAATTTTGGAGAGAAATAAATATATAATTTTTCTAAAAAAAATTGTGAATCTAGGTGGGAAAAACATTGAGTTTTAAAATAAAATTTATCTTTTTATTTCTTCAAAAATAATAAAAAATAACAGAATAAATAGCCCAGATACGATTAAAAAAAAAAAATCTTTGTGCCGAAAATTACTTTATGCTGGTAAGCTATATTCTAGGCTTGTCGCAGTTTTAGTCTGGATTAGTTATCCAACGGAAGTGTGTATTAAAGTATATTAAAGAAGAGAGAAACTATGGTATGATCTTTAGTTAATAGTACAGTATATTACATTGCACGTTAAATTTATTTTTTTAAAAGTTAAATTTAACATGATGATATATTAATAGTTAAATCTGGTGATATACTTTTAAATTTGTCATATATTAAATTTATTTTTTTAAAAAAATAAATTTATAATATATTAATAATGAGATCTAAAGATACCTCAATAAGTGATGTATTATAGAATTTTTTATCAAAGAAATATCTTAACATTTTGGGCTAAAATATTTTTTTTTATTTTTATAAAATTGAATTTGTATCAATTTAAATCTTTGTTAAAAGTTTATATCAATTTAATCTTTATAAAATTAATTTCATTTTGAATTTTAATTCTTTTGTGCTATGAAATAAAATTATTGAATTATCTTAAAATAATATTAAAATTTAATGTGAAGTTAATTTTTAAAAATTAAATTAATACAAACTCAACTCCAAAAGAACCAAAATAAGACTTGGCATTCCTTTCATCCTTTGCCCACATGAATTAATGACTTGTTGGCCGAGGAAACCACAATATTATTCACTGCATCACCACATTTAGAACAAACAAACGGAATCCATGAAATTATATGGCTTTGTTTGTGCCTGGATTATATTTTCATGTTCAATAAATACCTACTCTTACGTTTCACAAGGCAAAATTGCAAACATTCATTTAAACAAATTATATTCACTTCATTTTTTAAATTTGATCTAATTAAAATATTAATTTTATTATAATAATAATAATACAATAATATTACTAATGAAGAATATACCTTATAAAATGAAATGATTTAATTTATGAGGTGTTAGATTAAAATTTATTATATTTTATTTTATAATAAAAAAATTAATAAGAATATTTTTAAAATAATTTTAAGATTTTCAAGAATATTAAATATAAATTAAATATAAGAATATATTATATTTAAAATCTGATAAAATATTCTTAAGAAAATTTACAATAAACTAAATGTAAAAATACTAGATTATAACCCATGTGACTCATGGGTTGCAATTTTGCATGACTAAAAGTTAATATTACAATAAATATACCATTCGGCAATTTTATCTTGTTAACAATATATGATCAAGTATCCTTTGAAATGAAAGATATAAAATTAATTTTACATTGAATAGTTCGTAAGTTTTAAAATGTTTCCTTAAATACAATATTAGTTGTGATATTGGAATTATCAATCACTTTGTTATGAAGTAATATGGTTGCAATTATTTTTTTAATTAATTAAGAGATATTATATGTAAATTTATTTAAAAATATTATTAATCTACTTATCATAAATATATCTTTTCAATTATATTTGAAAAAGAGGAATTGTTTGAAGAATAAGAATTGAGATTACACTCATGAAATTATAAATTTCGGTACACTAATTTGATTACTATATTAATAATGGTGTTTAAATTATCATTCACAATATTATAAAGTAATATTTTTAGTCATGCTTTACTTATCTACAAAGACAATAAAATATATAATTAAATATAGGTTTTTTAATTATTTCAATTTTAAATTGTAAATTTTATAGATTTAAGAATTATATTATTATTTATGACATTAGAATTGTAACAAAATTAATTCTAACTTATGTACAACTTCCTTCATTCTATTTTATTTGTTATTTTAGATAATTTTTTTATTATTTATCTATATCTTTAGAAAACTAAAAATGATATTATTAAATTTCTTACAATTTTACTCTTAATATCCTAATAAATAATCAATTACTTTACATATTGGTTATTGATTTTTAGTAAAGAGTAAATTTGTAAATTAAAACTCTTTTCTCCTAAAATTTTGGTTAATAATTATCCTTTTTAATTCTTATGCATTTACCTTAATGATAGATAAAAATACATGGGGAAAATAATTAGAAAATTTCTATATAAATACTTTATTTGTATTAAGTATCAAAAAATTATATTAAAACAATTAAAATTGAATTTTTGTATTATGTATCACACTTGTAAAATTCATAAAAAATTTAACACTAATGAGTTTTAAAAGTTTTACTCAAGAAAATATGGCTCAATCATTAATTAATATATACAAATCACTAATTTATCTAAAAGAAAAAACATTCTAACTTGATTATTTACATAGTTTAATTAACTAATTTTTTTTCAACAATTACTAGTTTTGAGCCTAACTTAATTTGTTAATTAAAATTTTAAATTTTTAATTTAATCAAAATTATTAATGCAAATCAAATATGATTAAAATAAAAAAGATTATAAAAATGCAATAAATAATAAAAAAATCATAGAGATTACTTTAGAAAGGAAGAAAATGGAAGAAAATTAGAAAATTCAGTACATTAAGGAAAAACCTATAAAGACTATGAAAATACAATAAATGAAAGAAAAAAATCAAAAAGTTATTAGCTGTGGTGAGAAAAAATAAAAAAAATTAGAAAATACACCACGTGGTTCACTATAGTATTGTATTTATTGAGAAAAAAATAATAAGTTAACACGTGGTGAGTTAACATCACGGTTAATATATAATATAGATTGAAAAGAAATAATAAATTGACACTTTAAATTATAAAAATGATACTTGTCATAATAAAATGTAGGAAATATTATAGTTAATATATAATATAAAGAATTATATTTTTATTAATTAAATTTTTATAAATTATATTTTTAGAAATGTACACGAATATAAAATTCTATGATCAAACACTACTTTAGTGGTGTAACTTAATATTATTTCATCATATTTTAGTGTGTATCTAGTTGTTAATGAAAAAAAATTAAAAAGATCCTCTTAGAATCTTATCTTAACATGAAGAGCCCCTACATCTACGATGTGTGTTCTTCTTCTCAAAACTAAAACCTAAGGGTTGTTTGGTTCGTAGGAACAACATAGGAAATTGGACTTCTTAAGATATAAACTACTATAGAGTTGTTTGGTTGCCTAAATGGGAGAAAATGGATCTTTCCAGTAACTTATTTTTCCTATAAAACATAGAAGATCACTTACCCACTCCTCCCTAGGTAAGTTTTGTTTCTTGCATTTTCAATTAATTCATAGACGAAAATGATCTTGTTAAAATTAGTTAATATCAATTTTGCCCTTTTAATTGAATATCAGGTTTCACTGTTCGTTATTTCTCGAGCATCTCTCATCTCCTCTCAACCCTAATAGTAATTTCCGACAAAGGTACTAACAATTTTTAGTTTTTGAGCTTCTCTTATTTCGTCTCAACCCTAGCAGCAGTTTCTGACAACGGCACTAGCGATTTTTGGTAAGTCTTGATAACCTTGCTCATTATATTTCCTCTTTTTCTATTATGTAAGTTACAGCCTTCCTAATTGAAAATTTTGGACCTTCCTGACTTTCTGTCAAAGAAAAGAAGCTGCAGCGTCGGAATACAAATAGTAATAAAATAATGGTAGAATTTGACAATAAAGGGTGTATGCTCATGATTTAGCAAATTAGGATGTTTAATCCACCCTACAGCAGAGCTTCTAAGAGGTTCTGGATATGATATCGTTGTTGTTTGCCTGTTAACTACCTTGAAAAAGATGAATGATGTTTGTTGAATTCAAATTACTATGGCTGATCATATTTTCATTACTTTTCTAATTTATAACATTCTTACATGTAATTTGCTTATGTCATACAGTTATGACTCGCTTACCATTAAGTAAAAAGAAGAAGATTGCTACTACATGTATTGTATTATACATATAGATGATGCTCATGATTTTGGAGGTTATTACTGAATTTATGTATCTTCTGTTCCTTTTGAACATTAGATTTCCCAAGCCTATATCCTATATATTTCATAAGTGTGCTGAAGAAAGATATTATGCTAGGCTTTTAAATCTCAGACCAATGATTCAAGAAAGTGACTTAGCATGCTTAGACAACCTTAGGATGAATAAAGCCTATTTTTCTAAGTTATGTGATATGCATAGAGATATTGGTAAGTTACAAGAAAATAGGAACACTAGTTTAGAGGAGATAGTTGCTTTATTTCTATTCACACTTTCTCATAACACAAAAAATTGAAGAACTCAATTGTATTTTAGGAGAAGTGGTGAGACAATATCTAGGCACTTCAATTCAGTTCTCCATGCTGTCTTTAGATGCCATGATATTCTACTAAAGAAACCTGAGCCAGTGACAGAGAATTGCCAAGATGAGAGGTGGAAATGGTTTAAGGTAAGTTAAAATTTTTAGGAAAATTAGATGAATATGTAAATATTTATAAATATATATAGTATATATTAACAAGTTATATATATACACACTGTAAAATTGCTTAGGTGCTTTGGATGGAAGTCATATTAAAGTTCATGTTGGGGATACAGATAAAGCTAGGTTCAGGAATAGAAAAGGAGAACTCATTACTAATGTGTTAACTGCGTACACACAGGATTTGTAATTTATTTATATATTACCTGGTTGGGAGGAGTCTGTACATGACAATAGAGTGCTTCGAGATGTACTTTCTAGAAAAAATGCTTTGATAGTTCCACAAGGTAACAACATAGGTACCTTCACATTGCTTAATTTGAATCAAGGAGCTTATTTGAGATGAAACTACTTAACACTTATCTTGATTAATTATAGGCAACTACTATTTGTATGATGCCGGATACATGAATTATGAAGGATTTCTAACACCATTTAGAGGCCAGAGATATCATCTAAGTGTGTGGAAGAGTAGTGCTCAACCAGTATCTGTTGAAGAATATTTTAATATGAAGCATTCTCAAGCAAGAAATGTTATTGAGAGGTATTTTGGATTGTTAAAAATGAGATGGGGTATTCTAAGATGTACAACTTGGCACCCTAAGAAAACTGTGGGTAGAATTATCTTGCCTTATGCATTGATGCATAATTTCATTCGAACATACATAAGTGTGGATCCCATAGAGCCCTTGCTCGTGGATGGTGAGGAAGAAGAAAATGGTAAACTTAATATTAGGATTATGGAATTTAGTGCTGCATGGAATACATTTAGATATAATCTTGCCAATGAGATGTACAATGCATGGTTATATGACACCACATCATTGAACAGGGTTTAGCAAAAATTATGTAGCGTGTTTCACTTGTATTGCGTTTATGGATTGATAGACAATATACACCTTATTCTTGTATTATTTTTATTTGAATTTGTAATAAGATCTAATTAATGACTTCGCCTTTTATTGAATTAGTAATATGATAATCCTAAATTTCTAAATCATGAGTAGAATGTCGCTCTTACGAATTCCTGTGTTTCCTTTCTCTCTATCTTTCCTTCTGTACAGATGAGTCAACCAAAAGTTTAAAGAAATGTCAACCAAGGTGGTAACGGTGCGAACCCATCTAGAAGATGCATAAGATGGGGATGCGCTGAGGATCATGCACTAATTAGTGTAATGATGGATCTTGTGGAGTTAGGTGGTTGAAAAACGGATAATGGCTAGTTTAAAAATGGTGCTTATAGTAGGTTGGAACAACTTATGGAACAAAAGCTTCTTAGGTGTGGTATGAAGGCTAAACCACACATCGAGTTCCGTATCAAGTATTTGAGGAATCAATATAATACTATTCCGGAGATGTTTAGTCCAGCTGCCAGCGAATTTGGATGGAATGAAGAAGAGAAGTTCGTAACATGCTTAAAATCAGTTTGGGATAAATAGGTGAAGGTAATATTTTATATTATACTTTTTCTTCTATGCACACATATGTGCCTGTGTATATTTCTGGTGACAGCTTTTAAAGTTTTACCTTCTTCTTTCATTATGTTTTTCTTTATTTTATGCTAGAGCCACAAAAATATCGTGGGGTTAAGAAACAAGTCATTTTCATTTTTTGATGATTTAGGTAAAATATTTGGGAAGGATAGAGCCATTGGAGATGAGGCTGTAAATCCACAAGATGTATTAGAAGGGATGGAAGACGAAGTAAGGGATAAAGAAGAAGAAGAATAAGAAGAACATGTTCCTGTCTTTTCCGTAGAGGACACTTACCCAATCCCTCCATGTGCCCTGATGAAAATTTCTTCCTCAACCACCTCATCAAATTGTAGGTCAAAGAAGGGAAAGACAGAAAATTTAGAAGTTTTGAAAGAATTTTCTTCTAGATTTGCATGAATGGGTGATGTGATAGAGGATGCAAGTAAACACATAAGCCACTTAGCTTCTTATTTCTAACATGAATCTAATTCTGCAGGGAGAAGGATGCAAGTGACTAGTGAGATTATGAAGATTGATGGGTTGACTCCTACCCAAGTTATGAATGTGGCAAGGAAAATTGCTCTCAACCCTCTAGAAGTTGATTTCTTTTTTAGCCTTCTAGAAGATTTTAGAGCTACTTATATGCATGGTTCGTTACTTCCAGATCAGTGAAGTTCTATGAAAACTAGTAGTCATTTGGAGCCAACACACTCACTGAACTCATGTTATATTGTTGAACTTTTGTATGTGCACCTATTTTTTAGATACTTATCTGACATCAGAACCCCTAATATATTAGTTGATGTGGCTTCCGGTTAATGTATATAAGTTACTGAACTGGATTTCCTCAAGCTTTTAGTAGAATATAATAATACTTTTTTATTTTTTTTCCATGGCAATTCTGTCGAGACTCCTGTAGTACAGTTCAATTCATATCCTGTATCATCTCCAAACATCATTACACATTATCTTGAATGTTACTCTTTTGGATGAAAATAGTAACACCCAAGAATGTAACCCATTGTAGTGTGAGAAAGGCATGTTTATTATTGGGGGTCTACACACTGTTAGGTGGTTACTTCGCTTGAGAAAGCAGGCTAATCATCTGTATGTTACTATTTAGGGTTCAGGACAATAACATCACTGAGGCTGATGAAGAATTAACCTCGGAGGATTACAAGTGGCTGGAATCTAGTTCTTGTTAGTTAGTTATGTAACTTGACGCATTCTTCTCTGGATAAGATCTAAGAACTGCCTTTTGTGGGATGTTACTGTTTTAGACGATGACAGTAACATCCAAGAATATGGCTCATGAATATCAGGTGGATGCATTTCCACTTCTGGGGTAAAGCCTACTGTGCATTGGCTACATTGTCTGAGAAAGTAGGCCAACAAGCTGCATGTTACTATATTGGTCCAAGAGAGTAACGTCATCGAGGCTGTTAGAGTTTGAGCCCGGAGGGTTACAGGTGGCTGGAAATTGGGTCTGAGAGGTTAGTTATGTCACTAGACAAGTTCCTTCCTGGATAAGATCCAAGAAATGCCTCTCTGTGGTATATTACTATTTTGTCCGAAGACAGTAACATCATCGAGGCTGTTGGAGTTTTGAACCCAGGGGTTTACAGGTGGCTGGAAATTGGGTTTGGGAGGTTAGTTATGTCACTTGACAAAAGTTCCTCTCTGAATAAGATTCAAGAAATGCCTCTCTGTGGGATGTTACTGTTTTGTCCGAAGATAGTAATATTATCAAGGCTATTGGAGTTTTGAGCCCAGGAGTTTACAAGTGGTTGGAAATTGGGTCTGGAAGGTTAGTTATGTCATTGATAAGTTCCTCTCTAGATAAGATCCAAGAAATGCCTCTCTGTGAGATGTTATTGTTTTGTCTGAAGATAGTAACATCATCGAGGCTATTGGAGTTTTAAGCCCGGGGGTTTACAGGTGGCTAGAAATTAGGTCTGGGAGGTTAGTTATGTCACTTGACAAGTTCCTCCTTGGATAAGATCCAAGAAATGCCTCTTTGTGGTATGTTACTATTTTGTCTAAAGATAGTAACATCATCGAGACTGTTGGAGTTTTGAGCCCGGGGGTTTACAGGTGGCTGGAAATTAGGTTTGGGAGGTTAGTTATGTCACTTGACAAGTTCCTCCCTAGATAAAATCCAAAAAATGCCTCTCTATGGGATTTTACTATTTTGTCCGAAGATAGTAATATCATCGAGGCTGTTGGAGTTTTGAGCTCGGGTGGTTACAGGTGGTCGATAACTGTATCTGGTTAGTTTAATGATACGTCACTTGACAAGTTTCTCGCTGGATAAAATCCAAGAACTACCTTTTTATGGGATGTTACTATTTTAGTCGAAAATAGTAACACTTAAGAAAATGGCCCATATGCATGTGAAAGATGCATGTCTATTGCTGGGAGACTTTTTTAAAGAATGTACTTCATTCATACTAACTTTGGTGGTAGGTCTTACAAATAGTACCACACAACTGGATGTTGCTGTATCGATCAGAAAAAAGTAATATTAACGCAGGTGTTCATAATTCATAGGGTAACGTGTTGTTTGAGTGCTAACATAAACTGGATATAAGATTAAACTGTATAAAAGATTAACATTTGCAATTGAGTTATACATACAATTAAATTTTAAATATATCTGAGACCATGGTTTTACATGAATTTAGTGTTACATATGTGCATAATAATTAACTTTAGTATTACATATATGCATAATAATCAACTTCAGCTAGGAAAACTGAAATTCTCGAGGAATTTAGTAACTAATTTTGCTCTATATTATCTCACTTCCTCTAGCAAAAATTGTTCTTCAAACTCTTTATTGTTGAATATATTCTCTATATGCTTACAGACAAAAATCCCACAATCTTTCCTGTAAAACAGTAACATGAGTTAGTTTGGTACCTACTAGACATGTTACCCTTGGATAAGAAAAGAACTTGCTACTTACGACATTTTTTCCTGTTATGGTGCCCGTTCGTATGATATTATATCAAAAGGTGGACGTGTGGTGGCTGGCTCTACCTTCGTATCCATTCCACTATGTGCAAGGATTTCATTCATTTTTTTCTCGTAATAGTCCTTCTGTTGCTAGCAAATAAAAAAATAAAAAATAAAAACTCCATGTTATTATCTACACTGCTGGTTGTAACATCTTGTATTGTTATGAGTTATTATTTTTTGTTATGGCAACAGTAACACGGGAAAAAAACACATCCAGCATACAAATAACCCAATGAAGTTTAATTAAAAATGAAACTCTGAGAAAACATCTAGTTACTATTTTGACAAGAAACAAAAACATTAATGAATAACAGCATATCATCTAATAGCATCACACTTGACATGTTTTCTCCAATGGAAAGCCATGTTATGAGCTATATACGAGAGATACAACGTTGTCTTATTGTAAGTATGAGATGTTACTGTCTCTGATGGAAATAGTAACATCAATAAGATAACAAGATAGAGGGTTCAAGAATGCGGCTAGCAATGCAACTTCAATCAAACCTAAAAAGTAACATCACTTATTATTCTATCGTAGTATTTACTATCACTTGCCACCATCGTGGCATCACGAAAGTATGGATCCAGTGCCCCTTCTCTTCTCAACCGCAGCGAGTTGTAGTGTGTCCATTTGCACTCTTTGTTATCTAGGATGAGAAATGTGAAGTAGTTAGGGTTTCTGAAGTCATTCACACCCATGGTGTTTAGGAGGAATATAATAACATCTACAGGCATTGCCTTCTCCATATGTGTATCGAATTTGAACTGTCTGGCTTCTTAGAGTAACTTGACGTCACTCACAATGTAAAACTGTCAATGTAGTTTGAGCACAAGTCAATATCAATGTTATCTTTTGTAATTCATATTTGGGAAATGGATTCAAGATTTTACCCCGCAACAGCTGTTAAATGTAAATATCTTCCTTTTACTGTTCATGGAAGCCAAGCTCAGAATGTAGACATGGCCATCTATGATCTGTATTGAATGAACTTAATTCTCGTTAGAAGATTAATTATGGTGGCAAACTCCAAACAGTAGCATAAGAATCTAGCATTTGTAACACAACGAATAATTACATGTAATTGTTTGCACTCCACACAGTAGCACCATGCTTTCTGAGCTCGAATAGACTCGGTTAGGTTGTGTTACTATTTTGGATGAAAACAGTAACATAACTACAGGGAGGAACAAGATAAAATAATAATGCGTTTAAATGATCAGAGAATACATACGTTGTTCGTGATTGACTTCCCCTTGATTACTTCCACCAACTCGTCAATGGTTATAAACAAATCTTGCTGGGGGGTTGATCAAACAAAAATCCTGCATATGGTGATTTGGCATAGGGATGAGACGAGGCCATAGGCAATACTTTCTAGTAAATGCAAAGAATTGAGAAGAAAGTAGGGCATGACTTACTGTAAGTCTCCTCCATTTTTTATTTGTACCATCTTATTCCGGACATCTTGGGTTAGGTGCTTTGCAGCTGGCAACTTTGTAATATTGTTGCCTTATAAGTTTGTTTCTTTTTAGTTTTATCTGTTAGTGTTTCATCAGGGATTATAATAAGGGCCTCTTTGCTCCGCCCAAAGACCTCTTCAACAGTTATTGTCTATTGTCGTGCATCTATTTGTCTTGTACATTTTTTCACTAGCTTCGAGTACGTGAACTCCTCGTCCTGTTTTATTTTTCTTGTTTCTGATTTAATCTTCGATATCATCGAATGCTGCTTTTCCTCGTCTTTATTTTGTTCATCAACTCCAGTGGTTTCTACCTTATCTTGTTCAACCACCTGCACATTTTTTTCTAATAATTGTGTGCATTGAGCTGTTTATTTTGATTTTTCAAATTGTCGTTAACTGCCCTGATGTTTTCTGCCTCACTTGTTGTAATGGACAGTTGCTCCTGTAACCGTGCGTTATCGTGTTTGAGTTTTGCTATTGTTTCTATGTTTTGTTGTGTCTGTTGTTCTGATGTCTAAAGTTTCTCAATGAGAGACGTCAATTTATCCTTCAATTTGAGAATTTTTATGTTTACATTAAAGAGATGATCCCTAAGCTATTGGACTTCATCATTGTCTTGTTGTTGTTGCTCTTTATGGGATAGTACAATATCTGCAAATTAGTCCAACTTTGTTGATCGTGGTTGGATCACGTACTGGGCCAATGCTATCTCAGTATCATTTCCCGAATCCTCCGATTTGGAAGGTGTGTTCTGTGATTCTCTTTTGTCAATAAATTCAATTAATTGTAGATTTGTTTCAACTGTGTAGAGGAGGTCATATTCTTGTACTGTTAGCTCAATATCTCTATTTACGATCTGAAATATAAAAGTGTTTCCACTATTAGTGTGGTAAGTTGGCATATTTCTGTTTAGGTGAAAAATAGTAATATGAAAATAAATGACTAAGTGACAGTGTAATAATAATTATAGGTAAATTATTAACTATGAAACACATTAAATGCATAAAATAATGTATAGTTAATGGAAAGAAATTGCAATGAAAAGATATTTCTGTTTCCACTTCAGTTCAGTGGAACCCCACGATATGTTACTGTTTTATATGGAAACCTTAACACAAGGTCAATGAAGGGAAAAAATTGACAAATCGAATATTACTAATGAGTTAAAACCGATAAAGGGCGTATGTTACTATTTTTCAAAAAATACAGTAACATGTTGCATTGTAACTATGGCATGCTTCTATTTACTATGAAACAGCAACACCAATTATAAAACAAAGTAAATTGCTGGAATGAGGATTAGATTAACAATAGAAATATGGGAAGAAGGACCTGTGACTGTTTCACATAAAACAGTAACATCTTGTTTGATGATATTATTTTTCATGGAAATAGGCAGTAACATGTGATCCAGTACCAAT
Source organism: Sindora glabra (assembly GCA_020226215.1). Taxonomy (NCBI): domain Eukaryota; kingdom Viridiplantae; phylum Streptophyta; class Magnoliopsida; order Fabales; family Fabaceae; genus Sindora; species Sindora glabra. Next base: position 56,095,391 of record CM035231.1, read on the forward strand.
ATATACTGGACTTCATAATGAGTTAAAATTTTCATACGGTTACCTGAAGCTGGCTAATAAGTTGACCCCTCAGTTGGCGTGTGAGGAGCTTCAAGTCCCATTTGAGGCATCTTGGAACTCTTTTGATGTGATACTCACTCAACACGCTTGTAGTCTCTCACAGCCAATATTGTTGACAATAAATCGTTCATTTTGTCACGTTAGTTTCCATTGGAAGCTGCATTCAAAGACGGAGTAATAAAAGGCGCAAAAAATTAGAGGTAAATAAGTTATTCTTGTACGTAGACATTAACACGAAAGAAAAATTCAAAATAACTATTGAGTGAAATCACATTAACAACCAAAATGTCATAAAATTTTGGGTTGCCATAAAATAGACAAAACAGGTACATGTTACTGTTTTTGGTCGAAAATAGTAACATGAACCAAGAGTGCCGACAAACATACAAAAAGGAGGCAGGAACATTCACTCAAATGAATGGAAATGAATTAAGACAATATAAAAGATAGTGACACGAAGTAAAAACAGTTTTGACAACTTTAATTTATTGGCAATAGCATGACACATCCAGTTACATTAAGGGTGCTGTCCTTTTTAAGTGAATTCATTAGTTGGTCGTGAATGTATTGTGACCACCAATATTATACTATTGCATCTACTTCCTCTACGTATTGGATGTATAACAAGCCTAATGTGTGGGCCCTGTTTGGTATGAAGAAGGTGACTAGAAACATCAATGTCATAAGACGGGAGACATCCTTCACATTAGTCTCTGATGTTCCTCGCACTGCTCTTTCAAGTGTGTTGAATATTATTGGTTTAGTCATCCATGCTTTGCCACGAAAATACCTTATGTCGAAGTCTAACCAAACCCTTTTGCCAGATGTTGTTTAGATAGATTGGTCTCCATCCCTTATTCTAAAAATCAGTTTCACTGATGTTGGTGTTATTCTGATATGTTCGCCCCTGATATTGAAATAATTATTATTGTATAAGAAGGTAGCAATTATGGACTAAATTTTAACATTGCTCTTCCGATACATGTTGCGATCAAGTTCCTTTGTTATTATTGCATTTATTAGGACCCAAAATGGGTTTTGTCACAGCACTATCGTGTGTCTGTCATCGATATGAAGCTGATCAACCTGTCTTATGCACGCTAGCATATTGGACCTGTATTGATGGAATTTTTGAGTTTCTTCTTCAAAATCTTCTACCTATGTGAGTGCTCTAGTGTCTTTTTGTTCAAGTAAATGTCAAATTAAGCGTTAAATCATACATAAATAGACAAAATGAGGTATGATTAATAATTTAACTTTCAAGAAATAGTGTGTTATTGTTTCTTGAACAGTAACATGAACTAAAAAATGAGATATACGTGTTTAACAAAACTCTACTGAACAAACAACTAGAAAAAACATGCAAAAGTGTTACTGTGTGAGGTATGAATAACAATGCAACCTCGTGGTAGAGGTGTATTACTGTTTCACCCAGAAATAGTAACATGAGCCAAGAACCGATATACAACTGTCTTACAAATCTCTCCTGTGTTGATAATAAGCAAAAGGAACATAAGCTGACAAGATGAGGTATGATTAACAGCAAAACTTCTAAGAAATTATGTGTTACTATTTCATTAAGAGACAGTAACATGAATCAAAAAAATGAGATATGCGTGTTTAACAAAACTCTACTATGTTGACAAAGAACAAAAACATGCATAAGTAGACAGTATGAGGTATGATTAACAATGCAACCTCATGGTAAAGGTGTTTTACTGTTTCACCCAGAAATAGTAATATGAACTAATATTTGAGATACAACTCCTTCAGGAAACTCTGCCGCATTGATAACGAGCAAAAGGAACATAAGTTGACAAGATGAGGTATGATTAACCGCGAAACTTCCAAGAAATTATGTGTTACTATTTCATCAAGAAATAATAACATGAACCAAAAAATAAGATATGCATGTTTAACAAAGCTCTACTACGTTAACAATGAGCAAAAACATGCATAAGTGTTACTGTGTGAGGTATGAATAACATTACAAGCTCGTGGTAGTAGTGTGTTATTGTTTCAATAAGAAACAGTAACATGAGCTAAGAACCGAGATATAACTGTCTTACGAATCTCTACTACATTGATAACGAGTAAAAGGAACATAAGTTAACGAGATAAGGTATGATTAACAACGGAACTTCCAAGAAATTATGTGTTACTGTTTCATCAAGAAACAATAACATGATAACATGAACCAAAAAATAAGATATGCATATTTAACAAAGCTTTGTTGCATGAACAACGAGCAAAGACATGTACAAGTGTTATTGTGTGAAGTATGAATAATAATGCAACCTCATGATAGTGGTGTATTATTGTTTCAACGAGAAACAGTAACATGAACCAAGAACCGAGATATAACTATTTTACGAAACTCAAATGTGGTAACATGGTTTTGTTTGGTTTGCAAACAGAGACGCCAATCCAAAAAATACAAGAAATAGACAAGATGATATGTGACTAAACAGAAAACCTTGACAAAACCAAGGTGTTTACCATCTCAAAGACTAACATTAAACGAGATATTACTATTTCGTGTGAGAATAGTAACACCTACCAAAATGTGGTAATAAACTTACAAATTAAACATGATTAACAGTAATACTGATGGAAAAGCATGTTACTTTTGGGCATCAGATGAGTAAGGTGTGTTCGTTTGTTTTTATGTGAACAGAATGCCAAAAAGACAATGAAATATGCACGGTGCCATTTTTATGTTTCTCATTCATTCAGATATTATGTGGAGTGATAGTAACATGCAACAAAATATTTGGTATACTGTGGTCGTACTAACTTCTAGGGTTTCCTTTGAACTTATATAAGAACACAAATCCAAAGAAACTATAATATTTTCCTTCAAGTTAACTGAAGTATAATACCTGTACTAGAGTCAATATTAAAGAGGAGGTGGGTTTACCTGTGGACGGCCCATTTGTGCGGAATTATTGTTTGAACTTGTTTTAAGTTTCGGATGTCGAGAAATGATGTTCTCCGATTGTTCAGGGTCATTAGAGTCTTTTCTTGCTGTATTTGCCGACGATTTGCACGATGTCTTCCTGTGTCTTGAGTTCACTGGTACTGCGCTTTGAGATGGAATGTGAAGTGTTGTTACTATTTTGATCTTTATGTGCCTCCTGAAACGCCCATCGCATGCATTATTTCATCTGCAGGCCATTGCATTTTGCCAGTTCAATGTCGTGTCTTTTCATTTTCTTGCTTTGAAGAACAGTAACAACATTTGGGACTCTCATTTTTCATATAAAAAAATAAAATCAATTAATATTTGTTAATATATTATTTTAGAGGCTATTGTGGTCATTTCATTGTTATTTCTTAGGAAATACAAAGTTGAACTAAACAAAATATAGGAATTTATTTATTGGGAAGTGTGACTTGCTCCATGTCAACTAAACAAAATTTTGGATTTTCCAGGAAGTTCATGTAGGAAATGAACTTCCTATGAAATTTCATTTCCCATGGGAACTTAATTCTCGTATGAACTAAACGACCCCCTATTCATTTGCTCAATGGTATAGCTAAAGGTGAAAAGGGGATTTGAGACCACAGTATTCTGATCATAGCATTCTTAAGTCTATGTCATGAAACACCACTAAGTATCCACATTCAGACCATACACATCAATCTCACCCCTCCTGCTCTTTTTCCTTCACATCCGAAACCATTACATCTCTTCAATGGCAAACCTACAATGAAGGCGAAAGTTGGGTGGACTAGTATTCAGATTTCTACATCTTCAGTCCAAGGTCCCAAAAATTCATCTCAATAGCAACTCGATAAACAGTCAGGCCTGAGATAGAGGGCACAATCATCTGCAAGGACAATGAATTGACGTCGGATATCGAGGACGTCGTGGAATCGAAACAAAGTAAAGGCAACAACACAGGCGTTACATTAGTAGGCAAAGTATGCAGCACAAAAAGACTAAATATAGAAACTGTTCGCATAATGATCTGTAAAAGTTGGAATGTCATAACGGATCATATGATTGGTGATGGAGGACCAAACACTTTCATAATACAATTCAAGGACCCTGCAAAAGCCCAGGAAATATTACAGAACTCTCCTTGGAACATTATGGGCAATTTATTCAATCTAGCTATATTGGAACAAGGATAAAGCCCACCCAAGGTAAACTTCTCTAAAAGTAAATTTTGGGGCCAAATCCACAGTTTACCATATGAATTCTTAAGTTGGGACAGCGTCTGGAAATTTGGAAGCATAATTAGGAAAATTTTTGTTGTGGGTTGCTTGAGGGACAATGGCTATGTGCTAAGATATTTCCCTCGAGTCAGAAACAAATCAACATCCTTAAACCTCTGCATATGGGAATATGGATTCCAAAAGGAGAAAGAAAGAGAAGTTGGGTGCATTCTGCTATGAAAAATTACAGAACCTATTTTATGGCTGCTAGGTTGTTGGTCATGAAGCCAAACATTGCAAGAAACGTAGACAAATGGACTCAAACAAGGATAGATTTCGCCGATATGGTAGATGGGTGTGCATTTCACCAGTACGTGCAATCAAAGAAATACCTAGCCCAGTCTAGATGTAGAGAAAGGAACAACTAAACTACTTTTGGTGACCGGGACCACTGACCACAATCCAGCCCAACCAGTAATAGGAGCAGTAACACTAATGAATAATAAAGAGATCGATCAAGTTGTGAATATGCTAAATGATACTTTCAATCTCAATTCATTTCATGACAAAGCAGCCATACACTGACTTGAGAGAAGATGGAATTTTTAGCAGGGTGTTTTTTCATCATAACTATGATTAGAGTTGCAGTGAGAAATCAATTTATAGTGATTGCAGCGTTAAAATGTAAGAGAGAGCATGACAATCATTTGTATGATTGATTTAAGGTGCGCATTTTAAATTCTAGATAATGAAAATTAATTGTACAATCAGTTCCTTTGTCTAGATTTTGCCTTTAAATACGAGAAATTCACAATCGATTTAAGTACGAATAGTTTCTAGAAAACTTGAAAATTAGTTGTATAATCAATTTCTTTATTCCAAATTTGCCTTTGGACAAAGAGAATTGATTGTGCACAAAATTCATATGAGAAAATTTTTAGCTTTAAGAAAATTTTTACTATTTATCTAATCAAAATGCCCTCTTAACTTATTTATTGCATACCAAACCTTTATACAATCATTAATACACACATTTAACACTCCAGATCAACCTTCTTCATCATTCATTACATTCACAACATCAAATCAAATACATTTCATAAATATCATTACATCTTCATAGTTTAACTAAATTATTCACTCATCTTGTATGAAAAAGGATGTTAGAGAGTTAGTTTGAAAATCTCCTAACCTTAATTACATCAAAATATATGGATTTTAGAGCTAGAGTTTGGAATTTTCAATAGAAGCCAAATAATCTCAAATTTTTTTATCAACTAAGAAGAAATAGAAATGATTTTTTATGAAAACAATATTCTTACCTTAATTGAATGAAGAAATTGAGAATAATTAAAGCTCCCTTACTTGGTTTATAAAGTTGTGAGAAGAGATGGTGAAGAGAATTAAGAAAAATGAAAAAGAGGGAGATAATGTGAAGAATAGGGGGTTTGAAAGTTGAATTAAATGGCCAATAATGCCTTGAGGGGCATTTATGAAAAGCACTTCTAAACATTTTCTATACTCATATATTTACTTATAATAATTTAAAACTATATATTTTATAATTTTATTTAATTTTTTTATCATATTCTCATGAAATTTATACTTTTTTATTTGTTAATTTAATAATTCATTTTCAAACTTCAAATTTTAATAAAGTTTTTCTATCATTTAGATTATTTATCCTTTAAAATAAATTCTAACTTACTATATTTTAAAAAAAGGTATAACAAGATGCTACTTAGTTTAGGAGCTTTTAGTTAGGGAGAAGACTTCTGTACCCCAGATGCAAGTGGGGAATATGAACTTCGGACATGTGGTTATTTATTAGCTCTTGCATTTTGTTAAATATGTTACACCATATGTAGAGAATTACTTCTCAATTCTCAAAATCAAATCAATCAAAAGATTTGATGTTTAAAATTAACTTTTCTGAAAATAGGTTCCTTCTGTACTTTTTTATTTCAAATAAAGTCGTTAATGATTTAATAAAATTTTATTTATTTTAATGAAATAATATTATATTTGATTTCAATGTAATTATTTTTTTATTTAAACAAGCATAGTTAAAAATTAATAATTTTTCAATTTCAATATTAAAAAAATTACATCAATCTAACAACCTAAAAGAAAGTTGTCATAAATGAATTTATATAAAAATTTATTTATTTATTTGTAATGAAATTAGCTTAATTTAATAATGTGAACATTATAAGATTTTTTTTGTGATTTTTTTTACATAAATACATTCCTAATTTGCTTTAAAAAATAAAACTTTTATACACAAATTATACTTACGGGTATTAAAAATTTTATTGATAAGCAAATAAGAAAAAAATGACATGTTACTTATATGAATAAAAATTCTATATCAAAACTACAAACAAATAAAAAAATTGAAAAATTTCTTATATGAAAAACATTTTCAAGTAAACTATTGTTTTAAAAGATGATTACGTTAAATACAAATAATTGTTCATAATTTTTATGAGGCAAAAATATTTAAATATGGATAACAACGCTAAATATTATTCATAAGGCTAAAAAATATTGATAATTAATTAAAATTTTTATTATAAATTAATAGTTTATATTTATTAAAATTTTAATTTTAATTTTAAAAGTAAAAGTTAGTTAAATTTCAATTTAAAATTTATTTTTGACTTCAAATTAATTCTAAAAATTTAATATTTATATAATCAAATACAATAAAAAGAATAATATCATAAAGCTCATATATTATTAGAGGTGAAAACAAGCCAAGTCAAGTTTTAATATAAATATATCATGCTTGTTTTAAAATTTATTCATCTAAATTTAGCTTATGACCTATTTATAGACTAAAATTTTAATTTAACTTAACTTATTTATAAATTTTAAAAAGTTTGACCTGACTTATCAACTTATTTAAACTTAATTATTAAAATTTAAATAAATTATTGATAAATTTATAAGTTTAAATATATATGTCATGAATAGGTTCCTTAGTAAAAAGAGAATAGTAATTTTGTTAAATAAATAAGATATCGAACAAAATTTTATCTTTATTTTTTTAGAAGTTTTAATAATTCAATATAATAAATTATAATTATATTTATTTAAAATAAAAATATTAAATAATATAATAATATAAATTCATCATTCACAAATTTTAAAACTTTAGAATATAAATGACTAAATTAAAAAAAGATACAATAATAAAAGAGTAATAGTTATAATAAAATTAATTAATTTAAATAGACTATATTAAAGTAATATATTAGTTAAATAAACTGACTTAATTAGCCAATAAATTAAGTATAAAGTTAACTAGATTAGGCTTATTTAATAAATAGACTAATATATTAACCACATAATTTATTTAATTAAATAAATATATCAAATTTTTAACGAGTTAAATCATAAATTATCCATAAATAATCCAATTTATTTCCATCCTAGTCCACCATTAAAAATTTGGAAAAAGGGGTAAAAGAAGGGAGCTTTTTATACGATATATATATATATATATAAGTTAAATGATTGTTTGCACCTTTCAAAATATCAAGAATTTTTTACACATAAGATAAAATACAAGAGATTGTATATATTTTAATCTAAATAAATAATTTTTCATTTAATGATGACTTCTTATTAATTTGTTAGATTGATGTAATTTTTTTAATATTGAAATTAAAAAATTATTAATTTTTAACAATGCTTGTTTAAATAAAAAAATAATCACATTGAAATCAAATATAACATTACCTCATTAAAATAAATAAAAATTTATTAAATCATTAACGACTTTATTTGAAATGAAAAAAGTACGAAAGGAAACTATTTTTAGAAAAGCTAATTTTAAAACGTCAAATCTTTTGATTGATTTGACTTTGAGAATTGAGAAATAACTCTCTACATATAATGTAACATATTTAACAAAACGCAGGAGCTAATAAATAGCCACATGTCTAGGGTTTATATTCTCCACTTGCGTCTGGAGTATGGAAGTCTCACCTTTTTTGTTAATGGCTATGATTGTCTGAAATAATGAAGGAGAAGTCATGGGATTATAGTATGACAATTATAAATGCTCATTAGCTCTAATAGTAAAACTTCTAGCAATACACAAAGCTTTCCTAGTTGCCAATAATTTTCTAAGCAAGTTTATTCTAGTAGAAAATGATAACATGACTGCCATCGAAATGCTTTTGAGAATTATGGAATATTCCTGAAAAGTATTGTTAATTTTGAAAGGGTGAAAATCTTATTGTTAATTTCACAAAATGTATCTTTGGTGCCTTTGTGAATAAAGTGTTGTTGCTATAAAAGAGTTAAGTGGGATGCTCAAAATATTAGCAAAGATGTACATGGGATGGATTATCGGGATTGTAGATTGGGCTTTTCATACATATTTGCATGAAATACATGGTTTAAGCTTGGGTTTAACCCATTTAATTTAAAAAAAAAATTGGTTTAGGTGGTCCAACCTAACTTAATTAATTTTATATGCAGTTCAAGGCTTGGTTTAAAATTTTGATTATTTTTATTATTATTGTAAAAAAACAAATTTTTATATAAAAATATATATAAAAAGAAAATAAAATATTTAAATATGTAAAATATTTAATTATATTAAATTAAAAATTTTTATATTAAAAATAATTAAATATAATTATTTTTATAATATATAATTATATTATTAAAAATAAATTTATATTTTTTGGTACTAGTTGTATAGGTCTAAGTATTAGGTATGAGATAGGCCGCCTTTCTCATCTCCTCCTACTTCAGATAATCTTATTATTCAGGATATTATATCACGGGATGATGTATTGTTTCCTCTTGAATAATAAATAAAGATTATCCATTAAAAAAATTAAATCCTAATAGAAAAGAGGCTTATCAACTAAATCTATACGTAGGCATGATATACACATTTACATTCATTGATATAAATATATATATAGTAACATTTAATTATTTTAAAAACATAAATATTTAATTTAGCATAATTAAATATTTTATTAGTTAAAATGTTTTATTGTTTATAATTTAAATGTGTATTTTTATGAATTTTTTTAATTTTTACTCAAAATAATAATAAGAATTACCAATAATTGAACTTTTGAGTCAATGCTTAGACCTTATATAATTTTAATTCAAACAAGTCAGACAAAAGATTTTTTCTAAAATAAAATATTAAACCAACCTAGAATAAATGCATTTCATATAATTGTACAAGAAAACCTTGCATGAAAGTCCGATTCATGTATATTTCATTTTTTTTCTTTAGATTTAAGTCAGATTATACCCTTTTTGAAGAAATAAAGTTTTTCCAACAATAATTTTATTCATTTGTATATATTTCTACTCCTTAACATTCATGCTTCTGTACAATCATTTTTCCCTTGGAAAGGATTATAGGCTTGACAGGCTCCCCCTTTACATTGCAGAGTGATCGTCTTCATCGGGATTACTCTTCATGGTTAGTTCCACTCAGCTCTAGTGACAAGAGGATATCGGATATCAAAAAATTTACTTAAATTAAAAGTTTCAATATCAATACTTTAATTATATAATAATATGGAAGATTACTACTGAACGTGTAGATCAACTAACATAAAATTATTTTAACTTAATCAGAGGTCTCGAATTCAAATCCTTAAAAATGCTACTATATTAAAATTTTGTTAAAAGAGCTTTATTGCTAAATGTGATTCTAACTATCTCGAGTCCGAAGTACTTGACTTCTAATATGATATCCAAATAATAGATGGTTATATACCAAAAAATATATATAGTAATATGAAAGACACCAATCTTAATAAAATAGAAATGAATTATCATAATAAAAGATTGAGAGATTAGCAAGAATAGTTAAAAGTTAAGGATATAATATTTATAATTGTAACCATAACTTTTATTATAATTGTAAATTGTAAATTGTAAATTTAGTAATAGTCTACATGCTGGACAAGTTATTTAGTACAGTGATAGATCTGCTAAACAAGTATTAAGGACAATTGTTCCAAAAAAAATTACAAACACATAAATACTAATTATATATATTGCTCCTACAATTCACTAATATTGCTCTTATACTTTGTAATATTCGATTAAAGGACAAAAATTTCTTCAATATAAAAATTAAAATGTTTGAAATCTTACTGCACACATTAACACGTATGAAAGGTGGGTTCAAAAATAAAAACATACTTTAGTTTTATTTAAATATATTCATTTCTCATAATTATTTTAATTTTTATATGTACATTTTACCTTTAACAAACTAAAGTTTTTGGATTCACTAATGAGCTCCGTATAGACTTTACAATTTCATAATGCATCACAATACATTAAATTTAACATAAATGACTATAAACTCAATTCATTTATAAGAACAAATTATATACGTAGTATTTAACGTCTTATTAAAATTATGAAAGTACTTTTAGTTAACAAATTGGAAAATTATATAATTTCACCGCACAAAATTTATAAATATGATTTGTTTAAATATACAATAATAAATAATCAAAGACTCTTCGATACAATTGAGAATAATTTTGCTTGTATATTTATTCGTCATATGACACCACCCAATATGTTTAAAAGTATAAGATATATTTTTTTTCTATACTTTCTCTTATATATATATATATACATACATGTAAAATACTTAAATTATTTTAATTTATCTTTTATACTTGCTAGCTCATATATTTTCAAATAACATGCTAAGTTTTTTTTTAATCATATCAAGAAAATTATTATTTATTTACCTATTTAATTAATGTGAATATATATCATTATTCACATAAGACCAATAGAAATGAAAATAACTTTTCTTTGGCAACATGTCAATGAAAATAGAGATATTAATATTTCAAACTAATTATAAAACTAAATATAATTAAAAAATAATTGCACTACCATTAACTTCAAAAGGGAACAAAATTATAAATATTATTATGAATAATGATAATTAAATGTAGATGTTTATATAGCAAACATTATATTTTTATTATAATTAATTATTAGATTTTAATTTTTTTCATGTGCTAATATTATGAAATTGTAACTTTGACCTATTTATTCTATAAATATGAATTGTATGGATCATTTTATGTACACTTGGATAAAATATATTCCACCTATTATAATTTTCATTCATCTCTTTTATATATTTCTTTAGTTATCTAATTAGTATTGAACGTCTTTTATAACACGTTATCAATACAATTCTCTTTTAGATTTAGTTTTTTGAATTCATAAGAGAAGCATCATCATTGAAAACCATCAAATTTGCAAAGTTTGTGAGCATAATTTTTCTCTTTATCAAATTTTAATATGATTAAGTTATGATTTCTATTATGTTATATAAATTATTTATTCAAACATCCTTCTCATTTTTCTTTATAATTATGCGTATTAAATTTTATGCATAAAATAAGAAAAATTTACATATGATAATTCTTGTTATTTGTGATCACTATTATTTATGCATAAAATTATTGCATTGCGTATAAAATTAGTTTATTATTTATGAGTTGTTGCTTTATGAATAATTCTTGTATCTCTATTTTATAATAATTTTGTTTCTTTAATTTTATTTTACTAATTCAAACATTCAAATTGTTTGATAAGAAAGTGAGCTCATCAATTTGACACTTATCTATAAATTTTATTTATCTACTATTGCATGCCTTCCACTTTTGATTTAGTTATGTATTGAAATAATATTTATACATATGATTTAATGATTTATGTATATTGAAATTCTATTTTATTTTAATTGATATATCTTTTAATTCAATCAATGTTCATATTATAGCTATTAATGCTTAATATTATAGAAAAAATTATCTATGATGGATATTGAATGTTTAAACTCTTTTAAATGTAATAAATCCTAAAAATGTGATTTAATAAAGAAATAAAGTATTAGTTTGAAATCATGCAAAAATACCTAAGAAGATTGTTATTCATGTCTATCATAATTGCATTTGGTGAGCTTATTGCGCCAATGATAACTTTGTGGAATTTACATATCTATTTTTTTCTATACCTCTTTATTATTAATATGCAATTTTATTGTAACAATTATATAGTTGAATCATTTTTATTATCCCTTATGTGTTTTATCTATAATTAGATGCTTTACCATTATTATAATTAGTAAGATGTCAATATGCTTAAAAATAAAGTGATATTTCAAGAATTTCATATAAATTTAGGTTTTTTTATCATATTTATTTAGAATTCAATTTAAACACAATAAATTTTTTATGCTAATATATGCTTTAAATATTTAGTTAGAAAACCTATATTGTAGATTTAAAAATGTTGAAGAAAAAATACACAAATTTACGGATGGAAATCATAGTAATTATTAGCTTTTAATATGATTTGAACAATTTTATTTTATTAAATGATTTGCCATTTTTCTCATGTTTTTACATGTATGAAAATTTGCTATTCACTTTGAATGTGATGATGTCACCATCATATATATATATATATATATATATATATATATATATATATATATATATATATATATATATATTGAATTTCAAAGAGTAAACATATATAAGGATTCGAATATTTTACTTTCATATTAAAAGACTCATGTCTTTTTCTAAGTTATAATCATATTATAAAAGTAATGGTTTTCTTTCATCACAATCTTCACATCATATAAAATTTATGGTAACAATAATATAGCGAGTGAATAAAGTAAATTTTCATTTAGCATTATTTTTTTTCTTTATCAATTGCATGATTTAATTTTTCTTTCTTTATTTTATCATTATATAAATGCTACATCATGCACTCTTTTGGCCAAATAAAATACCTAGTTTTTAATGAAAAATAATAAAATTCATCTTACTAATTTTATTGTATTTCCTAAAGTGAGTGCATTGCTAATAAAAAGAGGTTTAGAAGTGGACAAAATTGTAGTCATAACCATGTATTTGGAAAAAAGCCAAATTAATTTATGAAATCTTAGTGGTTATAATAATAATACAAATAAACACAAGATTAATTTTTTCCACTAGAAGCTAAAGAATAAATGAGAAAGTCTTGTGATGTTAAAAGTTATTAGAAATTTTAAATGAAATATTGTACAAAATATCTTAGTTACATACTTGTCATTTGTCTAAACATTCTATGGAACCTTTATTATGCATCACTTAAAAAATAAAATGAAATAAGAATAATTTTATTGATGATAATAATGTTCTTAACCAGAATTCTTATGATATAACATATTTTGATATGATAAATTTGTCTGTACATTCCAATGAAGGAATTAATAATCTAATTGGTTATGAAAGTAATTAATTTCATTTTTATTAAATTAATGTTGAATATTTGTCTCTTATGGGTATTGTAATAATGCACACCATTCTTAATAATAGAATATATTTTTCCTAATTAATGATTGATGAAAAAGTTATATTAATATAATATTCAGTAAAACAAAATTGATTCATATGCATTTTTATTAATTAAGTTTCAAAGGTATCTAGTTGATTGATATGCATTATCGTCAATTAAGTCTCGAAGAATTTATGAAATTTTGAAAAATTTACTATCATTTTGTTTTAATATGTATTATACATATATAATCAAAAGAAATGTAAATTTTTTTCACTATTTGGCATGATTAGATAAGTTATCTTAGATCAATAATAATGCAAAAAGTAATTAAAAATTCATAAAATTTTTCATAAAAAAATTTAAAGATTATTTGATAAAATTTCATGTATTATTTGTTCTCAAGGCAATTAAAATGTCATAACCATTTAAGTTTCGGATTGAATTTCTAATATTTTTGCAATGAATATAAGGTAAAATATGTTAATCTATTTATCTAGTATATAGATTTTTTGACTATATGGATATTTTATTATTTAGTTAGTTCTTCAATAGAATAGTCATATATGTATTTATTATCAATATGTAATATGATGTTTTCTAGATTACTTGCTTAAATAATTTAAATTTGAGCATAATTCCATAATTATATAATTAAAATAATATATTTTGATAATGCTAATGAAGTTATGTATAGAATTTTCATTAATGATTATATATCAATTAGAATAATTGTTGAATATCTTAAAGCATATTCATGTGTAAAATAATTTAGTTATAATATTTTTAATATCTTAAATTATTAGTTATATCTTCAAGAGAATAAAATTTCTTATATTATCTTAGGGAACATGCAATTTTACAAAATTTATACGCATCAAGCTAAAAAATTCCGATTCCTTCTTATAATTACCTTTAGTTAGAAGTTAAAATGTCTTATATATAGAAATTTTTTATTGTACTATATATTTTTATTTCACCATAATGCACATAAATGATTTTCAAAAATAATAGAAAATATAATTTATATATGAAATTATATTCCTAAAATTAAGGAGAAAAATATGCAATTATAGAAATGATTTAATATAATATTTAATCATCATAATCCTTATGCAAAGTGATATGAACTAGAAGTTCATAACATGATTGATTTATAAAATATAGTAAAATTGTCAAATATATTATTAATTAAAAGAGAATAAATAAATATATTATTCATATTGATGCCCAAGTAAAGCAATCTATGTATTAACAATAATTGAGTTTAGTACATGCTTAATGCATAATAAACCTATTGGTTCTAGATATAAATATCCACAAAATAAAGTAAGAACAAATAAATAACCTTAATGAAAAATTAAATGTTTTTAAAGATATTTGAAACATAATTAACAACAAACTTCTTGGAAAAGTTGAGATTTGAGATATAATAATAAACTTTTATAAGAAGTTCAAGTGTCTAAAATTTATGAAAATAAAAAGATCTTAGTTGATTGTGTTCCTAATAAGAAAGATAAAACTAAAAAAGAAATAGTTGTTAATAATGTTTACACTTATATACAATGTACTACTTAAAATTATGAAAAAAATAGTGTTCAATAAGGATCCTAAATTTATAAAATAATAACATATGATTATTAGTCAAAAGAAAAGAGAAAAGATGCAATTTAGATAGAAATGCAAAGTTTAAATTTACTTACAAAATGAAAAAAATACCTAAAAAGTGTTAAGCTAATGAAACACCTTAAAAGTATAAAGTTAAATATATAATTATACCAATATAATAAGAAAATTGAAATTGCAAAAAGAAAGTATAGTTTGTACATAAGGGTTTGAGAATATTTATTTTTACATGGTAGATGTATTTTTTTCAACAATATATTCAAATTTGATATGTATTTAATCAATTTAATATATCTTATTTCATGCGTGATAAATGACAATGATACTATATGAAAAATTCTTGACTAATTTCAAATGCTTAAAGTGTGAAATTTGAATTTTTGATAAATATATTCAATTAAGTTACAAAATTTTTTGTATAGATAAAAATAGTTTAGATGAATATGTTGCAATCATCTCAATGAATATCTATTGAAAGAATTATATAAAAATTGCTTATTATTTTATTATGAAATATAAATGTGATTTTATTATAATTGCTATATATGTTAATGATTTAAATGTTATTAGAACTTATGAAGAGTTTCAAAAGGTAACAGAATATTTGAAAATGAGAGTTTGAGATGAAAAATAAAATTTGATTATGACCTACAGATCAATCATTTGAATGATAAAACATTTTTTATTAATCAAAATAGAAAGATACTAAATATTTTTACATAGATAAATCACATCTATTGAGTGTAATGATTGTTCAACCACTTGGTATTAATAAAAATGTACTTTGAATTCTAAAGAGTAATGAAAATTTTCTTAGCTCTAAAGTACCATACTTAGCGCAATTAATGTGCTAATGTATCTTGTTACTTACATGTATCTTGATATAGCTTGTTAACAAGATATAATTCTTTTTCAAGTAAAAGATAGTAAAATAAAATTAAACATACATTTTTGGTATCTTTATAAAATAATGATATGAGATTATTTTATTTATATGAATTTTAAATCATAACTATTTAGTTATATAATTGTGGGTTATTTGATCATGCTCATGAAATTTGATCTTATATTACTATTTTTTATGATACATCTATATTATATTTTTTGGTTAAGATAAATTATAGTTATAATTTCTCTAACATATATACAACAAGTAAAGAATCAAGTCCTTTGAATTTCAAGAAAAAAATTTCAATAAAAAGTAATGCTACATATAAAAACTTAATTAGAGGATAATACATCAAAGGAGATGGAACAAATTGTATCTCATTGAACTTCTTTCTCATGCTCATAAAAGAATTATGGTTATATTTGATCATGATAGTGAATTTATCCAAATTGTCCTTAATAGAATTATTAGTAAGGGTATTGACTCAAATTTTTAGTAATATTTTTAACAGAGAAAGTTAAGTTTATGCTGCATTTTTTTTCCTTATTATGATTTTTTTCCCATTACGTTTTCTTGGCAAGGTTTTTGATGAGGCAGAACATTTGTTGAAAGCATAATGTATTCTTTTTCCTTTTTTGGAATTTTTTCCCACCAAATATTTTAGCGAAGCATATTTTTTATAAGATGGATATCCAATAGAGAGTGTTATAAATAATGATAATTAAGTGAACATTCATAGATCAAACATTATATTTCTATTATGATCAATCATTATATTTTAATTTTCTTTATAAGCTATTATTATAAAATTATAATATTTAATATATATGTTCTATAAATATGGATTATATGAATCATTCTATGTATAATTAAATAAAATATACTCATCTTCATATAATTTTTATTTATCTCTTTTATATATTTCTTTGATTATCTATTTAGTATTAAACGTTTTTATAATAAATACAAGCAATTTTTAAACTTGTTGCTATAATACATGTGAAATAATTAGCTTGTTGAATTGTGTACAAGAATCCAAGTATCATATATACATTAGTTTACAAGTTAAGGTATCCATACCCTATCTTTTAGTTTGGGTATAGAAGAAATATATTTTTTTAATAAATTACATTAATCTTCATTGAGATTTGACTTAAGTACATTTGACACCTATTATTCTTTAAAATTGTGTGCTTTCATCCCATAAAGTACTTCCAATATTATGAAATATAATGACTTTAATTTTAAATTGCAATATCTTCACTATAATATTTCTTATGGTTGAAAGATCATTTTTTTACATTTTTTTATGTGAAAATATTGCAACGTAGACATAGATAAAAAAATAGACTCTAAAAAAAAATATGCAATTGTGCATAAAAATGTAGAAAGATTAAGGGACATCATTAAAGAAAAAGATGTAATTTAAAGGTAAACGAAATTGCATTTCATAATGTTGGAAACGTTTGAGGGTGAAAGTCTATAATTTTAAAAAACGAAACATGTACACTGCGAGAAGGCTAAACCACAATGTAATCTACCATATTTATTATAATAAAATAAAATAAAATAACAAAAAGGTGTCATATTCAATTTATCACCTTGATTAATTTTTTAATTTAACGAATATATATTATAGAGTTGGAAGAAAATGAATGAAATTGATTTAAATATTTTAAATTAATATTGATAAATTAAAATTATTTAAATATTTTCAATTATTTTATTATTATTAAATTAATAATGTAAGTTTTTAGTCAAAGGGTGGAATGGAGGTTACCAATCCCTTATTCCCTAATGTTACACTATTTCAATATTTGCTCTTTTTGCCACGAAGTCAAAAGAAAAAGAAACATTTATATGTCATTCATATTGAGACTATATTCATAATTTTCATAATTTAATATAAGTAAATAACTATATGTATAGTATTATAAAATATAATTAATTAAAATATTATAATTATATTTTATTTTAAATATCTTAATTATATTAATATAATTTGACTTCAAAATAAAAATAACTTAATTTATTCTATATATCTATTAATCTTAACTTGTATTCTTATGTTATTTTATAATTTAAACTAGTTAAACATCTAACTTTACTAAATACTTCGAAACGATAATAATAATTAGACTAAAGCATATAACAATTAATTTAATAATAATTATTATTAGCTAATTTGACAGTTATATATATATATATATATATATATATATATATATATATATATATATATATATATATATATATATAAAAGGAGAGTCCAAAACTATCTTGGCAGCGGCATTGAGTGCCACAAAATTATTATAAAATCCAATGTCCAGTTGTAATCATTTTGCATTGCATGTAATCTAATCTAGTGTTTTGGAAACCATTGTTTTAGACTCACGACACCAAAATCCCATGTCTACTTCATCAATTAGGACTGTTGAAACGGGTTCAGGCTCGCAGACCAAATGGGCTGACCCATAAAATGCAATGGATTGAACCCGAAAATATATATATGATGTTTAATAAACGGGTATAGGTGGACTAGTCGATGGTGACTGAAGTCCAAACGAATTAATCCAAGGGGATTCAGACTGGCCCGTGGACCTCTGTTAATAATTTCTTACCCAAGCCTGTTTGCCCAACTCAATCCAACCGAACCCAAATAGAGGAAAAGGAAAAAAAGAAAAATATCTGTACCCCTAAATTAAACAAAACGCACAGCACCATGCTGCTGGCTAATTTCTCGATTTCCATTCCCCTTAAACCCTCACTAAACCCCGCGTCAAAGTAGAGAGGAAAAAAAAAACAGAGAGAGAGAGAGAGAGAGACTGACGCACTGGGCATCTGCTTCTGCTTTGCTTTCTCTTTGATTCCTTCTGCTGCATATTGCACGCAAAATCAGCTTAATCTGCCATGGAAAGAATTGAGATGGAGGACCCCGCATTCACAATCGAAGAAACCAACGATGATTTCTGCAATTCAGTCCTCAGTCGACTCGGCGATTCCCCCAATGAAAAACACCAGCACTTCTGCACAGTCCTTGGTGCCATGGCCCAGGAACTCAAGGACCAGAAGCTGCCATCAACTCCGATCGGATACTTCGGCGCTACTTGTTCTTCCCTTGACCGCCTCACATCTGAACCCGCCACGCCTAGACATGTTGTGGATGCCCTTCTCACCACACTCTCCCTTCTTATCACCAGAATTCCCATTGCCATATTGAAGAAAAAGAGGGGCTTTCTGTTGGAGCTTGTGTTCCGGATTCTTCGGGCACCTTCGGCAGCAGAAAGTTCGGTTATACCTGGCATAAAATGTCTTTCTCATTTATTGATCAATAGGGACAGTGAAAACTGGTCAGATGTGTCTCAGTCGTTCAGTGTTTTGTTGGGGTTCGTTGCAGATTCACGACCAAAGGTATTTTGTGAGTTTGATAACCTGAAGTTGATAATCTTAATTTTCGCTACTTTGGGTCCGTTATTTGGACTGTGTTTAAGTCAGTATCAATGAGAAAGAAGGGATGAATGCCAGAATTGGGAGCA
Organism: Sindora glabra; assembly: GCA_020226215.1. Classification (NCBI taxonomy): domain Eukaryota; kingdom Viridiplantae; phylum Streptophyta; class Magnoliopsida; order Fabales; family Fabaceae; genus Sindora; species Sindora glabra. Next base: position 56,115,032 of record CM035231.1, read on the forward strand.
TTCGGTGGCACATGAAACAATGCTATGGCAGAGGGACTTACTCGACAGTGCTGCGTAGATCATTGATCCCTTTTTCTTAGACCGTTAAGCTTAACTGACTGTTTGACCTTATTCTACTAGAAATTTTGGATCGATTACATGAGATTGTGTCTTCTTTTAAGCTTCTTTTTAAGATATATTGGCATCTTAATACGTTGTTTCAATGTGATTTTTTTTTTAAGTTCTTCTGCAGTATTTGTCTTCAATCATTCATCATAATCTCAAGTAGTGGCAAAGTCAATTAATAATAGTCACGATTTGGGACCCCTTGTCCTGTTTTAATTTGGACTGATGACACATTGTGAGCTGGCCTCTATTTTCCCAGAAATTCTGTTTAAACAAATTGTTAATGATTGCTTTTTTGTAGGGAAAAACTTGATTAGATAGGTGCATCGGATAACATGATCTTTTTTGTCCATCATAAAGGACAGTGCCTCCCTTTCTAAAATATGGTACATTAGTGAGGTGTTGTGTGCTAACCTGATCTTTTTATAGGTCAGGAGGCAGTCACATTTGTCTCTTCGTGATGTCTTGTTAAGTTTCCAAAAATCTTCTTTGCTCGCATCTGCAAGTGAAGGAATTACAAGCATGTTTGGAAGGTTTCTTCTACTTGCTGGTGGAGGAGATACAAATGCTAAGGGAGGACCAAAGGGAGCTCAACAAGTTCTATATATTCTTGATGCTTTGAAAGAATGCCTTTCTCTGATGTCGTTGAAGTACAAGACTAGCATTCTTAAGCACTTCAAGACACTTTTGGATCTCCATCAACCCCTAGTCACAAGGCGCATAATGGATGGATTGAGTTTTCTTTGCCTTCAGACATCATCAGAGGTTTCCCCAGAAGCATTACTTGAGTTGTTACTGGCTCTTCCTTTATCAGCAAATGAGACTTCTGGAGATGGCATGACATTCACTGCTCGATTGCTGGATGTGGGAATGAAAAAAATTTATCCTCTTAATAGACAGTTTTGTGTAATTAAGCTCCCTGTTGTCTTTGATGCACTCAAAGGTAGGATACTGCATGCACTTTTACCATTGCTGATGTTCACAAAGCATAATTGACATCTATGAAATTTTGTGTGGGGTGTGTGTTTACGTGATATCTATTTATAAAAGGTAATTGTGGAAGGATGCATCTTTGTTTTATGCAGCTATTTTGGTATCAGAACACGAAGAAGCCATATTTGCAGCCACAGATGCATTGAAGAGTTTAATTCATTCCTGTATTGATGAAAATATGATCAAGCAGGGAGTGGATCAGATCTCTCTGAATGCAAAGACAGACTCAAGGGTGTCCAACCCAACAATCATTGAAAAAGTTTGTGCTACTGTTGAGAGCTTGCTTGATTATCGCTATACTGCTGTCTGGGACAGAGTATTTCTAGTCATTTCATCAATGTTTCAGAAATTAGGTATCTAAGTTCCTATCTTGTCTGCTCGTGCTTTATTACAATGAGTCTGTTGACTATTTTTAAGTTGTTTGTCATCTAATTATGTGAGAGGCAAGAGTTATTGGACATGTTTGGCAAACAGCTTTTTCATTAGCTGTTAGCTGATTTGACCAAAATCAGCTGGTTGACTTGCCAATAAGTTGATTATCAAACACCAAAATCAGCTTATTTTGGTGTTTGGTAATCAGCTTATTGAATCAGCTGATTGGTCCCAAAAAGCTAAAAACGAAAAAGCTAAGAAAAGGAGCTTTTTCAATTAGCTTATCTGAAAAATGACCAAATTACCCTAAATAAATTTTCATATTTTTCATTTTGTCCTTTCTAAAAATTCTTAAAAAATTTAATAATTATAAAAAGTAGATTAATTTAATTTTAAAAAATATTTAATATATAATAATATATTATTTATAATATATCTAATAAATTAATAATAAATTATAATAATTTTAAAAGTTATTTAATAGAATAAATATATAATATTACTTATAAAAACTATTTAATTTTAAAAATATCCAATAATTTAATAATAAATTATAATAATTTTGAAAATTATTTAATAGAATAAATATATAATATTATTTATAAAAATTATTTAATTTAAAAAATATTTAATAATTTAATAATAAATTATAATAATATATTATTTATAAAAAAATTTAATATATTGACTAATATATAAAATTTAAAAATATTGAAATAAAAATACTCAAATAATTCATAAAATATACTCATACCCTTATATGTCATTTTACATACAAACAGCTAATATAAACAGCTAATTTTACCAAACACTTTTATTCAAACAGCTAATATAATCAGCTAGTCAAATCAGCTAATACAATCAGCTATCAGTTAATAGCTAATCAAACCAGCTAACAGTTCCAGCTATCAGCTGTTTCCCAAACAAGGCCATTATTTCTTGTATGCTTAATTGTGTGGTGTATGACATATATTGTTTTGTGGTGTGCCAAAATGATTGGGATTTTCAAAACTGGGTGTGGCATACATTTAATTTTAAGCTCTGTAATTTTAGGATTTCTATTAGTTTATGGGTAGGTATTAATTAATTTTAACTAATATTTGTGATAACTGTTTTTTATACAGGAAATTATTCTTATTTTTTGAGAGGAACACTACAAAAATTGGCAGATGTACAGAAGCTGCATGATGAAAATTTCCCTTTCGGGAAACAGGTTGTATGATCATTATAATAACATTTTTATCTTTTTTCTTTCTTTCTTCTAGTTCTTAATTTTGAAAACACTTAATTGTATGCCTTAGTAATACAAATTTTGTGCTTAAAGTCTGATAGGCTGAGCTGGAATCTGTTTTGTTGTACTTGCATGTATGTGCTATCTTAAGCATATTGTGATGCTCATTATTCTTCGCATTCAGAGGGCCAAACTTGAATGTTGATTTTGGGTATTCGTACTGCATTTATTTTCAATTTATTGTGCTGGCATACACTGTTTACCGTATCTTGTTTCTCCTTTACCAAGAAATTCTTTATTTGTTGAAACTTGAAACACATCACATGTTACTACATGTAAAACTTTTACATTTTGAACCCAGGTGAGGACTGTAATCCTTTCAAACGTTTAATCTTAGGATCCGATCTGCTAGTAAAAGCTTGATATCTATCATCGAAGATTCAAAAGAAAATACCAAGTATGCCCCCCCCCCCCCCCCCAAAAAAAAAAAAATATAATTGAAGTAATATGGGTATGGAGTTTTGTTATTAGAGAATGACAAAATATAGCTTTCAAGTATTGCATTGCTGAATTATTTTTGAAGGTACTGAAATGTTGAATGGAGCAATTTATCCTGTTTTTACTAATGTTCAGCATTCAACAACATGCAGCTGCATGAATGTGTTGGATCAGCTCTTGTCGTCATGGGACCTGAAACCTTTCTGTCCATTCTACCTCTGAATTTGGAGGCAAAAGACTTATCTGATGCAAATAGATGGCTTTTCCCAATTCTGAAGCAATATATTGTTGGTGCGCGTTTAAGCTTTTTCACTGAGGAAATTTTGGGTATGATTAGACGTGTAGAGCAGAGGTCTCACGAGGTACAAATATTTACTTTTGATGTGGTGCATATTGGTTCCTCAACACATTATTGTTTCTAACTTAGCTTCTGCAGCTTGAGCTACAAGGTTGGATGCGGTCATCAAGTAATGCAGATGCACTTGCTTATTCTCTATGGTCTTTGCTTCCTTCCTTTTGCAACTATCCTTTGGACACTGCTGAGAGTTTCAAGGATCTGGAACAAATTTTATGTAGTAAGCTTCAAAGTGAACCTGACATTCGTGGAATAATATGCACAAGTTTGCAGCTTCTTATTCAACAAAACAAGAATATCATTGAAGGGGAAAACAATAAGGAATTTCACGGGGAAGATGTGATCAGAGAACGTGGTTTGGCCCACTATACACAGCAGTTTGCAATAAACAATTTGAATGTGTTGAAGTCATCTGCTCGGAATTTGCTAGTAATTCTGTCTGGTGTGTTCATAGATTCTACTAAAGATGATGGTGGTTGTTTGCAGGTACTTAGCTAAATCAAAAGAAAGTATTTCTGTTGATGTACTCTGAAATGGTTATATGAGAATGTACTCTGAAATGAGCCCCGGATTTGTTTTTCTGTTGATGTTGCCATTGCTCTGAAATGGTTATAATTATTCAGTTACCTACACTATATAGCTTTGGAAGTATTTGGTCAAATTTTCTGAACGGCTAAAATTGGGAATGGCAAGTCCAATAAGCTTAAACAGCAAAAAGCACTTTGAATATTTAGATGAGGACTGATGGCTTTGAACCAGATTTTCTTGAAATGTACGAGTGGGAGCCTTTTCGAATATTATATAGCCACTTGAAAGTCTATACTTCTACTGCCTTATTTTGTTTGGTATTTAGTTGTCCATATTCTCTGGAAAAATGGGATATGAGAAAAATAAAATTGGAAAGTGTGTCTAATTCAAATTAGAATTTTGTTACATAGGCGTAACTTGTTGAGCATATGTATTAGCTTACTATGTGTGGAAACAGATTCATACTCATCTGTCCGTAACTTCTGTAATTATGATATTTTAATTTGTCCTTTGTTATATTTAGCTTGTGTAAGAAGTTTATACTAGTCGTTTACTCTATGTACAGTCCACAATTGGTGAGGTTGCTTCCATATCAGATCAAAAAGTAGTATCTGGGCTTTTCAGAAGAAAAATGATGGAGCTTCTGAGAATCACTCAAGAGAGCAGCAAAGTAGACAATTCTATGCAGATTGATAATTCATCAAATGTGTCTCCATTGGTTGTCAGGTGTCCATCGTCATATTTTTACTCTCCATTTTATGTCTAAATGGTTTTCTTGAACTTATGTCATCTCTTTTGTTGCTTTCTTTCGTATTTTAATTATTTGATGGTCTTGTTTAGCATCTGTAAATATCTGATAGTTGAAACTCACCTTATTCCCAGGGCCCGGTATCTTGACCTGGCAGTTTCATTTTTGCCTGCTTTGAATGATAAAGAGATTGATGTACTATACGTTGCAATAAAGCCAGCTTTAAAGGTTTGACGGAGATATATGACTCAATTTTACTTTTTTACAATGGACGTTTGAATCACTTATTCATCTTGGCATGCTAGGATAATTCTTAAGATTTATTTATTATTAGTGTAGGATGTTGAAGGGTTTATACAAAAGAAGGCATACAAAGTTCTTTCAATTATTCTCAAGGTACTTCTTTTCTTACATTCATTTTTTTTTTTGGTAATATAAGAAGTAAGATTGTTTTAAACTACATGGTCATTTCATCTCAAAAATTATTGAACATGTAACTTCCATGCTCCAAAGCTTAAGAGCCGGTTGTTGGCATGCTGATCATCAGGAATTGTAGTGAATTGGTTTTATTGACTAGTCTATATAACTGATGTTATATTTGTTGAAAAGGATGTCAAAACTTCATTTTTTATATTCCTATGCCAAAATTCTTCCATATTTCTCATCAAAACATAATGAAATGAAAGCTTGGAGATTATATTGCTGATATGGTTGTGCTGGTATTTGGTAAATAGCTTCAATTTACTGATTTCCTAGAGATTTTTCTGGCAGGATTCAAATGGTTTTATTTCATTGAAGTTTGAGGAATTGCTTAGGCTTATGGTTGATAATCTGCCTTCATGTCATTTTTCTGCTAAACGTCACAGACTCGATTGCCTTTACCTTCTAATAGTCCAAGTCTCAAAGGTATCTAAGGTTATTACTGTTTGTTCCTTGTTTTTTCACTTTTGCTCTAGTAATATTCAATGTTTTTGGCATAGCATATTGGTAGATTTTGTTGTATGAGCGCCATTGAAATTCATGCCGTTATCTGCCTTTTAATTTTATCCCGGAATTATGCATTACATGCAGGATGATTTGAAGCAGTGGTGGCGAGAATTTATTTCTTCATTTCTTACTGAAATTGTTCTTGCACTTAAAGAGGTAATGTGGTTGTGGTTGTGGAAACACTTTATAGCATATTTGATATGATGAAATGGAATGGAAAAAGATTGTTTGATAAGCATTATGGAATGGGAATACCCATTCCATAGCAAAAGTAATGGAATGGACATTCCATCATTTGTGGAATGGATTTTGACACTCATACCCCTCACATTTTTATATATTTCAACATTACTCTTTGTTTATAAATAATAAAATAATATCTTTAATATTTTTCTATTCAAATATTTTACTAATTATACTTTTAATAACAAAACTTAAAATAAAATATTTTATATTCTTTATAAAAATTATTTAATATAAAAAATTCATAAATTGAATTTTTTATGCTTTTGCTATATAAAATTGTGTTAATTATAATTTTGATAATTAAATTTAAAATATAGCATTTTCAATTATATTATTAATCATATTATATATTTTTTATTTGGTATATTATTATTTTATTATTTAATATATTTGTTTGATTGTAAATTGTATATATGTTCAATTATAAATAAACAAAAAATGATAATGTCATTGTTCATATAAATATGATTTCAATTTTATACTTCTTTTTTATTTTTAAGGGTATTATTGTCATTGACTATTTTCCCCCCATTCCATCCCTATAGTATTTGTTGTATCCAACATTATTATGGAATAAAATGCCCATTCCATTTCTAACTATACCAAACAATTATGGAATTGTTACTCCATTGCATTCTATCATATCAAACGCAAAATTAGTGAATCTAGTTGCAATCACCTTCCTCCATATGGCAAACCTTAAAATATTTTATGGATGTTGGGAAAGGCGAAGACTAAATGCTGTCAGTATGCTGGCTAGCATTTTTAAAATAGGATCTAAATTTTAAAGATCATCTCTGCAGGCCAATAAAAAAACAAGGAACAGAGCTTATGATATTCTTGTCCAAATTGGGCATGCATGTGGAGATGAAGAGAGAGGAGGGTGCAGAGAAAATTTGTACCAATTTTTCAACATGGTAAATATTAAGTCCTTGGCTGACTACATCTTCATTGATAAGTTAATTTATTGAACTCCTTATATATATGCAATACATATGATATTTGCTTGTTCATTGGAATAGGTTGCTGGAGGCCTAGCAGGTGAAACTCCACATATGATTAGTGCCGCAGCGAAGGGTTTAGCTCGTTTGGCATATGAATTTTCTGACCTTATTTCATCTGCTTACAACTTACTTCCATCCACCTTTCTCCTTCTCCAAAGGAAAAACAGGGAGATAGTCAAAGTTCGTTTCTTTTTCTTATATAGTTTAAATCATTGCTGCCTGAAGCAATGTTGTCACTAACCTCCAGAATTGAACTTAATTCTGTCGCTTCCTGCTCCAGGCTAATTTAGGTTTATTAAAAGTATTGGTAGCCAAATCACAATCAGAAGGGTTGCAGTTGCACTTGAGGAGCATGGTGGAAGGATTGTTGGGGTGCCAAGATAACATCAAGAATCACTTCAAAGCTAAGGTTTGTATATTAATTATCTTGTATGCAGTTTTTTAATCAGTGCAATTTCATTGGTTTGTTGCAGGTGTATTTTGTTTCATTTGCTTGTGTTTTATATACATGATAATCGTTTATGGTGAATTTCAAATTCTTTTCAGGTTAAGCTTCTTTTGGAAATGCTTGTCAGGAAGTGTGGCCTGGAGGCTTTTAAGGCTGTTATGCCTAAAGAACATATGAAACTTCTTACCAACATACGCAAGGTTTGTTGAATGGCATCTTAGCATTGAAGGTTTAAGGAAGTGTTCTTTCTTGACATGTTTAATCAATTTTAAATACAGATCAAGGAGCGAAAGGAAAGGAAACATGGTATGAAGTCCGAGGAAACTAGATCTTACCTTTCAAAAGCTACTGCATCCAGGTTACTATCATTTACATTATGAGAAATGAATTGAAATTCTGTGTCAATCTCTAACTATCTACCCTGTAGATGTAATAATATAGTATTTCACCTCTCTGTATATTGTATTTTTGCAAACTTAATTCTTATTGCCGGTGATAAGCAAGGAGAGTGACGCAAGAATGTTTCTATTTTCCAATGTGGTACACCAGCAGTCTTCTTGATGAGAGATGTGCCAATTTAGAAATTAGGCATGTTTAATTCATGAATGTTGCCAGTAATGATATTTAAGCTGCAATCAGCCTTATAATTTCTAAGATAAGGCACTGCTGAAGCCCTGATCGTTTTTGCAGTGAATTTTTTGCCTCGTTAAATTTAAAATGTGAATAACTTTTCAATGTTATGTCAGCTGTATCTGAGCATCTTTCCAATTTATTTTCAGGCACAGCATGTGGAACCACACGAAAATATTTTCAGATTTCGATGATGAAGATAGTGCAGGCAGTGAGGCAGACTATATGAATGCCAAGACTAGCTCTCATCTTAAATCCACAGCGTCTTCACTTCGGTAAGCAATGACATTAATTTGTTCATTCTTCTGATGACAAGCTGGAGTATGTTACTGCTTCAAGTTGTGATAATTTTAAATGAAGCGGCTAGAATCTTCATTCTTGTATTCTTGATATTCTCATCTAGTTTTTTGTGGAGAAAAAAAAAAAAACTTATCAGGTGAAATAATGATCATATATTCTTGAGAAATTTTATGTGATAGTAATCGATCAACGAGTAAATATGGAGTAAATATGGAATCTGGCCTAGCAAGATTTGCTTATTCTTGTCTCAATATTTTTCTGCTTTTAAGTGATTTGAACTATAACGCTTGCTTCTTTCTCTATTTCGGTCCAAGTTTAGACCAAAGAACTTGCCTGAACACTTCTCCGACCAATCAGATGATGAGCCACTTGACTTGCTCAATCGACAAAAAACGAGGTCAGCTCTTAAATCATCTGAGCACCTGAAAAGGAAGTTGAGGTCAGATGATGAGATGGAAGTAGACTCTGAAGGACGCTTGATTATCCATGAGGAAGTGGAAAAGAGGAAGGAAAAAGGTATGGACTCTAATTATGATGCTAGGAGTGAACCTGATAGTCACATGTCTGCCAAGTCTGGAACCAAAACCCAGAAGCGTCAAAAAACAGCAGACTCCGGGTGGGCTTACACAGGGAATGAATATGCTAGCAAGAAAGCAGGTGGTGATGTAAAGAGGAAGGACGAGCTTGAAGCATATGCATATTGGCCTCTTGACCGGAAGATGATGAGCCGTAGGCCGCTGCACCGGGCTGCTGCAAGAAAAGGTATGGCAAGCGTTGTGAAGCTGACAAAAAGGCTTGAAGGCAAGAGTGCATCCAGTTTGCTGTCCCTCAAGAGTACGAAACTAAAGAATAAAAAGAAAGGCGGCAGCAGCAAAAAGAGCCAGTAAAAGCAACATTTTGTAGATGAAAATGTCACTTAAATTTTTTTTTTTTCTTTTTCATGAGTTTTACCAATTTTGGTGAACCTGAAAGCTGTTCTTCAAATTGGAATCGTGAGGAAGAAAAGAAAAAGTTGAGTTTTGCTTAGATTCTGCCTCTCGTCATGCGTGAGGTATCTTCTATTCTTGGATTTTGGCAATAGGCAACGCTGAGTGTATAGCTATTCCCTTTATTCGTGGAAAGAAAGAACCTGAGCTAATTATTGTTTTGTTTTATTCACCGATGCATTCAAATTTAAATTCTATTACATAGTTTGCAAGTAAATTTGATAACCTTGCCTAGATGAATTTCTTCCAAGTTATCTGTCTGTGTGGAGGGTTAGGATTGATCGCCAAGAGAAGGGAATCATAAAGAGCTATGGGTCATTTAATTAAAGAGGTTTATATTTTAGTTATTTTGGACTTTAGCTTACATTTTATTATATTTTGCGACATATTAGATCTTTCATTTGTTAGGGACTTTTGGTCTATTATTTTTACTATTTAGTTAAAACTATTTACTATGTTATTATTATTCATTTGATGATGGTTAATTAGTATGTTCATTTTGGACCATTTGAGTTCAAGTATGTTCAATTAGTTTGAATTAATTTGTTAATTTTTTAGTCTATATCGACTAATTAGTATGTTAATATTGGATTATTAGAATCGAAGTATGCCTAATTAATATGAGTTGATTTGTTATTTTTTAATCTATATAAAAAAGGTTATTCCTTATAAAATGAAAATATAAAAAAATTGAGTATTAGTTAGTATTAGTTCATGCCTTTTTTGAGAAGTAATTTCTATTAAGTTTTTGAATAAATTTGTAATATTTTTTAGTGATGTGTGTGACTGGTTAGAATTGGTTATGTGACCTTTTTAAGTTATTATGTGATCTTCAATTATATTTTAATCATGATCATTAATATAAGATTTAATGATTATAATTTACTCCTCTCATCCTTTATATAAGAATATTCATTTTACTAAATATCTCCTATTAATGCAAACACATATCACTAGAAGTATAGACGTAATCCTTCTATTTAATTTAATTTCATATATTAATCTCTGTCTTACCTCTTTAATTACATATATACTAATTTTTCACAATGCTAGTTAAATTTTAATTTTTGCATCGGTGGAAAATGTGAAATACTTCCTTTGTCTTAGAGGTAACTCCCCTCTAAATTTAGAAATTTGAAAATTACTCCTTTTAATTTTATAAAATTTGAAATTAAAACATATCATTCAATTAATTAATTAATTTATTAAATTATATAATTTTTATAAGCTTTTGAACAAGAATTATAATATTATAATATGTTAGATTTATTTTATCATCTTTTCACACAATTTCACAACTCACTAACAAATATTTAATTAAAATTTATATATATTTAATTTATATTAATTATTTATAACATAATTATGCAATGAAAAATGACAATAAAACAACACACTATAACACACTCCAATATCTTGATTTTTATTTAAAAATTTTATAAAAAAATTATGTTATTTCACAAAATAATTAATTAAGTAGATGATAGGTATATTTTATTTCAAATTTTGTAAAATTTAGGGGATGATCTATAAATTTTCCAAATTCAAGGAGCCAAAGTTTCAATCACATCCTAAAGTTGAAGAAAGTATGGGTATATTTAGATATGTTTTTATACCTTTTTTTTATATTTTAGTTTTCCAAAAGGATTTAAATTTAGGGATTGTTTAGTTCATATAAGAAGTAAGTTTTTACAGGAAATTAAAGTTTCTAAAAAGTAACTTCCTATGTGAACTCATCAAAAAGTACTTCGAGTTATTTGGTTGACATTAAAGAATTAATACTTTCCAAAAAATAATTTAATTTAGTTCATATGAGAAGTAAGTTCAAGTTTTCCAAAAAGATTTAAATTTAAGAATTGTTTACTTCACATGAAAAGTAAATTCTTATAGGAAGTTAAACTTCCTAAAAAGTAACTTCCCATGTAAATTTATCGAAAATTACTTCAAATTATTTGATTGACATTAAAAAATTAATACTTTCCAAAAATAATTTTATATATTTTATTTAATTTAAATTTATATTTTTTTATAAGTATTAACAAAATTACTACTACACATTTAATAGTATTTTAATACATAACAATAAATTTTAATTATTTATAATAATTATTTTTATATTACATTTCTAATCTCCTTTTTCATAATTTTTTAAATCAGTAATTTTTCATTTTTTAACTTGCTATAAAAATTAAAATAAATTTATATAAAAAATTAAGACATATTTTAAATTATCTTAGTATAATTAAAATGAAATATAATTTAAATAAAGAAAAATATTAGTTAAATAATTAATTCTATCAAAGTTATATAAAATAGACAAAAAACACATAATTTTTCCTTCATAATTAAGTATTAAAATAATAAATAATATATATGTAATAATAAAATAGATATATATTAAAATATAATTATATTTAAAATTAAATTTTTATTATAAAAATATATAATATATATTTTATATAATACACATTCTCTTTATTTTATAATTAATAAAATAATTTTACTTTATATAATTAATAAATTATATTTATAATTAATAAAATATATTTATCATATTTTAAATAGTAAAGGTAAAATGTTAAAATGATTATTCACTTGGGAACAATTATAATATTATAATATATTAGATTTATTTTATCATCTTTTCACACAATTTCACAACTCGTTAACAAATATTTAATAAATTTATATATATATTTAATTTATATTAATTATAAATGACATAATTATGTAAGAAAAAATGACAATAAAACAACACACTATGACACACTCCGATATCTTGATTTTTATTTAAAAAATATATAAAAAATATATTATTTCATAAAATAATTAATTAAGTAGATAATAGATATATTTTTATTTTAAATTTTGTAAAATTTAGGGGATGATCTTTAAATTTTCCAAATTCAAGGAGTTAAAGTTTCAATCATATCGTAAATTTGAAGAAAGTATGGGTATATTTGAATATGTTTTTATACCTTCTTTTTATATTTTAATTTTCCAAAAGGATTTAAATTTAGGAATTGTTTAGTTCATATGAGAAGTAAGTTCTTATAAGAAATTAAACTTTCTAAAAAGCAACTTCCTACGTAAACTTATTAAAAAATACTTTAAGTTGTTTAGTTGACATTAAAGAAATAATACTTTTCAAAAAATACTTTCTTCTATTTATTTGATTCAACTTTATACTTTTTGAAAAGTGTTAACAAAATTATTACTATACATTCAATATTATTTAAATAAATATCAGTAGATTTTAATTATTTATAATTATTATTTTTATATTCTAATCTCCTTTTTCATAATTTTTTAAATTGGTAATTTTTTATTTTTTATTTTTTATAAAAAAAAGTAAAATAAATTTATATAAAAAATTAAGACATATCTTAAATTATCTTAGAATGATTAAAAATGAATTATAATTTAAATAAAGAAAAATATTAGTTAAATAATTAATTCTATTGAAGTTATATAAAATAGACAAAAAATAAACAATTTTTCCTTTATAATTAAGTATTAAAATAATAAATAATATATATGTAATAATAAAATAGTTATATAATAAAATATAATTGTATTTAAATTTTAATTTTTATTATACTAACATACAATATATATTTTATATAATACCCATTCTCTTTATTTTATAATTTCGATAAATAGATTTATAAGAATTAAAACTTCTACCATTTTAACGATTAGCAATTATTTCCTATTCTTCATACTATTTTCATGAACTAAACAATTTCGTAATTTATTTGCAATATAAAATTTTATTATTATTATTCATTCATATTGACATGTCCATAACAAATGATTAATAACATTTTGACAATTAAAAATTCTTATTATACTCTTTAAATGACATTTTTTTTCTCATTGGTATAAAATATGTTATACTAATAAATCAAATTTAAATTATTTTTAAAAATGATTCTTAAAAATATTTTATTATTTTTAAAAATTATTTTCAAATTCAAAGAAATTAAAGAATAAAAATATTTGGAGGAATAAATAAAATATTTCATTTTATTATAAAATTGACATAACATATTATGAAAAAGATCTATTTTTTATTTTTTAAGTTACATATTTAAAAATGTATTTTTTAAAAAAATTATAAAAAATTTAAATCATTTTTAAAAATTATTCTAAAAAATATTTTATTATTTTTAAAAATTATTTTCAAATTCAAAGAAATTAAAGAATAAAAATATTTGGAGGAATAAATAAAATATTTTATTTTATTATAAAATTGACATAACATATTATGAAAAAGATCTATTTTTTATTTTTTAAGTTACATATTTAAAAATGTATTTTTAAAAAATTATAAAAAATTCAAACAAGTTCTAATATTTATAAAAACAAATAAAAAATTATTTTTCAAAAATAGTAATTACTTTCTCTTTTTTATGCGTTCTCACAAATATAATATTTAAAGTACATATAAAATCCACCAAATTCTTTCTTATTATAAAAACAACTAAAATGTTATACAAATTTTGAATGGATAGGGACACAATTATATCTCCGTAAATCAAGGTTGCATAAAAAATTCGCATTTTAACGAAAAGTATAAATATAAATTTGCTAACCCCTAACCGTTGCAAAAAGGGGGTAATCAGTACAATTTTTTACTCTTCAGACAAGTTGAATGAGTACAAAGCAGTACAAATTTCCCCATACCCCACCAAACCATAATCATAATCCTACATTTAACTAGCATACTAGCATTTCTCAATAATAATTTACCTTTAAAAAGACTTCAAACTTTGTTCCTTCACACTAATGGTTAACGTTTTCAGGAAAAAAAGGAAAAAAAAAACAGTAAGAGACTTTTTCCAAGGAGCTAAATCCTTGCAGAATCGATCAACCTAAGCGGTGTAAATTTCAGTGAAAAGTGCAACCTACCAAAAGGGAAGCTAGACGATTACTCCAAAATTCTGTAACAACTACAAGGTTCTCATCTACTTGGTTGGTACATGGGAATAGAAAACAGAACCCATCGAGGGGTTGTTTAACTGTTACATCGAAGTGGGTCAACTCCTACTCCAGCCATTCTTTTAAGATAGCATATTAGCAGCCTATACATTCCAAATCATCAGCAGCACCTGGCAGTGATTGTTTGCATTCTATGAAGCTATCTCATCAATCTTGCCAAACGTTATTTATCCAAACTATGTTATGCACACACCACATATTTTCACTCCAGGAGAAGAAGCAAGAGTGCAAGACATAGCCCGTGTACTCAGCAACTACAAGATAAAATAATAGCAGACATGTAAATCACAATCACAACGCACAATAAAAAAAAAAGAAACAAGATCTTCTTTTTGGGGAAGAAAATGGCAATGCTCATCACCCCGGTCAAAAGGTGAAATGAAATTTATACCTAAAAGAAAGACCATGAATGCAGAGACCAACATACCTTCATAGTCATGAGAACAGTATATTCCATACAATCCATTTCACTTGTAAGGGGCAAATATTATTGAAGAATTATGGCCGCCAAAACCAAATGAGTTAGACAAAGCAGCCTTGATATTCAGTCTCTCCTTTTTTGGTCCCACCAGTACTCTTGTATCCTGGAAATTTTTTTTTTTAAATCGATTCTATCCCCTGTAAATCATAACTCAATAGAAGGTAACAACAGGATGCAATGGTCAACATACCACTCCTTGATCTGGGTTTTCCAGATTGATATTGGGATGAACCCACCCTGTCCTTATTGCCTACAGAAAGGGGAGAAAAAAATTAGAGCTCTAAGTTTAGGTATAAAACTTCTTTCAGGTACTAGAACAATTTTCAGAAAGTAAATGACTTTTTAGTTTTCACCTGCACCGTTGCCACAGCTTCCACACCACCAGCTGCCCCCAGTAGGTGGCCGACCATAGATTTTGTAGAATTCACTCTTAGCTGTAATAAATAAGATCTTGGTAAGGCAACAATATGATAAGAGAGAAAGTGAATATTAAGAACAATTAAAAGATAAAGGCATTACTGATAGTAAGAGATGAAGACCATAATAGTACTAGTAACATATAAAAGTTACCTCAGGATTTTGGCCAAAACAATGTATAAGAGCTTGGTACTCCTTTAGGTCTCCAGCAGGTGTGGATGTGGCATGTGCATTTATGTAATTCACATCCTCTTTTGATATCCCAGAGTGAGCTAATGCCTTCTCAATGCAAAGTATAACACCAGCCCCTGTTTGAGATGCAATAAAGAGACATCAATGCAAGCATAAGCCAGGGATAGGAATAGAGATAAAAGGAATCTAATCTAAACAATAACAAACCTGTTATTCTAGTATTATTACTCATCCTCAACACAAAGTGCTGGATAATCAAAAAGACAGTGCAACATGGTAAAATCTTCACTCTGGAATCATACAAGATTAATGGGTGGAAATAGTAAAATATTTTGACTATACTGGAATCGCCGCACAGAATCATAATTAGGACTCTAGAGGTTCCTAGATTACATGAATGAATTGATAAACAACATTGGACAATGCAATTTACCATCAGGTCGTGGTTCAGTCATATGAAAAGCATCACAGCTAAAGCTTCCACCAAGGAACTCTGCATATATGTTTGCGCCTCTTTTCTGCAAATATTAAAAAGAGGGGAGTCTATCAATTACCAGAAGCGCTTTCACCACAAAGGATGGACATTTTTTATTTTGCAAAACTATAGATGTCAAATAAATATAATACACATAAAATGATGTAAGGTTCCTTATTTCATAATGTTTAACCAATTCAGATGTACCTTAGCATGCTCCAACTCTTCTAGAAGCAAAACGCCAGCCCCTTCTCCCATCACAAATCCATCACGATTCTGTATTATCAAAAAGGAAACCCCAAATTAGTTGCAGGAAACATGAAGGAGAAGAAACAATAAGGAAAGAAATGTAATTATTGCAGAGATCTGGTATCTTTTGTCAATTGTAAAACATGCATAGACTATTACTCTCTCAAAATTCTTCAGTAAGCCATGTTCACTTGAAGGAAAGAGTTTTCTTTTCCAGTATTGGATGTCTTCACAGTATCTCTTTTATTCCCAGGAGTGAAAATTTGTGATAATAATTTGAGATGTTTCAAATTTTTATTTTTATTTTGTTCATAAGTTGCTTTTTTCATGTTACGTGGCATCTTTTGTATACTATTGTGCTGTGTTTGCATGAGAAACTATGAAACTAAGCTTACAAACAAACTTTAGCCAGTGATCCTTTCATTTGTTTAAATCTTCAAAGTTTTGGTAAGGTGAGCTTTCTTGGTTACTAAAAAAAAAAAAAAAAAAGATATACACATCTAGGTTACAAATAATTATTTTTTATAGAATTCAATATATATATATATTATTTTGGAAATGAAGAGAACTCAGTAATCAAAATGGGATAGGGTAACCAAAAAATCAAAAGGAATTCTATAGCATTACAGTATCCCATGGGCGTGAAGCTTTGGTAGGGTCACTATTCCTCTGTGAGAGCGCCCTGCATGCCACAAAGCCTCCCAAACCTGCACCAATAGTTGTAGGATAAATATTACCTTACTGCATGATAACCTTCATGCCAGCTGAAAAGCATGTGTTACAAGAGACAGAAGAATATACCAATAGGTATAATAGCAGCATCTGAACCTCCACAAAGCATCACATCCTGCAGATGGAGTCCATAAGTATTTTTAAGTCATGTAATGAGCTTGTGATAAAACACACTCAAAAACAAAAAGGATGGGAAAAAAATGAGAAACCCGTAATCCTAAGAGCCAATATTAAATAAAAATACTTACTGCTTCCCCTCTAACGATATGGTTTGCTGCATTCAATATACAAAAGTTGCTTGTAGCACAAGCTGTAGAGATTGAATAATTAGGGCCCATCCATCCCTGCAATTCATGAAAGGAATCTGTCATCAGAACCAAAAAAAAAAAGCAAGACACCCATTATAGTGTCCATAATGTGGACTGTTTTGTAACTAAGCAGACCAGATCCATTGCGAGGATGGCAGAACCCATGTTTGTAGTTGCAAAAGGCACACAAAAAGGATTCATCTTCTTATATGAGATTCGTAAAGCTTCAATGGCATCACTGAAAACCTGTTCGACACACAAAGATGAAAATTGTCATAAGTCAATGCAGCCTCATTGCAAAATAGAAAACTTTTTAAGGTTTCATCTGGACTTCATTTTCACAATGCTCTCAATCCACAAGATTAGCAGATTCCATAACTTCATACAAATGTCATTGTGCTCCTAACTAGAAAATTAAATTGGGTTTGCAGTAACAAAAAATGACACCAATCTCTTTTACTATAGAGTGTTGTATCAAAAACTACAAGAGTTGGGACCACCTTCATGCCACCCATTGCTGAGCCGATCAAGACACCACATTTCTCTTTATTTAACTCTTCCATTACATCTCCAGTAATTCCACCATCGACCAAGGCTTTTTTTCCAGCAGTTAGCATATAAAGCATAAATTTGTCCATCCTCTTTGAAAGCTTTGGTGCTACCCAATCATCAGTTGAGAAAGACTTGATCTCACCAGCAATTCTCTAGAGACAGAGAACATTAAGAACACGAGCAATAGCAGAAAATAATCAGAAATATAATTTGAATGGAGCATACTTACAGTTGGATATTCAGCACAGTCAAAAGTCTCAATCTCACTTATTCCACTAACACCGTCAAGTAAATTACTGTAGAAGATGTCGGGATCATGACCAAGAGGTGTAACCACACCCAAACCTGTCACAACTACTCGCCTTTCCTTTATAGGAGGTTTCTTCGTCAGTGTGACATCTTGGGCAGGTTCCACAGCAACAGCAATTGCTTTCCCTTGAAAATTTTAAAACAAAAAGCATACATTGCACTCATAAGATGAATTTTTTCTACACCATAACAAAAGTTCAAAGTTGTGTGCAAGTGCCTACCACTTAAAAAGGGGGCTATAAGCATATACTTATAAGGATGTAATAGAGGTGTACTTTTGAAGGCAAGAAATATTAAAATCACATAGACATAAATTAATGTTGAATAGTTAATGTAACCAGCAACAAGGGAATGAAGAGTACAGCTTAGTTCAAGTAAACTGGGTAACCGCAAACCTATAAGAATTGCTGCAAAGCCTTATCACATGGCAGGAGGCCCAGAATTTTATCCACTGATTAAAATGACTATGATCGAGATTTCTGAACAAAAACTAATCCAATTACAACAATGGAAACATCTAAATGCATGTAAAAGGTACAGTTATACAGAGTCAACCATATTGACGAATGAAGATCAACACTGTTGTTTCTCATTGAAGTTTATGTTTCATGCATCCTTTAATAAAGAATCATCATCATCCTCTCATCCATGCTTTAGAATTCCACAGTGATAATAGAGGCATATTACCTCCAATAAAGCCATATCATACACATAAAAGAATCAAGAAGAGAAGAAAGACAGGAGACAGACAGAAGATAGGAAGGGTTATATTTTCAAGTTTATCTACCGGAACCCTTGAGTAGGATTATAAATTTGCATAACGAGGTCAGTCAAATATATAAACAACGAACAGAATCCATGAGATTGCAAGGAAAAAGTGGCAATTAAAGGTAATCAAGAGAAGGGAGGCAAACAATTTTTTTATCCCGCTTAAGAATGAATTTGATGTCTAACTGTTTGACAATTCCGAAAAGGCAAACCATTCCGGTAAACTCAAGTAAATACAAACTTTATTCAAACTAGTAGTTATATCTAATGAAGCAGGCAAATAATTCCAGTAAGCTCAATTATATACATCGTTAATCTATGATTAAGAAGACAAGTGAAGCTATAAAGTACAAACTTAAATTATTCCAGAATCAAGGAAATATTAAGTTAATAAAACATAAAAAATGCATATGATATATAGAGGCACGTCCAGATTTCACGACCAACTCCAAAGAAATCAAAATAAAAAATCCTGATTAATACATACTTCAATTTCAGTAATCACTAGCAGCAGCTCAAGTAATTATCAACGGCAGAATAAACAAAATTACCGGATTGGACAGCTCTATTGATGCGCCTCTGCCTTCGATTCATACAATCAGTCTTCGATCCAAATAGCGAGAAAATCCCATTGTCACCAAATAACCCCAAAGAAGAAAGGCTATTAGAGCTACAGTACTCATCGCATGGCTCGAAAGCGAGAAACGAGCTCATAAGTCCTTCAATGCTGGATCCACTGAAAGACGAGATCAATCCCCTGTTCAATTTGGAACTTACACTGCTATATTTAGACATGGCCCGTCGCCGACGCGACCATTTCCCCATCCTCTTGGAATAACCAAGCATACATGAGCTTCTGTGACGGTCACTCTCGCAAGCGACTGACATGCAAGCCGCCACGAGCCACGTGCAGAGAGGAGAAGCCATAGAAGAAGTTGCCATAGATGACCCAGAAGCTGAAATTGAAAACCCGGATAGAGAACAGGGGAAAAGAAAATACTTTATTACGCCAATCTAAGACCCAGAAGGAGAAGAAGACGACGCAGAGAGAATGGCGAAAATGGAAGGCGCATACGAGTAAAAGGGTAGTGGAAGAGAAGGGATGGTGAAGTGACAGTGACGATGGAAGACGAAGGTGAGAAGTGGAATCGAAGGGCTTAGCATTCGATCTTTTGTATGCGTATATATGTAATGGAAGCCGTTCAATCGAAGTGGTTGTTTTTTTTTTGCAAAATCTGAGTCGTCCTGGATTGAGGATGCCAAGTGCCCTCTCTCTCTCTCTCTGGAGCGCTCTGAGGAAAGAGAGGGCCATAGTACAAAAACGTAACAAAACAAATATAATAATACAAAGATCTGTGACCAGAAAAACCAATAAAAATAAATAAATTTTAGTGTATGGTTGTTTTCCGCATCAAGCAAATAATAGTAATATTATATATAATAAAAATAAGATTTAAAATTTAATTTAAATATAAATTAAAAATTTTTATTAAATATAAAATAATAAATAAATTTATAAAATTTAATTTAATAATTATAAAAAACTTAAAATTTAATTTGGAATCCTATTTTAAATATGTATACCATTTTTTTAAGCAAACAATATAACAGCACTTTTACAAACTAATGAAAATTTTATGAATTATTTTAAAGCCCGGCAAAAGTTAATTTTTTTTCCTTCTTTTCCTAAATTAGAAAAATTATAGTTTAAGATTTAGGTTACAAAAAAGTTGTATTTATTTACCGGACGAGTTACACCCACCCCCATCATAATTTAGCTTAATTGTATATACATTTTACTCTTTCAAAAATATACACTAACTTCTATCTCTTTTCTGTCTGTACCCATCTCTTCTGCTAAAAGAAAAGTAAGCCTATAATTTTTTAAACAACACGGATATATTAAATTAAACTTCGTTAATTTACTCTCATATATTATGCTTAAAAAAATACTATAGAACAAAACAAATAATTTTAACCTATATTAATATTAAAAATTTTCAAAAATACTATACATAACAAAAATGAAATCTCAAATTAAATTCTGCATATTTTATATTTATTAAATTAGATTTTATAAATTTATTTAATCATCTTATATTTAATAACAATCCTTGATTTGTACTTAAAATTTAATTTTAAATTTCATTTTATATACAGAGCATTGCTATAAAATTTTAATATTATTTTCTTTTATATTTTAATATAATAAATATTTTTACCTTATTACTAGGGACGGAGTTAGAATTCTAAAGTCAACGGGGCAAATTTACTTCAATATTTAAATAGACATAAAATTTAAAAATTAATAAGAATATTTTAAATAATATACAGAATTTTACATAAAATTTTAAAAAAAATTAGCAAAAACATACGTTTACACTAAAATATATGTAACACCACCAAATTATTGTTAAGTAAATATCAGACATAAATAAGTAATTTCTTGATTTATTAAAGTATAAGAGATAATATGGGAAGAATTTTCATTATTATGGGATAGGGTTAGAAAGATTTTAGAACACTCACATGAGCATCGTTATACTTAGCTTTACATTTTCCTTCTTTTGGGCAAAACAAAACTCCGAGTGGGTTATTTTCATAATTCCCAGTTCTGTTTATGTAAGTGGCAATCTTATCTGAAAATTTTTTATAATTATCGAATTCTTTTTTTCCTTTTAATTACAATCGCTAAGGCCGTGGTCCACTTGGATTTGTCGTTTCGGAACTTTCTGGATGAAATATTGGCCACTACCTGACGGTTTTGACGCAGATACTCAAAAATTTAATTTTGATTTAAATGAAACATTTTACAAAATTAGCTCAAGCGATTATACAAAACACACTTTACTCCTTCTCAGCTGGTAAAGTTAGGGCTAAATTCATTTGTTGGGCATTTTAATCGATCAGACGACACGTAAATTGTATTTCTAGGTTTTTAAAAAATTGGTTAGTTAATTTAAATTTAAAGTGAAGTACTGTTTGAAAAAAATTTAAGTGAAACGATCCATTTTATTCTTAAATTTTTCATACAATTAATACGTGTGACGGCTAAGTTCAGTTCTTTACAATTCATTTCTTTATACTATTATCTAATGAAAATTGATGTGATAATTATATTCATATTTGGTATGATTGAATGATTATTTAATTTTAATTTTAATTTTTATATTTAGTATACCAAAATAATATAAAAATAAAATTAAGAAAGAATAATTAATGATATCAATAAGGACTTAACCTAATTAAATTTATAGACAAATGTTTGAATTTCAGAGATGATCTTTATTAAAAAAAACAGAAAAGTATTATATGATTAATAATAAATTTTTTCATATTTTCAAATTTATCATCAAAATTATAATAAAAGCATAAAATTTGAATCTAGTAATTTTTTTATTAAATAATTCTTTATAAATAATAAAAATATTCTATTTTTAACATTATTATTAAAATAGTTTAATACTAAAATATTCAAACATTAATATCATTTTGTTATTTATTAATAAAAGGTAATACTAAAATATATAAAAGATGTACATGATTAGGATGTAGAAAAAATGTCATAAACAATGAAATGATTGATTTTATCATTTTTGAAATGAAATTCCTATTTTATAGCAACTAACAAACAAATCTTTTATATACTTTTATTTTTATTTTTCTTCATTCTATCAAATACAACATCAAAATTCATTGAACTGCAATACAAGTTTTATATTCATTTATTTACCATAATAGATTATATTTTTCCCTTCTCTTACGACGAGAATCATTTAAATTTTTCCTAAATCAATGATCATTTATATAACAAAAAATAAAATAAACTGACATGATAAGTTTCTTTTTTTTTAATCTAATTCTTTGTTTCTTAAAAAATCATGTGAGACTTGTTTATCATTTTGTGTTCAAATTCTTCATAAATAATCTCCATAATATTAAATATTGACTTGATAGTGAAACCTGGGGAAAAAATTAGGCCAATATTGTTTATTACAATTTATTGCAACGACATACGATATGCCCACTTTCTTTTATTTAAGTGCATTCGCATACAAAAATTTACTACAATGCCTAGAAAATGAAATAATACACTTATAATGTGTTTCAAAAATATTAAAAGTATTGAAATAGAAACATCTTTTGTCACATATTAAAATTAAAGAATTTTAAATTTTATAAAAAATAAAAGAATAAAAAGTTATAAGAATTAAAATTAGAGAATTTAAAATTTTAATGATAAATAAAATTAATAAAAATTCAATTTTCAAGGCTTAAAATAAAATTTTAGTTAAAATAAAAATAAAAATAAATAAGAATTTGAAAGTATAGAATGTTACGTAGAATTGTAGAATAGTTTATTTCTTTTACTCATTTTTAAAAAAAATAATTATCCTGAATGAATTATTATTTAGAGACCAAACAGTAACATATTATAGTAATATGTTACTATTATAAGATCAAACAATAATGTATTCTTCTTTAATAGTTTAGTTGTTATTAAAACTTAATTTATTCATTTATTTTAGATTTTAGGTCGATATTACTGTTTGAACAATAACATGTCACTATTTGGTACTATTTTAAGAGTAAACAATAACATACTCTTCTTTGATAATTTAATTATTAATAAAATTTAATTTATCTATTTATTTTAAATTTTTTATCAATATTACTGTTTGAAGATTAAACAGTAACATCCTTTTCTTTAACAGTTTGATTATTAATGAGATTTAATTTATTTATTTATTTTAAATTTTTTGTTGATGTTACTGTTTAGAGATAAGATAGTAATACGTTATTGTCTAGATACTAAATAAAAACATGTTTTTCTTTGATAATTTAGTTATTAATGAAACTTAATTTATCTATTTATTTTAAATTTTTTGTCTATGTTACTATTTAGAGATAAAATAGTAACATCTTCTTCTTTATCAATTTGATTATTAATGAGACTTAACTTATCCATTTATTTTAAATTTTTATTACTATTACTATTTTAAACCCAACAGTAACATGTTAATATTTGAGAATCAAATAGTAATATATTATTATTTAGTTATTTAATCGTTAATGAGACTTGATTTATCCATTTATTCGAAATACTAATTGATGTTACTATTTGAAAATAAAATAGTAACATATTACTAACTGGAGACTAAATAATAGTATACTATTATTTAGCTACTTGGTTATTAATGAAACTTAATTTATTCATTTATTTTAAATTTTTAGTCGATGTTACTATACTATCTAGAAATTAAATAGTAACATGCTATTATTTGATAGTTTAGTTGTTAATGAGATTTAATTTATTCATTTATTTAAGATTTTGATCGATATTACTATCTAGAGATCAAATAATAATATGTTATTATTTAACAATTTAATTATTAATAAGATTTAATTAATTTATTTTTTGAAGGTTTTAATCAATGTTTGGTTGTTTAGAAATTAAACAGTAATTTATTACTATTTGGATAGTAACATATTATTGTCTAAAGATTAAATGGTAACAGATAATTTGATTGTTAATGAAACTTGATTTATCCATTTATTGTTTGGTTTTCAGATATTAACATGTTACTATTTTGATAGTTTAATTGTTAGTAAAATTTAATTTATTCATTTATTTTAAGTTTTTTATTGCTAGTAAGACTTAATTTATTAATTTATTTTAAATTTTTGGTTGATACTATTCATTTATTATTTCGTCTCCAAACAATAATATTTAACATCAACTA
Organism: Sindora glabra; assembly: GCA_020226215.1. Lineage (NCBI taxonomy): Eukaryota > Viridiplantae > Streptophyta > Magnoliopsida > Fabales > Fabaceae > Sindora > Sindora glabra. The sequence continues at coordinate 56,139,694 of CM035231.1, forward strand.
AAAATTTAAAATAACTGAATAAATCAAGTCTCACTTACAACCAAGTTATCAAAATAGTAACATGTTATTATTTTTAAAAATTAAATAATAACATATTATTATTTAGTAACTTGATTATTAATGAGACTTAATTTATCTATTTATTTAGGATTTTTAGTCAATGTTACTAGCTAGATATGAAATAGTAACATACTTTTTTTCGACAATTTAGTTGTTAATAAGACTTGATTTATCCATTTATTTTAATTTTTTTACCGATATTACTGTCTGGAGACGAAATAGTAACATATTACTATCTAGAGACTAAATAGTAATATGCTGTTATTTGGTAATTATTAATGAGATTTAATTTATTCATTTATTTAAAATTTTTTATCGATATTATTATTTGAAGATGAAACAATAACTTACTCTTTTTTGACAATATGATTGTTAATGAGACTTGATTTATTTATTTATTTTAAATTTTTAATCGATATTACTATTTGAAGATGAAATAGTAACATGTTACTGTCCTGAAACTAAACAGTAATATATTATTATTTAATAGTTTAATTATTAATGAAATTTAATTTATTTATTTTAAACTTTTTATTGATATTACTGTCTACGTATCAATATATTACTATTTAATTTATAAATAGTAACATATTATTCTTTGATAATTTTATTGTTAAGAAAGTTATTATAGCACAAGTAAACACTAAAAAGAATTAAGGGGAAAAAATTTAATATAAAATTTGAATGAATTTGAATTGAAAAAAATGAGGTCAAAGTTAACAAAATGACAATAAAATGAAGAAAAATTAAAAAAATTTGAAAAAGGCCTTTTTCATCAATCCGAGCGGGCAAATAGAAATTAATCTCGTATCAAATATTAAAAAGAATATATATATATATATATATATGGGTGTGTGTGAACACCATGCAAGATGAAAAGAGAAAATTATTAATTATATCTAATAAAAAAAATACCATGCAAGACGTAAACAGAAAAATTATTAATTATATCTAGTAAAAAAATTACTTTCATCGTTTTTGAAACTTAATTTAATTATACTCTTACCATTTTTATTTTTAAAATCATACACCCATTTTCTTTATTTTTTTAAATCACGGAAGAGAGAATATGTTCAAAATAGAAAAAAGAGATGTGAGTATATATATTTTTAAAAATAAAAGGAATGCTTATGTAATTACATTAAATTTTAAGAAAAGTGGGTATAATTTACTTTTAATAATTACACACAAGATTGATGATATATTATTTTCTAATTTTTTTTCTTTTAACTAATTACCCCAACTTTGAATGCATGGCATGCTTCAATCCATTACATACAAAACAAGAATGTAGTTTGTACCAATTATGCACGGTGTTCGCATTTTTCTATTTGGTTGTTTGCCATTACAATTCATAATTGCGGTTCTTTATATTACTTTTAAAATACATAAAATATGATTGTGAATTTGTCAATCTCAAATTCAATGAAATAAAAAATAATAAAGCAATGCTTGATGGTCGCTTCTTATTTATATTTTTACAATATAAATATCAAAGAAAGACAACAACTGAAATGGCATTTATGAATACATACAATTTTTGTCTCCCTCATAGCTGGCTGCTTTCTATGGAATATAGGATATTGAGTCGAATCTTCCACTTGGAGATCCAACTCATTGAATTAATAACAAATTTCAATTTTGATGAACCAGCTATGCAGATAAATATTATATTATCACTTAGTTATGTATTAAAATTAAAATTTTATTTATTATCAGTATAAAATATTTTATTTTATTAATAAATAAAAATATATAATTACAAAATAATAATTAAATTTTTTTAATAATAATAAAAAAATTTAATAATTTTTATCAACGTAATAATTTATGAATGAATGATGATATAAAACTGATTAATAATAAATTGAATTTAAATCTAATATATTATTACCTCACATTAAATTTTTATTATTATTAATAAGCTTTCTTAATTTCTTTTATTTTTTTTAACAACACTGATTCATGTTTAGTGGGTAACTGATATACCTAGGATTGGTAAATGATAACATGGGTAGCACATCAGCACATGACGCGGTGATGATATGTCCGCCTGTACGGATTAATAATAAAAAAATGAGTCATAAATGATAACATAGGTAGCGCATGACATGAGATATTTATTTATTTGTTAAGACAGATACATAATAAATAATTAAATTATACTTAACTCTTCTTAAATTTAACATAATTATAATCATATTCCTTTTTATTTTAAAAGTTATATATTTATTTTTTTAAAAAAAATGAGTGCATACCTACTTTCTTTTATAAAATGAGTGTATATTAAAATAGAAGACAATAAAGGTGAGAGTATATAAAAAAAGTTAATATATTTTTTGAAAATAAAAAATTATAAATATAATTATACTAAATTTTAAAAATGAATGTAATTTGTTTTAAAAACAATCGATACTTTTGCCAGCGACAAAAAATAGGAAGAAAATAAAAAATGTTTCATATTTGACTACTTCTTGCAAAAATGCTAGAAGGGGCCAAATGAATATATTTTTGTGTGGGAAAATATTATGAGTACGGATGATGGAATTCGAAATTCAGTTTTAAATTTTTTATATTTATTGAATTGATTTATATAAATTTATTTAATCATTTTATATTTAATAGCAACTTTTAATTTTCATTTGAAATCTAATTTCAAATTCAATTTTAAGTATATATAGCATTATAGATAAAATTTTCATGTAATATAATATTATATATTATTTGAATTAAATAATTTTGAGACAAAATATTGTTATTTTGTGTGCGTGAAGAAAAAACAACACACACACACACATTTCGCTTTACTAATAAATCAAATTTTATAGTAATTAGACAATAGTCAATAGTATGATAAAGTAACATAAGGACATTGATCTTAAACGTGGGTAACAAATTGTAGCTGTTTTGCATAAATGGATTATGATTAAAAATTGCAGTTAATCTTTAGTCTTTCATTTCGATGAAAATTTATATTATTAATTTAGTAGCAATAAAATAATAAAAATATTTAAGTAATTTCAATAAAAATATAAATTTAAAATATTTAAATTAATTTCATTTATTCCCACTTATCTTCATTATATATACATTCATTAATTAATGCAATCATTGATGTGACAAATTAACTTTAATACACTTTGTGATTATTAGTAACATAATTTTTTTCATCCAAATGCAAAAAAAAAGGTAGTTAACTTCCATATATAAATATAAAGATTAACAATCTATTAAAATATAAAGTTATATAATTTTTAAAATAATCATGTAATTTTTTGAATGTATAGTCTTCAATTACATTTTAATTCTAACTATCAAAATGAGATTTAATAGCTACTATTTGCTCTTTTCACTCTCGGACAAGAATAATACTCTTATTTGATATGCTTTCATAAAGTAATTATTTCACATATTTTTTTACTTAAATACAATTTTGGTCCTTAAAATATCAATTTATGCGATTTTGATCCGTAAAATTTAAAATAATTTATTTTGGTACTCTAAATATGTAATTAATGCAATTTTTGTCCTCTTATTCAATTCCAATCAAATTCATCATCCTCGATTAATTTTAGTTTGATTTTTTGGTAAATTAGAAATTTAAATTACTAGGTAGAAGAAACATCCACACAATTTACAATTCCAAGCAAAGACAGCCCTAAAATATCATAACTTAAGTGCATACTTGACCCTTTTAAAGAGGAATATAGCAAAATATAAGAATTTCCAAAATTGATTGTCTTCTTAGCCAAAAAAATCAACAACTACATTAGTTTCTCTATGAACATGCCAAGGCAAAAACATTAAGGATCTTGAGCAGTATTACAAAATCTTTAACTAATATGTCTACAAAAAGGGAGTAATGTGAATGCTTTTCATCAATCAAATTCATAATAGTTAAAGCATCCAATTCCATAAGAATTGAGAGTAAATTCCTATTTTTTGCAAGTAGAAGACCTTCCTTAAATACCTACAACTCAATAATAAATTGGTAGTTACTCCTAAACCTTTGTAATAACCTCTAACTCATTCCCTATTCTAATCTTGAATGATAGTTCACATCCAACAACTCCTAGATTTCCTTGGAAGGCACCATCAGTGTTCAATTTATGAAAACTAATAGAAGGGGGAGACCACCTAAATTACAACCTTTCTACTAATTATAGTATTTATACCATTTCCCATAACAACTTAAAGTTTATAAGTTTTAGATAGAGTTACTAGTTTAACATTGAATCTTTCGAATTGAAATTAAAAACATGTTTGTTTTAAGCTTACTAGAGGTTCCAAATTGCAAAATTAAAAATAAATAAATAAAACCTAAGGAACTAAGGAAAAGTGGCATTTTTTATTGGAAGAAAGATTGTACCCCAATCTAACATCAAAATCCTTTTGAAAGGAATTAATACAAAAAGAAGGAATGGTTATTGTATTCTAGAAACATATGCATAATGACATTTTCTCAAGATATATGGTAAAGAGTCCAAACCATTATGACAAAGTTCACAACCAACAAACACATTGATTTCTTTGGTAATTAATAGTTCTCGGCTAAACACCCGATTTAATAAACAAAGCCATACAAAGAAACATATTTTAAATAAGGTGAGACTTATCCAAAGACATCTTAAATCCTCAGAGGCATTGTGCTTATGTCTAATGAGATGCAAATAAGGACTTTTGGAGGAATGAGTGCCATCTTCGGACAAACCCTAGCAAATTGTATCATCCTTGTGGGAAAGACTAATAAGAATGCCATAAATTCTGTTAGAAACATTTTCATTTAAAATGGTAAACAAGACAAACAAATCCCACTTCCTATCAACAATATAATCACTAACGATTAAAGACTCCTCACCCCTTTAAAAAGTACCTACAACATGTTCTCTAATTTTAATCCTTATCCATTTGTCATTCCATAAGAAAAAAATTTCTCCTATTACCTACAATCCATCTAATACCATTATAGATTAGATCTTTCGTATAACTAAGAGCTTTCTAATCACGGGAAACATTCTTAATAGGATCTCTTCTATTCCTAGAAAAATACTTTTGCTTAATGACCTAAATCTAAAGGTCGTTCTTTCATTCAAGAAGTTCCTAAGCCTACTTACCTAGTAAGGCTAAATTATTATTGTAGGCATCTATAATACTTAGAGCTCTTCAACTAATAGGTTTAGTGATAGTTTCCCAATTAACAAGAGCAAGTTTATAGTGTTTAAGAGACCCACTCCATGAGAATTATCTAACAACCTAATTAATTTGAGATAGGATACTGTTAGAGATTTTACAAAATGACATATGATAAGAGGGATCACAAAGTTAATCAATATGATTCTCCCAGCAAGAGAAAAGGAATTTAGGTTTCAACCTTCCATCAAGAATTGAAAATCACAAGTTCTATAATTATTATTGATGTTTGTGCCCAAGCATTTTCATTTTCCTAAACTCCCAGTATGCCTAATGCCAAGGAGATTTGAAAAATAATTTTTGCTATCATGGGGCATATTTGGAAAAGCACACCTTGGACTTGTAGTGATTAACCTTTAAACGAGAGATTTGAGCAAAATGTTTGAAAGCATCAATAATGGTATTGCAATTTTTAACATCTATTTTAGCAAATAAAATAATATCATTAATAAAAAATAAATGAGAAAAGTTAATGCCAAACTTACTAACCTTGACAAGATTCCAACACTTTTTTTATGCAAATTTCTAATATAAGATGAAAATATTTCATGTAAAGGATGAAAAAGTAGAGAAAAAAGCAATCACCCTATCTAAGATCTCTAAAGGAGTATAAAGTCTTAATTTTTCCATCATTAACAAGAACATTATAAGAGACTTTCTAGAGGACTATAAAGTCTCAACTTTTTCATCATTAACAAGAATATTATAAGAGACTCCCAAGACACAGCCCATCACTAGATGAATCCAATCAAAAGGAAAATTGAAAAAAAAAAAAAGGAACGTCCCTTGTATAATTCCATTCAAGTATATTATTTCTTAAACAAAATACATGTTTTAGAATCTAAAAGATATTGAACTCTCAAAAAATTCATAACTTTCATATGTAATATTTTGATTTTGTTCAATATTTTCAATGCCTAGAAAAATATTTCCTTTCATATTTATATATAAATCATTTCAAATTAGTATAGAAGAAACATTGAGTAAAAATAGTTTTGCAGGGCCAAAAAGTTAACAAAAATGAAATAAAAAGATCAAAATTATACTAATTAAAATTTTAAGAGATCAATATAGATTCTTTTAAATTAAGATATCAAAATTACATGAATTATATTTTAAAGGAATCAAAATTATATTTAAAAGTAATGCTATATATATTAAAAATAGAATTTAAAATTATATTCTAAATAAAAATTAATAATTGTTATTGAATGTAGGGGTGCTTAATGAGTTCAAAGCCCATAGGTCAAATGGATTGATTCATAAGCTTTTTATGGATCTAGCAACAAAAAAAAACCATTAAAAAAAGGCTTAAACAAATTTGGCCTAGACAAGTCTCAAACCAAAATGAATTAGGCTAGTCCACAAGCTAAGTTATTTTTTTTTAATTTTTATACTTGATAATTTAAATAATATTTATATTTAAAAAAGGAAGTAACCCATTAATTATTTTTCATAATAATTTAATATAAAACATAATTTTATTATCAAAAAATTAAATACAAATACTCAAAATAATTGAATATAACAAAAATAAAAATAAATAATAAGATTAATGAATATAAAAAATATAAAAATAAAATAATAAATATAAAAAATAAAAAATAATAAAAATTAAAATATAAATTAAAATAAAAAAAGAATTGACCCATGGGTTAGTTCGATAGGCTTGCAAACTGGGTTAAACTATTAAAAACAAGTCTTAATGAATTGAATTTAAACAAATTTTGACTCAAATCGATTTGGCCTATTTATTAAAAATTCTTAATTAAATATAGAATAATAAAATAAATCTATAAAGTTTAATTAATAAATATAAAAAATTTAAAATTTATTTTTAAAAATTATTTGATATTTATAATAATTTTTATATTTAAATCTATATTTATATTAAAAACATTCATTTTTAATATTAAAAAATGAATGTTTTTATTAGTAAAATTTTCTTATTTCGAAATATATAAGTAAAATAAAAAGTGTAAATTTCAATATATAAAAAGTCAAATAATAAAAGTATTTAACTACTTGATAGGTCCGCTTCACAAAATTACCCATTTATTAATTAATGTTTGCTGAGTTTTCAAGTGACCCCTGTAAGACCTCCGTTACGTTTTCGTAATTGCCAAATCAAAATGATGCCCCGAATTGAAAGGAAAATTATTTTGACTTGCTATTTATTTCCTTTGTGATATAACGTATCCTAAAATATGAATGGTGATTGATTTTTTTATAAATTAAAATATTTTATCTTGAATGACTCCATAAACAATCTTTTTTTGGTTGTTTTGTGTCCTAGTTTGGCCATAAAATAACTGGATTTACTCGTTTGAGTATCATGACAATTTTAAATATCATCATAATTTTTTTTTAAAAAAATGATCAAAGTAAACTTTTAGTAGCAAGTTTCCAGAACCACATTTTAGGGCATGTTGAGAACAAAAATATATAGTATATATAGGATTGAATGTAATTGTTATGTATAATATATGTATATAGGAGATATATCAAGCGGAAGGAATCTTTTTACGTGAGAGATAAGAGGAATAATTTATGATAATTACATCTTATATTAATGGTTAAAATTAAAATATAATTAAAAGTCATATGATCACTTAAAAATATTACTTAATCATTTAAGAAAATTTCATGAATTTCTCCTATTTGATATAACTAAAAATAATATTTTATTTTATTTTTAAATATTTTTTTAAAATAGTATTTAATTTTAAGTAAAAGAATAATGTTATAAGAAACTTAATCTCATAATAGACCGAATGTTTTACTGTTGTATTATATTTAATATATTGATATTTATATTTATATTTTTAATTTATTTATTTTAAAATTAAAAAAAATTAATTGTGAAATATTCTATCTCCGAGAAAGTCGAACTCTCCATAGCATTATTCTAAAAAAAATTATCTTATTTCATTTACAATTCAAGTTTCATTTGCATTTGTGCCGTTATAAAATTATATTAATTTAACAAAAATTTCATTAGAATTTATTTCACTTATCCTAAAAAATATTATATAAAATATTTAGCCTTCATTTAACATTATGTTTGCTATAATATCATCAAAATTTATTTTTAATTAAATTTCATATATTTTTCAATATATTTCAAATAAAATAATTCATTTATAAATATATTAAAATAATTTTTATCAAAATAAAATGAAATCAATTTTTAAAAAATTGCTTATTAGATGAACCCTTTATATCTTAATTCTATTCTTTAAATAATAGATCTGATGGTTATGATTTAATCTTTTTATTTTTACATAATAGATGCACTTCCATGTATGAGCATGTGTAGAGAGAGAGAGAGGAGAAGAAAAAGAAGAAGATGATAATGATGATGATGATGATGATGATGAGATAAGAATAAGAGTACATATAAAAATAAATTTATAATAAAATGCAATGTATATTTAGTGTGTAAGAAAATATACATCTCTAGCATTAAAAGCTTTAATATGAATTTAAATTGAATTTACTATTAGTATAAATGAATTTTACAGTATCAATTATTCTTGTATTGTTAAAAAAATTTATTATTAATAAAAAATCTTCAATTATTATAATATATTTAATAATATGATATTTTTATTTTCACTAATAATATAAAATATTTTACACTTATATATGGATTTCCTGCCACTAATAGTTTCATTTGGCCATAATTTTTCTTAAGAAAATTTTTTGATGCTTAGAAATTAGTGGAATAGTTAATTTTGCAAATTAATTGAATTTAATAATAATTTTTGAATCCGTGACGGCCAACATGTTTAGGTTTTAGTATGAGGCCGACTCCTTATTTGATCCAATCGCAGAACTTCTTCTTCCTTGTACTCTATCTATTGAAAAGTAGTATTGAGATGCCAATTTAAACAGGCTTTTAAGTTAATTTGAAATATGGAGCATTAATTGGAGAAGAGGAAAAAAGCAGAAAATTGAGAGGGAAGTCAAAACAGGTAAGCTAAGCTTGGTGCATCTTCTCAACCAAATCTGCGAATTTCTCTCCTCACGCGAACAACATCCTAATTTATAATTCTGCCTCCCAACTGCATACAACAACGCACAACCACTCGTTGCATCGTCTCACCAATATTTAGGGTTCTAATTGCAGAGTTTGTTACTTTAAAAATTGAAGTTACATGTTATGTATTTAGTATATTAAGTTAATTTATATCTTATTAATTTATTAATAATTTGAAGATCATTTGGTTCGTAAAAATATTATGAGAAATATAATTTCTTGAAAAATAAAAAAATTTAGAATTATTTAATTGATCAATAACTATGAAAATGAAAGAAATAGAATTTCTTTTAAAATTTTACCTTTCACAAATCATGAAAAATTGCTTATTGACATGCCTCTTGGTAAAAATAATATCTCATATTTTTTATAGATAACAATACAAAAGTATCTGTACTTAGTTTAGAGGTTATTTGATTCAATATGGGAAATGTAATTTTTTGGAAATAAGAAATTCTTGAATTATTTAATTGGTTATTAATTAACAAAATTAGAGAAAATATAACTTTTTAAAAAATTTTACTTTTTATGATTCATAAGAAGTTACTTATCAACATGATGACATCCTTTTGAGTAAGAAGAATTTTTCATATTTTTTATAGATAGAAATACAAAGCTACCCTTAATTTATATAATAATCAATTTAATCTTTTATCCTAACATTTGAAAATAATAATAAATAATTTATTAATTATAAATATAAATATAATTATTCAAATATAATTATTAGGTAGATAAAATATAATTATTTTATTAGTTATATAATAAAATGGGTATTACATAAAATAAAAATTAAATATAATATCATAAATATAAATTATAAATATTATTATAATACTAAAATTTTAGTTTTAAAAATAATCATCTTTATTATATTTATCTAATATATTATTTTATTTATTATTTTATATTTTTATATTTATCATTTATCATTTTAATTTTCAATTATAAAAATAAAAATAATTATGTATTTTCAATTTATTTTATATAAAACTAATAGAATTAATTATGTATTATATTAATTATTTAGCTAATATTCAAATTATATTTCATTCTTAAGACAATTTAAGATATACATATATATGTACATAATAATTTTCATATAAATTTATTTTACCTTTTTATAATAAGTTAAAAAAAGAAATCATTGATTTAAAAAATTTATGATAAAAAGAGAGATTAGAAATATAATTTTAAAAAAGGTAATAAAAATAATTTAAATTTATCAATATTTTCTATTTTTTATATTATAATTCTAGAAGATATATTATTTATTTTGATAATATTTTCTAAAAAATTTAATGTTGAATCAAATAAAATACAAAAATTTAATTCATGATAAATGTTAATTTTTCAATATCAACATAACAGTTTTGAACACTTTCTGAAATGTTGATAAAGTAATTTGCCTTTTAAGAAGTTTAACTTTCTTTATAAACTTACTTATTATATGAATTAAATAATTCCTTAAAAGCTAATTTAGAAAATTGTTTGGTGCATTGATTTATATAAAAAAAACTTGATTTTAATAAGTTTTTTTAGTATATCTTATAATTTATAACTAGTATGTTTTTAAATTTACTTTTATTCTTTTGATTAATTGACTATTCATATCCTAATTAGGAAAACTCTATTTTTCATTTTTTTCTCTATTATTATTTTATTTTTAATTATTGTTTCTTTTCCATAAAGTCAAAGCGATAGGAAAAGGTACAATGCGTAATCGTACATTTGGCCTAGAGCTATTAAGTCAACGTAACTAAGTAAAATGTAATAAATGAGTAAATAAATACAAATAATATTATAAAATATAATTAACTAAATTTTAAATAATTATATTTTTATTTTAAATATTTTGATTATATAAATATAATTTATTTTTAAAATAAATATAAATTCATCTATTATATATATATATATATCATATTAACATATTATTTTATATTCATGAATTAGTTTAACAATTATTTTTACCTGCAACTTTCAACTTTCACCTAAAGTCTAACAACTAATAAAATATTTAACAAATAATTTATCAATTATTTGCATCAAATTAAATAGAACATTTAGTATATTTTTACTATCAGTTAAATGATTTTAACTACGGCCATTTAATACATCAGTCGAGTAATCAACGTTGGTTTTGTGTTGATGATTGAAGAAGAAACAGACAAAATTATACGTGGATATGTAAATGGACCATATACATCAAAATCCATTAAATGCCTTATGGTATGGATCACATTTTGCCACTCTCGGAGTCTCGGTTGTATCGTTGGCATGGAAAATTAGACGAAGGAATCTTGCATTGGGGTCCAAGCAGATTATCCATCAACAGCCTCAGTCCCCTTTTTTTTTTTTCACCTAATTCGCCTTAATTTATTTATATAATATAATATAATATATTTTAGGCACTAAAACCAATTGCAATTCAGTAACTTAGCCTATTTTTAACTTAATTTAATCTAATTTATTTATAATATTTATGAGGTTGGATTCTGGGTATAATCCATTTTATAAAACAGATAAGATCATACTAATTAATTTCTAATTCATTAGCCAACTAGACAACTTATATTTTTTTTATATAAAATGATAACTTAGAATTTAATTTGTTGTCAATTTAAAATGGTTTACATTTATAATAAATAAAAAGATGATATATCATTAAAAAATAATAATAATTAAAAAATTTATTAATAATAAAAGGATTTTAACAAATTTTTATTAACCCGATAATATATGTACAAGTGAGAGTATAAAAATTTATACTAGCTATAGATGAAATTTAAATCATAAGGGAATACATTCATATTCATATGAAAATAACACACAATTTAAAAAATTATGTGTGAAAGAATTCTAATAATTTCTTTTTCCTACAAATTTGGACTATATTTCAATCGTTAATAAGTTTATATGGATTAATAAATTACAGGATAGCATTTTTTATGTTCAAGTTAGCCTAAGGCAAATTTTAAATTTGCACCTACACTTGTAAGTTAAGACAAGTTAAATATTTTTCATGTGGATCTAATTTATTTTAGATAAAATTTAAATCTACTTGAACTATTTTATTCATATCATAGTAACATCATTTAGAAATTATAGAATTTAACTATTGTTATGACTCAAACTTAGTCATAATTGGCATAAAATACATTATTTAGTTTTCATAAGTCTAATCCTCTTTCTATGCTAATATGGACAAGTATGTATATGGATTCGAGAAAGATTTCATACATTGAAAGTAAAAGATAACATTTTATTTATTTAAAATAAGATTGATATACTGAAAGGAGTAAACACTAGCCTTTTCCCTTATCACCCTATACAAATAAGGACCTAAGAAATATTTATAACAAATATCTAACACTATCTAAGTTATACCATAATCTTCCACGAACTCAAATCTAAAATGATAGTGAAGGCAACTCAAGTATAACATCTACAAAAACAACACAAGAAGGGGTAAGTTTAAGATCAATGAGTAAATATCTACCATAATAAAATATCTTATCAAATATAATTTACTAACTGTATTTACCTCTTGAAATCACAAGCATTATAATCACATAACTTCCAACACAAGATTTGTTAGTAGTAACTTCTTCATTTATAATTATTTGAGCATACCAATGCTCTCATTCAAATGCATACATTTAGCTATACACGTTTTCATCATATCATGTACTAAGCAACAAATTGGGGAAAAAGTGAGTGAAATTTATCACAACCTAATCTTATTTGTGATTAACATGAAACCTGTTATTTGGTTTCCACTAATCTCCTTATTCTATGATAAGATAGACAAGCATGCATAGGGAGTTGGGGAAGATACCATGTATTAAGAGTAAAAGATGACATTTTATTTATTTAAATTAAGATTCATTTACCAAAGAGATTAGGCATTAGCCTTTGTCCTTATCATTCTATACAAATGAAGGCTTATAAATGTCTAAAACAAATAATTAATACTACCTAGGCTATATCATGAGCTCAACTTTGAAATGATGGTGGAAGTAATTTAAGTATAACATCTACAAAGATAACATAAGGAACAGTAAGTCCTAAATTAGTGAGTAAATACTTTATCACAATCAAACATTCTATTAAATATAACTTGTCAATCAAATTTACCTTGATTTCAAATTTATCTTTATGAAACCATAAACATTATAATCACATAACTTCCAACATAAGATTCGTTAGTAGTAACTTGTTCATTTATAATTATTTAAGATGACCCATGCTTTCATTCAAACACACACATTCAGCTATACACATTTTCATCACATCATACACATAAAAACGAGTTAGAGAAAAAAATAAGTAAATCTCCTTGTGCCTTTAAAGTCATCCTTATCCTTTCACAAACCTCAATCTTTTCCCTTTAGGATCAACCTTATCCATTTGCAATTAATTACCAATCAACTGGACATGGTATTTCACACTTTTCCCATCATATTTTTTCATAACACAATTCACATTCCATTTCTTTGCCATTTTATAGCTTAAGCAATGATTACTATCTTTCTTTCACAATAACACTATGCCTTAATGCATAGCCACATAATTCAATTCATAAGTAGCACAATAATTTTAGTTCACATCATATATTATACATTCTCATTATTTAATCATAATTTCATTCTTATCAATATCTAATATTTCAATATCTTCAATCTCATTCATAAATCATATTTAAAGGTATAATGTTACTCATACCTTATTGTATGGCCATACTACTTAAGTTATTCTATGAACATTATATTAATTTCTTTTTCAATATAGATTGAACATCAAAATACTACCATGCATCATGACATGACCACACATTAAGTATTTAAGCTTTATTTATCGTATAATATCTTCTCTTAATGTTAAAAACTATTACATTTCACCTTGATCCCTTATATGTTATGATAATATCAAGTAAATTGGAGATAATCGATTATATGCTTAACTATAGAGACTCCAAAAGCTATTTTAGGAACCATAATCAACTATGTGATTCGAAAAATAATTTTAAATGCCCATAGTTAACTATCGGTATTCAGAAAGTAGACTTTAGGCCTATAGTCAACTATACCTGCCTAAAATACATGTTTGGAGGCATAGTCAACTATTGCCTAAAATTCAATAAATTTCATCAAAATTTTCACTATTTATCCTAAATTTTCAAACATATATTATATTTATTGCCTAATCAAACTTCACCTTGTCATCAATGCAGTCTCACATCATTTTATCATAGCTAATTCCATCATTTAATTCAAATGAACACCATAAATCATCATAATATTCATATATTTAAGCATATGGCCAAGAAAACTTTAAATAAATAATTTAATCATCTAAAATCCCTCAATTTAATCAAATAAAGCTAAAATATTTACCTACTTATATGAAGAAGCCTCTAGCAAGAAGAAATTATGGATTAGTCATTCTTAATCATTAAAAATCAATAAGTTTAGATTTAGGGCTCAAATTTTCCTTTTTAGGTTTAAAGCTTAAGCTTTGCCAAATATTTAAAGAAAATGAAGAAGAAGTTTAAGATTAATGATAATTTAGATGTTTTTATTTTGATTTTATGAGGAAATGATAAAGATTTACTTTCTTTGGCTTGAATAGAAGAAGACATGAAGAAAAAATATAAGGATGAGGAAGATGGGGAGTTAGAGTTTTTGAATGGTGGGAAAATAAGCTTTATAGGTTGAAACAAAACCTATATAAAGGTAAAGGCATCTCATCTTTTTGCTCTATGTCTCTTTTATACTCACAAACTCACTTCTAATAGCTTGAAACATTTAATCTCCTTCTATTAATTTTCTTCATCCATTTCACATAAAAATCTCATCCCATTTTTCTTAGATTATTAAATTTTATTTTATTTAGTATTTCATTCACATTTACTTATTAAAATTCATCCATTTTTCATGCAAAATTTTGTTTTAAATGACAACATATAATTCATTTTGATTATTCTAGTCATAAAATAAAATCCTAAATTACTATATTTTAAAGAGGGTGTAATATTTATTTATGTTCTTTTTTTAAAAATAGATTATTTTTATAGTACTATAATATGACATTTTCAATATTAATTTAACCTTTTTTTATGTTACACCAATAATAGAGAGAAGAAAGAAAGGGAGAAAATTAACTTTTAAAGTACCACTTGCAAAAAAATAAACAAGATAATAGGTTATTAGTTCCTAAAAAGGAAATTAATTTTGCATGGAATTCATCACAGGATTTTGTTGTCCTTTTCTTAGATAAGCATGTGGATTGTAAGGAAAATTTTCAAAGGCTTGTGGACATCAGTTATAACTTATAAGCATAATCTAATTTGTTTTAACTTTTGATTTATCCTTAAAGACATATAGATAAAGTTTGGAAGGAAATAGGATTTAAATGGAGGAATTGTCCGAGAAGTGGTAGTGTTTCAGCAACATGTCTCTAAGGCCTAAAAGCAAGCATTTTTGCTTAGATATAGTAACAAGCATGAAAAATTTGGCAATAAACATATCATATTACTTCAACCATATTTTGGTTGTACATATTGCAAAGTGAGTTTATTTCCATTTTTTCTTATGGATCTATAGCAAAAAGGAACTAATCCTGTTTATATCATTTGTAAAAGATCTTATGCATTTTAGAACAAGTATAACTTTTAGTTTATGGTAGTAACCTTGTATAATTTTGTTTTGTTTCATAAGTTTGTGGCATACATTTAAGGCATTTATAGGAGTGAGATCTTTCTTTTAAAACACCACCATATTCCTTATCTACCAAATAGTGTAAATAAAAGTAGCAACTAAGATTGTTAGCTTAGAATGAACTTGTTTGTACTTAATTGTTTCAAGGAAGTAGGATTTAAGATATTGAACTATGTCTCATGGTTTTAAAAATTAAGGTCGAATTGATAAGCTAGATCCAAATTGCATCATTTTAACAAACTTGCATTAGAGAACAAAAATGATTAGTTGATTCCTTATAAAAAGCACAAAATAAGTAGTTTAGGGTAGTTAATTCCTTATGAAAAGCACAAAATAGGTAGTTTAAGGGTACATATAAATGATGTTATGTTAAAATAACTATTATTGATAAAACGTGATTATATACTCTTCTTAGGAATATAGAGATTTTAGAAGGAATTCTGAGCCTTCAAATTTCATCCCATGAAAAATCAACTATGAAATTTAGGTGATGTGATTAGGTTAGATTATAGTAACCTTATTTAACTAGGTAGCACCCATTAGAGGCTTTTGTCCAAGCTAGCCAATCCAATGCCCTTAATATGGATAAAGGTTTATTCATAATTAAATTGATAGCATCTTAAGGGTAATTGACATCCAACTTCTCTAAGTTCCACTTTAAACCTTCTTCCATAATTAGATCCTTAACAGAAGATATGCCATATGCTATAACTCTAGCCAATGAATACCAAAATTGGTTTTTAACATTGATTTGTTCTCTATTACCCACTTGCCACTTTAGGTTATCTAGTAAAAGATTAGAGCCTTTAAGGATGCCTTTCCATCTCCATGACATTTATTTTTTCATGTTAAAGATGTCTTCAATGGATCTTTTGCCATATTTGTTAATGAAAACTTTTTCTATTAAGGATTGTGGCTTATGAATGATCCTTTATATTTGTTTGTATGTCAAAGTAATATTGAATTCAACATTCCTTCTTAAGCCTAAACCTCGTTAAGATTTAGATTTGATAATGCTATTCCACACTATAAGGTGAGCTTTCTTGTTGTCCTTTTGTCCATGCCATTAGAAATGATTTATTATAGAGTTTATTCTTTTATAGAATTTAGAAGATAATCTATTTGTTGACATTTGAAAAATTAGGATTGAAGAAATGACTTGTTTGCATAAGGTTAAACACCTTGCATAAGATAAGTTTTTAGCTTTCTAACCTTGGATCCTTTTTTAAAACTTAGCCAATGTTTCTTATTATATTACATTTCTATCCTTGGCACTATGAATATGACTTCATAAATATTTTTTAATATTTCTACCTTATTTGACCTTTAGAATACAACTCAAAATGCATTTGAAATGATAAAAGGTGTTTTTCCTAAACTTGATTATCGATTTCTTATTATTAGTTCAAAATCTTAAGTTTTAGTTAAACCATTCCAAAATTCATTTTAATTTATGAAAAGAATGAGGATTAACTTAGAAAAAGACCATAAGGTCATTAGCATATACTAGGTGATTAATACTGGGGCCATTTTTTGATGGCTTGATGCCTTAGATAGAACTATTAGCATTTGCTTTTTCAAATGCTACAGACAAAATGTTGGTACAAATGATGAAAATGTAACATAACAAGGGGTTATCTTATCTTGGGTAAAATTATGGGTGAATTATTTTAGAAAGCTCACCATTGATGATAACTCTATATTTTGGAGTTAAAATGCATTCCATGATTATAGTAATCTATAAAGTAAGGAATTCCATTGCAATTAGGACTTCTTCAATGAATATCCAAGATATACTATCATAGGCTTTTTTAAGTCTATTTTAAAAGTAACTTAATAGTTTCTTTTACTTATGATTCTATTTATAAAGTCCATTAATTTATTAGCTATCATTATGTTATTAGTGATAAGCTTTTTTTTAATAAAAGCACTTTAGAATGGTGTGATAAGGTCATCTAGGATAAGTTTAAGCTTGTTCATAAGACTTTTACAATGATTTTATAGATAACATTACATAAATTAATTAGCCTATAGTCTATAAAAGAATGTTAGGAATTGCCTTTAGGAATTAAAGCAATTAATGTTTCATTGAAAGCTTTGAGCAAGAAATCTCTTTTAAAGAAAGATATCAATATGTTAGTGATATCACCCCTAACAATCTACAAGAAAGATTAAAAGAATCTAGTTATAAAACTATCTAGACCTAGGACAACATCAAGTGACAGGATTTTTGTGGCTTGATCAATTTCATTCTAAGCAAAAGACTTGTCTAGTTGCTTTAGGTGAGAATTAGATAGCTTAGGAAATGGACAAATCCTATATATCAATGTGGGCTTCCTAATTTTGAATTTAAGGATTGAATAGATAATGGAACTGTAAGGTTGCTATCTATTTTATAATATTTAAGTCATGTATTAGTTGACTTACATTATCATTAATTTAGTAAATCTTGGTTTTAACTCTTTTCCTTTTGATTATTTGATGAAAATATTTTATTCTTTTATCCTTATTTAGAAGCCACATGTGACAAGCCTTTTAAGCTAAAGTAATTTGATAGCATTCCAATAAAAATTGCAATAATTCTTTTCTAAGACTTTATTGTCTTGCATCATACTTTTTTGTAATTTAATTAACTCTAATTTAATAGTGTTAGATAGCTAATTTTTAACTTTAAAGGCTAAAATTCTCTAAACCTTGGCTTACCATTTATTTTTACTATTTGGCTGCATTAAAGGTGGAATGTCAATAACCTTAAAATTGAAAAATGTGATTTTTATAGTTATCTTTTTTTACTAATGGATAGCAAAATAGAGGTGTAATCAAATGTTAAAATAAGATAGCTAATAACCTTGGAATACGAGAAAATATGGTACCATTCTTCGTTAGAAAACATTTTATCTAGTCTTTCCCAAACACAACTATCCTCTACTTTATTATTAGTCCATGAAAACCACTACCCTTTAGCTTTTATATTAATTAAATTACATTTAATTACAATATTTAAAAAGTTTTTAGATCTTAGAAGAGATAAACTTAAGTTGAGCTTATTTGAAGGATGTATAACTTAGTTGAAGTCTTTTATAAAAAGTTAGAGGGTTTATGGGTCTACTAAAGTAGCAACATCTTTAATAAAATTCTGAAAAACTTGTCTTTCTAAAAGGTATGGTAAACCATATGCCCTCCTAAGAAAAAAAAAGTGAAATCTTTGGATTCCACTCTTAAGCGTATCCAATTAAAAGATATGGATGACACTTAAGGTTGGAAACTATCCTTTTATGCCATCATTAATCAACATTTATAACTAATAGCATCAACCTTAACTAGATTGATGAATCCTAAAGATAAAAGGTGAGACCTAGTTGTTTCTATAGCTTGGAGTGTTTCAAAAAGTAAGATGAAATAGGAGTTATGATCCATAACTAGTTATTTTTATCTTTAAATTATCGAAGGACAATTCAAACCTTAATAATTCCATGTTAATAGATTCATTGCTCTAAAGAAAGCTATTTAAGGTCAACCTTATAGAACCTTATCCTAATATTAGCAAGCTTGAGGGATATCTCTGCAATTATACCATAAAGGGTTATGTTGCTTATGGATTGAATGTCACTATGCATTGAGAAGTTAGATTAAGCAATGGAAGTTAATAAGTTGTTCGCTTCTTGAACTTGAATATCAATATTTGGTTCAACAATTCTCACCCTTAACTTTTTTCTACTTCTAATGTTTTCATCTTGCTTTCATTTTCTATAGTTTTCTCCTTATGTTGCTTTACCAAAAATACAAACATAATAGGTTAAAAATTGATTATGTAGAGCCTACAGGAATTCAATAGATAGAAAGGACAAAAATTAGTTGCATTATGCTATACTTTTGGTTTATGGTCCTTATAAGGTCTTAGGAGTCTAAATTCTAGAACTACTTATTTAAAACCCTATTATCTTCTTCATTGTGAGGAGAGATTTTGACGAAAAAAGCTTTATAGATTAACTTTAATTATCTGAGTTTCATTGTTGTTCTTTTGAGGCATGACATGAAAGATATTTTTTCTTTGCATTCCTAGTTATTGTCTACTATTGAGGTATTAGGATCTTGAAATATGTGTGTCATCATACTGAAGAATTTGCAAAAAGAAGCAATTTTAAATTATGTATGAGAAGATTGAAAAAAAATTCGAATTGCCTTATTCAAGATGTTTTCTTTATGGATCATGTTCATGCTATATTGTTAGGTATCCACATTTGGATAAGTGTTGTTTAAAGAAAAGATAGCCAACTAGTTATCATTTATAGCTTTATAAGGCTATAAGGTCCCACTTAGGCTAGTAATAATTGGAGGAATGACTAAATGGGGCATGATTTTCTAACCAAATAGGCCACTTAATATTCTAAACCCTTCATTATTAAGAAGGATATCAAAATTCATAGCATTAGAGTCATCTTGTAATTGATGTTCTTTTTAATAATCATCTTCTAAAACTTGAATTAATATTGCATTAGTCATAAATGATTCTTCCTCCCTTAGGAAGGTAATGTTCTTAGTACTCAATGCCTCCCAAGTTACATGTCTTAGCCTTAACCTTATTTAAAAGTAGTTTTTTATGATAATAACATATTTTAACCTTTTTAAGTTGTTGCTTTTAGACCAACTGTGAAGAATGAAGATCATTGAAAACTAAATTAGGACTTTATTGTCCTTATAGGTTCAATTATACAAAAGGAAAATTAAATTAAGTAAGTTTAAGTTTTAATCCTAGAGAAATTTTTTTCTAAATTAAATTTTGTGTCAAAATGTTTTTATTAAAGGAGTTGGAACTAATTTTGGGGGGAATGATATGTTTCTTAATGTTTAAAATTAAAAAACTTAGATATAGGGGAATGGAATTGATTGCATAATCAATTCTGTGCTTTTAGAGCCTAATCTAGGTAGCATAAATTAATTGAACAATCAATTCTACATGCATTACAAGTCCTGGCATCCCTTGCTTCTTATTTTGGAATTTTGCTTCAACAAAATTAATTGCACAATCAATCCTAAGCATCTAAAGGCAAAATGAGTTCTAAATGAATTGATTATGCAATTAATTTATCATGTGAATTTTCAAAATTTATAGCTGAGTGAATCAATTGCATACTCAATTCACTAAGCTATTTTAAAACTTATGAATCTTAAGTGAATCAATTGTTGTGCAATTGATTTATCAAGCTTTGACACTTCCATAATAACTATATTTTATGTATAATAAATTTTTAAACCTTTTAGCTCCTATATAAAACCTTAACTCAAATTCAAAACATAAGAAAGGGCTTTCACTATTACATAAACATAAGATACTCATCTCTTTTCTGCTATATCCTTTAAATCCCTTAAACCTATAAGATTAAAAAACTCCTCTTCTTAACTCTTCATTGTATATTCAAACTTTGAAAGTTTGTAAACAATCTTTAGATTTTAATGTTTTAGGGTAAGATATCCCTAAGATATTCAAAAGTGTGAAATCTCTTAATAAATTATTCTTTGAAAGAAGAATCTCAAAGGGATTGGACATAAAACTAGAAAATTGTATAAAGACTTCCTCAAATGCCTTTTTTAAACTTAAAAAGATAGTATACTTTTTCAAATCTAAATCAGTTAGGCTTGGTAATGGATTTACTCCTTGGAGTCTTGGATTTTCAATGTCAAACCACTATAAATTATTACATTTGATTCTTTTTATCCCTATCTTTTTATTTCTTTGCACTCTACTCGATTTTTCTAAATGAAATTATAAAGTTATTATTTTTTATTATATCAATTTTGATCATTACTTTAGATAATCATTTGTTTATTATTTTCAACTATAAATTAATCGTCAAAGTTTATCAAAATTGACTAATTTTTTTAAATACAAGTAAAATTCTAAAACCTAATTCACCCTTTTTTGGGTAAAATCTTGAGTAGCATTTGGTGTCTAAGCTTGACTCTTGTGACAAGATCTCACGATCTCAAAAGGATCCAATGGATATGAATAATTTTAGTATTTTACCTAAACGTCCTTTATTGAGTAAACCTCTAAGTTTCAATGAACAACATTACATATATTAGAAACAAAAGATGAAAGATTTCATAGAAGCCATTGATTTTTATATATGGGAAGTAATTGAGAATGGATATAATCCACTAACCAAGAAAGAAAACAATATTGATGTTTTAATACCAAGAGGTAATTATGGTGAAGAAAATAAAAGTAAACATTAACTTTACTCTAAGGTTTAGTGGATTCTATCAAATTCTCTCTGGCTAAATAAATATGAGAGAGTTTCAAATTGTTTAATAGTAAAAGAAATATGGGATATTTTTGAAGTAACTTATATAAGAATTACACAAGTTAAAGAAAGCAAAATGCATACATTTGTTTATCAATATGAGTTATTTAGAATGAATGATAGAGAATCTATTAAAGATATGATGTAAAAATTCATTATACTTATTCGCTAATTAAGTCTTCTTAGTAGAAATCTTACAGATGGTGAACTAGTTCATAAGGTGCTTAGATCATTGATGATTGAATGGTAATTGAAAATCGCTACTATTAAGGAAGCCATGAAAATTAAGATACTAACTCTATAAAACTTATTTGATAACTTGGAAGAACATGAATTAGAGCTCAAGAGATACACAAATGATAATAAAAGAAAGAAAAAATCTTTGCTTTTAAAAGTTAAAGCAAGTGTTGATGAAGATAATGTTGATAAGGATTATCAAGAGGAAATACCTGATACATTATTTAAAGATAACCTAGCTTTTCTTATAAAGAAATACCAAATAGCACTTAAGAGAATTAATAGAAGAAAAAGAGTTCCTTATACAAATAAACCTATAACTAAAAGAGAAGCAAATAAACAAGCCATTCTAACCTATTATGAATGTAAAAACCTAAGTTATATCAAGTTTGATTGTCCTATATACTTAAAGAAAAAATTAGATGTGAAAAGAAGAAAAATAAAAGTTCTTATAAGAAAGCACATCTAGTAGGTTGGGGAGATGATAATGATGGCTCTTGTGGAGGAAAGGAGAAAGCACTTCTCTGTTTGATGGTCATTGAAGATTATGATAGAGATGAGATATCTATCTCTAGCTTTAATGATGAATCTAAATATGTGCTTTCTAACCTTAGTATTAATTAACTTAAGGTTAAAAGAAACATTAAGCTTTCAAAGGAACTTGTCTCTTCTTTATAAGAAAATATTGAGCACCTAAAAATAAGTAATAAGGAGTTAATTTAAGAAATAAATAGCCTTAAGAAAATCACACATACTTATTCCTTTTGTAAAAATCCCAAGCAAAAATTTAATAACTTAACAAAACATTTGAGAAATTCACAAAAGGAAAGGACACTTTTAATACTCTTTTTGGTTAAAGAACAAGCTTTAATAAAGAAAATTTTAGTTATACACCAAATAAGAAAAACAAATTTTATAAAAAACTACTTTATAAAAGAAACCATGAAGAGGCAACCCAACATAACCACTTTTTATTGTGGAGAAAAGGGATACGAAATTTATTCTTATATACACAAGAGAAATGCTTATATTAGAGTTAAGAAAATTTGGATTCCAAAAAAGACATATGTAACTACTAACACAAATGGACCTAAAGTTATTTGCGTACCAGAAATAAAAAATTAATGTCTCTTTCATAGGTATGTATGAGATCCCAAAGTGACATGCGATACTTGGATAATGGCTACTCAAGGCATGTGAAAAGAGACAAATTAAAAATTTTCTCCTTAATACTCAAAAAAGGAGAAAATGCCACTTTCAAGGATAATTCAAAAGGAAAAGATATGGGAAAAAGTAAAGTTAGAAAGAATGCTAAATCTTATATTGAAGTTACCTTACATGTGAATAGGATTAAACATAATTTGCTTAGCATCAGTCAATTTTATGTTAAAGAAAACAAAGTTACCTTTAATTTCATTTGTTACATTATTGAAAATCGTAACAGTAAGTAAATTATGTTAATTAGTATAAGATATAATAGTATTTACATGATAGATATTGATAATAAACTAAATTTGGATTCTAAATGCTTAGTAAGTTTAAATAAGGATTCTTGGATTTAGCATAAGAGACTTGCTTATGCAAGCAAAAACCTCATTAAAAAACTTTTAAGGAGTGACTTAGTTAATGGATCGTAAAAACTCATATTTGTTAGAGATAAAATTTATTATGCATGCTAAAAGTGAAAACAAGCAAAAATATCTTTCAAACCTAAAAATATTATTTCTTTACCTAGACCAATTAAATTACTTGATATGGATTTAATTGGTACTTCAAGAATTAAAAGTCATGGAGGAAATCTCTATGGACTTGTAATTATTAATGATTATTCTAAATTTATATAGATATTATTCCTTCCTATCAAAAGTAAGATGTTTGAAGCCTTTAAAAGGCTTGCAAAATCTATTCAAAATGAAAAAGGAATTATTACAGTAAGTGTTAAAAGTGATGATGGTGGAGAATTTAAAAATCAAGATTTTACTTATTTTTGTGATGATCATAACATTGAGCATAACTTTTCATCTCTTGTAACAACTTAATACAATTAGTTGTTGAAAAAAATTAGTTGTTGAAAAGGAAAAATAGGTGTTTAGTAGAGGTGGCAAGAACTATACTAAATAATAGCTCTCTTCTTAACTTCTTTTGCATGAAAGCAATTAGCACCACTTGTTATGTAAAGAATAGATCCTTAATAAGGTCAATTTTAAAGAAAATCCTTTATGAATTATATAAAGGAAGAAAGCTAAATATATTATATTTTCTATCTTTAGTTGTAAATATTTTGTGCATAATAATGATAAAGACAATCTTGAAAAGTTTGATGTAAAATTTGATGAAGCTATTTTCATTGGATATTCTTTTAATAGTAAAGCTTACAAATTTTACAATAAAAGAACTTTATTGGTGGAGGCATTCATCCATATGGTATTTAATAAATCTTTTCTTAGTGTGGAAAAGGTATTTAATGAACATAAAGAGCAAGTTGATTCTTAGATCATCCAAAAGAATCCAAATGATTAAAATAAGAAAGTAAAAGCTCAAGAAAAGGATGAATAAAAATCAAGAATCTATCCTTCCCATAATCAATGTGAATTAAAAGCAAAGTTATAGAACTCAAAGAGAATAAAAAATCACGAGGAGTCATCCTATTGATCAAGTTATTAGAGATATGTCTCCAAAAGTAACTAGAAATTTATTTAAAAACGTATGTGATCACTTAGCATTCTTATCCCAAATTGAACCCAAAAACATTGATGAAACAATAATTGATGAACATTGAATCTTAACTATGCAGGAAAAGTTAAACTAGTTTAAAAGAAATGAAGTTTAAGAACTCGTGTTGAGACCTAATGATTATCCAATCATTAGTACTAAATGGGTTTTTAAAAATAAACATGATAAAAATGGTATCATAATTTAAAACAAAGTTCAATTGGATTACAAAAGGTTACAACTAAGAAGAAGGCATTGATTATGATAAAACTTATATGCTAATAGCTAGATTCGAAACTATTAGAATATTGTTAGTATATACTTGCATGAAAGGATTTACACTTTATCAAATGGATGTTAAAAGTGAATTCTTAATGGCATAATTATGGAAGAAGTATATGTTGAACAACCTTTGAGCTTTGAAAGTTATTTTTTTCCTTATCATGTCTTTAAACTAAATAAAGCACTTTATGGTCTTAAACAAGCTTTTAGAGTTTAGTATAAAAGACTAAGTAAATTTTTTATAAAAAAATTTTTCACAAGGAAAAGTTAACACCATTCTATTTATAAAGCAAAAACTTAATGATATTCTTCTCATGCAAATATATGTTAATTATATCAAACTAGAAGCTATTAATAATTCTATATGCAAGAAGTTTACCAAGTTAATGTAAGGTGAATTTGAAATGTCCATGAAGAGTTGAACTTCATTCTTGTTTTGCAAATCAAATAATCAAGTGATGGAATATTTGTAAGTCAAACTAAATATACAAAAGAACTTATTAATAATATAAGATGAATGAGGCAAAACCATTATCTACACCTATGAGTATTTATAATAAAACTAGACCTAAATGAAGAAGGTAAAATGGTAGATATTATTATGTTTAGAGGCATGATAGACTCATTACTTTATCTTATTGCTAATAGACCTAATATCATGTCTAGCATGTGTTTGTGTGCCAAGATTTCAAGCAAATCCAAAAGAATTACATTTAATTATTGTAAAAAGAATACTAACAAATCTTTCCAGGCATGCCTCACTTTAGGTTGTAGTATCCTAGAGAAAGGTTAAATTTCTTAATAGGTTATTCTGATGCTGACTTTGTTGGTAGCCAATTTGATAGGTTATTCTTAATAAGTTCTTAGTCACTCACTAGTTTTATGGCATAACAAAAGGCAAAAAATGTGGCTTTAGTTATTGTGGAAATGAAACGTATAGTTACAAGTAGTTATTATGTTCAACTTCTATAAATGAAACAACTGTTGGTCTTTGATTTGAAATTTGAAAACATTCCTATTAAATGTAATAATACTAATGCTACTAACCTCACTAAGAATCCTATTATATATTCTAGATCATAAACATATTTAAATAAACATCACTTTATTTGTAATCATGTTCAAAGGGGAAATATCACATTTGAATTTGTTCAAACTAATTTTTCAACTTATAGACATTTTCACTGAGCTATTTAGTAAAGATCATTTTAACTTTACTAGAAAAGAATAAGGCATGTTAAATATTCTTGAAAAATAATAAGCTTTCATTACTTTCTTTAATTTATCAAAGATTAATTTAATGACTTTGGCATCGAAGATATCCTAAAAATTTATTTTGTAGGTATTATTCCTAGTTCAAAGCTTAAAGTATGATTTTAGATAATTTCAAGCTAAAAAATTTTTGTTATGAATCAATTGATATTGGAAATTTCAAGTTTATAGCTTTCTAAGTGGTTGAAATCAAGTGCTCAATTAAGTGTGCAATCAATTTTGAGAGGTAGTTTTCATCTCTAAAAGCTTAGAACTAATTATACAATCAATTCCAAGCATATGGAGAAAAATATCGAAATTTAAAATTATGCACTGTGACTTAAGAGCGCAGTCGATTCACATATGAATATGATTATACATGAATCAATTATGTTATTAATTCTAAAGAGCACCAATAAAAGTGCTAAATGTCTTTGGGTCTCTCATTCCATATACCTTTATTTCATTGAAACCAAACTACATGAGCAATACCCTCACCAAATCATCCTATATCAACATTTCTTCATCAAAATTAATCAAAATAAACTAATTAAATCCATCTTCCAACACTTTTCTCATCTTCTGACTGATCGAAACACACTCCATTGTTTAAAATTAAAATTCCCTAAAATTATCTCTCAAACCCTACCTTTACCTTTTCTTCCAAAAAAGACCACACACTAATTTAGGGAAAAAAAAGGCAAGACTACAAGATCATTATCACAACCACTTCTTTCTATTGATATGGTCCTTGACAGAGTATGTTACACTAAATATGAGAACTATGGTAAAAGATATTAAAATAAGAAATTACTAAGATATTAGGTTCTTGAAAAATGAAAATTTAGAAATTTATCACTTGTTGGAGCATTTGAATTTATTGAAATTTATTAGATATGCTATTGATGTTTACCTTAGCCTAGTGTATCAATTCTATCCAAATTTGAAAAAGAGTGGTCAAGATAATCTTATTGAATTGATCACTACAATCAAAGATGAATTTTTTTTTATGAATATTACTAGATTAGCTATGGCATTTGGGATAGATCCTTATCAACTTTACACTAGTGCTAGCAAAATTGCCAATTATTCAAAGGTTTTAACAATTTATTTTAGCCCCATTTCTAGCCAAAAATAAATAAAAGCTAGCTTTTTATTAATATGTTATCTATGGAGGATTGAATTTACATTATATAATTGCCAAGGTTATCCTTCTAAAGTGATAAAACTTCACCTAAGTAGAAAATTAAGAATTGTTCATAATATAGGCTAACAAGTAAAATATTCCAATCAATTTTTCCTACCACATTCTCCTTCATATGCACTCTTATACCAACAAAGGCTTTCTACTATATGGTATGGTACTTATAAAACTCTTAAGAATTCTCATATTCGAGTTGAAAAAGAAGCAAAAGTTGAAAAATTCAAAGAGTCTAATAAAATAAAGGTGAAAAACATGAAATAAATGTCCTTTCACAAAATTAAAGATGTATGAAGATTTATTAAAAGGGGAAATGTAGTAGATGAATTTGATATAAAATCCTTACAAGACCACATCACTACTTTGCACTAAGAGACTCAAAAGGACTTGAAATCCTATACTAAGAGCTAATTCATAAAACCTAAAAAGAAATTGAATATTGTTGAAGAAAAGGAAAATAGTTCTAAAAATGAGGATGACGAATATATTACCTAGGTAGAAAAAAGGTGCAAAAGCAAATAAGAAGCAATCGCATTTGAAGAAGAAGAAGGTGATAGTGAGGCAATTACTTTAGAGAAAGATGGTGCTAAGGAAAGCTTAGATGATATGATAGGTGATTAGACATATCTATCCCCTTAGCTTTATTTTATCCTTTTAGGACTTTCTTATTTTCTATTAAACTTTATGACTTGCATTGCTTTCATTTATGGATGTTTATTGACTTATATTATGATAATTATGTGACTTTAGTTTATCAATGTCTTCTTTAAGTGATACCAAAAGAGGGAGAAAAATGTGAGTTTATTTGAAATTAAATGACATACATGCAAAGTTAAGAAGGAATGTAAAAGTAAGGGGGAGCCATAGTTCTTTAAACTTAGTTTAATTTCAAAATAATTTGTCATCATTAAAATAGGGGAGATTGTTAGCCTTACCCCTATTTAAAAGTAGCTTTTGATGATAACAACATAATTTAGCTTTCTTAAGTTTGATGAAAAGTCATTTGTTGTTTTTAGATCAAACGTGAGGAATGGAGATTATTGAAGACTAATTTAGGACTTTATTATCCTTATAGGTTCAATTGTACAAGAGAAAAATTAAATTGAGTGGATTCAAGTTTTAATCCTTGAGAAATTTTTTTGAAAATTAAATCTTTTGCTATTAATTTTTTTAAAAGGAGTTGGAATCAATTTTGGGGAGAAAAATATGTTTTTTTATGTTTAAAAATAAAAAACTTAGATATAGGTGAACAAAATTGATTGCATAATTAATTCTATGCTTTTAAAGTCTAATTTAGGCAACATGAATTGATAAAATAATTGATTCTACATGTACCACAATGCTTGGCATCCATTGCTTCTTAGTTTGGAATTTTACCCTCACAGAATCGATTGTACAATCAATTCTAAGCATCCAAAGGTAAAATAAGTTCTAGATGAATTGAGTATACAATTTATTCATCCTTTGAATTTTCAAAATTTATAGCTAGATGAATTGATTGCCCACTCAATTCACTAAGCCATTCCAAAATTTATGAAGCTCAAGTGAATTAAAACTTTAAAATAAATAAATTAAATTAAATACACAAATATTAAAAATGAAATCAGTGATTTAGGGTTAAACTATGGAATAATTTCAGCAATTGTATTTTTAATATAATTCACCTCTTAAAATATAATTTAAAACATACTTAGATATATTATTTTTCTTATTTTTAAAAATCATTTTTTAAAATTATATTCAAATTTTAAAAAATAAATAAATAAAAATATTATTTAATTATATAATTGTTTTTAAAAATAAATCTAAAAAAGCTAAAATTTATTCTTAATTTTTAAAACAAAATTTTTGAAATTAATTTATTAAATAAATATTTTTAATTTTAAAGAATAATAAATAAACAAATCCATAATAACTTTAAGATTGAGTGAAAGTACCCGAGAAAAACGTGCTTGTTTCTCTCCCGCCTGAATTCATCGTTTTCCAACGCAAAGGTCAAGAAAGATGTGCCTTGCCACATGGAAAGGAACACAAAATTGAATGTCATATTAATAGTGATTAATAGATAGATAAAACTTCGTGATCCACGTCCCCCCTCGTTTCCCCGCTAATAGCTAAACAGTATTCTTTTGTTCTTTTTTATTTGTAATATTTTAAAATTTTATTTTATTTATTATTTTAAAATTTTAATAAAATATTAAATATTTTTTTAATTTATTTTTTATTAATAAATATTTTATTATTTTATATTATTAATCCACTTACATTTATTTTTTATATTTCTCTTTCTATTTTTAATTAACTTAAATTTTATACATAAAGTGTAATCTTATAAAATTTATTAATAATAAATAAATTAAATTATTTTTTTAATATGTATAAAATTAGTTAATAGCAACAAATAAATAGGAATGAAATGAGTACTTATCAGTTTGAATTATTACAATTTCTTTTAAGAAAGAATAGTGTTAAATGAATTCATAAATAAAAATTTATTTATTAAAACTATTCACTTTGTATGAATTATTATTATATATGATAAGAAATATTGTAATAAGATATTTTTATAATTTAATATAAATTTAACATTTTAAAAATTATTTATTTTGAATAAATTATCACAATATTCTTATATATACATTGTATTATTTTTTTAAAAAAAGGGAAAGCATTCCCACTTATTTATATGTTATAAAATAAAAAATATTATATTAAAATAATTTAATATATAAATTAGTTTAAATTTTAAGAATTTCAAAAATAATTTTTAAAGATAAAATTTGAAAATAATTTATTAAATAAAATTTTTTATTTTTAAAAATAATAAATAAATACATCCGTGATAAATTTGAGATTGAATCAAAGTATACATGAGAAAAACGTGCATTGTTACTCTCTCGCGTGAATTCATCGTTTTCTAACGCAAAAGTTAAGAGAGATGTGATTTAGCGCGTGGAAAGAAACACACAATTGACTACCGTCACGTTTATAGTGATTAATAGATAGAAAAAACTTCGCGATCCATATCTCCCCGTGTTTCCTCATTTATATCATTCTTTCACATTAATTTTAAACTAAATAGTACTTATCAGTTGAGTTGTTACGGTCTATTTTAAAAAAGAGCAGCGTTAAATGAATTCATAAATAATAATTTACTTATTTTTATTTATTAAAATTATTCACTTTGCATGAATTAATAATATATATGGTAAGAAATATTGTAATAAAATATTATTATAATTTAATATAAATTTAAATATTTTAAAAATTATTTATCTTAAATAAGTTGTCATGATGTTCGTTTATAGACGATCGTATTATTTTTTTTAAAGAAAAGGAAGGCATTACCACTTGTATTATATATTATGAAATAAAAAATATTATATTAAAGTAATTTAATAGATATAAATTAGCTTAAATTTTATCCATTATTAAAAATGTAATACGGACGGTGCGGTAAGAAGGAATAAAAATACTTGCTGTGGTGGAAATTTTAGGGATTCAGTTGGAAATTGGGTTGGAGGTTTGCTGGTGATCAAAGCGTGGTGATGACAGAACTTTAGGGTCTATAAAGTAAAAAGATGGAAAACAATTCACTTTGAAATGGATTTTCAAATGATGATTGATTTGGTTTTAGAAGGGCGTAGTACGGTTCATTTTATTAAAATTTTATGGGAAAATTTAAGTTGCCCTCAGGATTTCTAAATTCTGAATGGTGTGTCAGAATTTCATCTATTGGATGAGATTATCAAAAATTTAAATAATCTCATTTAATGGATGAGATTACGCCACACTACCCAAAATTTGAAATCCTTGGAGTATCATAATTCACCCCAAATTTTATTGGACTAAGTAAAATCTTTCGAGTTAGGTCATCGCTTTAGAAAGGCTAACCAAACTGCTGATGCCTCGGCAAATTTGGCATTTTCGGAGTGCTCATTAGAATTTCTGAAAGTGTTCTATGATAACCTTCATTCTTTATTGTTGTTAGTATTTTTTAGTAATATGGTAAGAACTATTTTTCCCAGTAGTGCTGTTGTTTAGCTTTTTATCTCTTGATGTACCAAAAAAAAATATTATTGATGTCTATACAAAACATAAAGGATAGAATTAATATAGATAATGATATTTTTCCTTATCTTACATTTATTTTTTATTCATTTTTTCTCATAGATTATAAAATTCACAATTTCATGCATTCTACTGTTTATTAAGGGGAGTGAATATTCATTCCTTAGCCCTTGCTTGAATGCAAAAAAAAAAAAAAAAAGAAAGAAGTGAAGGAAGAAAATAAAATAAAAGGAGAGAAAATAACAAAAAAAAAAATTCGTTTCTTATTTGGATGTATAGAAAATGAGGAAAATGAAAATAATTTTTTCTTCCTTGAAAAATAAGAGAAAATAAAACTAAATCAAGTTAGATGATAATTTTATCCTTCAACTCAATATATTTATTTAATATTTTTTTGTGGCCAAGAATAGTCACAATTGTAATTTATCATATTTATGTTATAAATATATTTTTTACAAATAAATTATAAAATATTATTAAATAAATATTTATAAAAATATTAATAACATATTTTTCTTTTTTTTTTTAACCTTCGATGTAGGATATTTTTTTTTATTCTGAACGATTAACTATTCTGAACGTTTCTCCTGTGGAAGATATTTTTGTGACAAAGCTCACTTTTCCACCGTGAATTTCATCTCCAATACAAAACAAACGCTTGCAGGGATACAACGTTTGTTTATTTAATATCTTTAAAAATGATTTTTTATTTTTAAAAATAAAAATTTTCATCTGATAAATTGTTTTTAAATTATGATTTTAAATATGTGACTTAGAAATAATTTTTTTTTATATTTTCTTAACTTTTTTTAATATTCAATTTTATAATTAAATGAAATATTTTCTTATTTACTTATTCAAACACTATTTATTGTTTTTTAAAATTTAAAATAAATTTTTGAAGACAAAAAAATTTAATTTTTGAAAATAATTTTTTAAAACAGTTTTTTAAAAAAATCGAAAACATATTTAAATAGATCCATAGTCCCCCTTTTTCTTCTTTGTCAATATATATCTTTTTTAATTTAAAGAAAAGAGAAATATAAGTTTCTATTCTAAAACTTACAATTTTTTATTAAAATTTATTATTTGAATTAAAAAATTTATATTTATTTTTCGCTAAATTTACATTGTGAAATTAGTTTACTACTGAAAGGATCAAATTCCGCCATCCACGAATGCAAAACAAAACTTGCTGCGAAGCATTGTTTGGCGGAAGTAGGACTCCGCTTCTCCACCGTCAATTTCTACTCAAGCAGAAAACGAACGCTTGCCGCCGCCAAGCATGGTTCGGTCGAAATTGAATTTAGGGTTTAAGGTTTAGGATTTAGAATTTTATCAGTAAGTTATTTTATTTTAAAATTAGTAAGAAGTTAATAAGCTATTTTATAACAAAATAAATTAATATTTATTTTAATGCTAATTCATTATTTTAAAATTAACTTATTTTATATAAATTATGAAGTTTCAATTATGATAGATATACTAAATTGAATAACATATTAAAAATGTGATTTATGCAAAACATCAAATAACAAATTCTATGGAATATGATCTCCCCGATAACATTGTCGAATTTCCCTCCCATAAGGACAACAAAAGAATTCTATACTTCTCATGATCAAGGGAAACATGTGGGTTGTACAATCCAAATCCCCAATCCTCCACAATGTTAGCTAAGACTCGGTTCAACCCAGATTTTAAAAATCTATTTGAATTTTATCACATTTCTATAAATTTGAAATCCATAGGGAAACTATAGAATTTTCCAATTTATATCTTCGAATCAAAGATGGATGATGTTGCGTTGGATTAATTGGACTAGAGAATTGTAGGAGATATACCGAGTTTGCCACCCTACCATTAAAAAAACAATTATGAGTAGATATAAAAATGAGGCTGAAATAGAAATAAAGAAATAAAAAGGCAAAAAATAAAAAAAGTGAAGAAAGAGTAAACGCGTCACAGTAAAACAAATATTTACTTGCCTTGCAAATAAATAAGGGCAAAATTATTACAAATAAATTTTTCACTCATTTTTTATGGATATATGACAAAAAAAATTTCTGATAGATTCTACTTTTTTTTTTTTTCTGTTCTTTTTAACTTTGAAATCAAATAAGAAAAAGTATTATTTTTCACTTCTTTTCTTTCTACTCATTTTCTATGCAAACAAGTAAGGGATTAAGTGTAAGTGGCATTTTTCAATAATGATAATAATAAACATGAAACTTTTTTTTGGGAAAATTTAAATTTTTACAAATTTAATAGATAAAATTATAATTTATTACACACCTATTACACATATAATTTATTCAAAAAAATTTGGGTAAATTAATTTATTCAAAATTCAACTTTGGATTGCAGCACAAAAAAGAAAGGGAATAGTGAACCTATAAATGAAAATGAGTGGGGGAGCTGCCTCATTTAGGAAAACCTACTCAGTGTGCAAAGTTTCTTTGCTCTCTGCACGTGGGATTGTTACAAATTTCTTTATATTACAGTACCATCCAATTTTATCTTTTTGAGAATTAGAATCAGAGAATAACTGAACTGTTTTTCCACTGCGTTTGGTTGGTGCGGTGGAAATTGGTAAAATGTTTATCAAGCAGACATTATATGAAGAATAGACATCGTTGAATTTTAATTTCATGTGAAGAATTGACTCATTTTATCGTCTATGAAATGATCTTGTTTATGTTTTCACCTCTATATATTACAACATTGTACTTATATTAATAAATAATAAAATAATAACGACTTTTAATATTTTTATTATAAAAATAAATTCCTTCTTATATTTTTATATTAAAATTTAAAATAGGATATTTTAATATTATAAAAATATTAATATAAAATAAAAATTAAAAAATTAGAATTTTTTTTGCCTTTATTATAAAATTCTTTTTACTAATTATAATCTCAATAATAATAGAATATAGAATATGACAAGTTTTATTTGAACAAATTATATTCGTCTTCCTTAACCTTAAGATTAATTTAATTATATTTAAATTTATACCATTTTTTAAAAATATACTCTTACCTTCTTTATTTTTTCAAGGTTACGAGAGATGAATATATGTTTAAAATAAGGTGGAAGGAGTGTGTATATATGAAAATAGAAAAGGTATCAGTGCAAGTACACTAAACCTCATGTGAGGCACGTATAATTTTTCATTTTTATTATTAATCATAATATTTATTTTTGTTGTATTAAATTATTTAATAAAATATTTAATTTTGGTTATAAAATTGAATATATATATTATTTTGTGATTATGATATCATTTTTATTAATTACTCCCTCTGCGCTTCATTCATACAATATTATAACATAACAGATATAAAAAGAAATTGAATGTGAACTATTTTATACTCACACATCCCTCTATTGTGAGTGGATTAAACATCACATTGTAGAAAAGTTACTCGATTTTAACTCTCCCCACGGAACTCTTATGAAATAAGTGTGACCGTTGTGTAAGTGGAGAGTCTGCATCTACCTTTTTATTTTCTTAGCAGCTTTGTTATATATATTTTGGCAATAAAGGACCGGGCTGTTGTGACCATGAAAACTGCTTCCAATTCTGGCAAAAATCATAAGCCTGCGTTAAAACTTGGACTACCTAAAATTGACGGTGTGCTGTGGTGCATTGATATTTGATGTTAAAGTTTATTACTTATAATGTTTAGGATTCGAATTTAGTAATTTATATATGTACATTAAGTAGATTACTACTTCTATTATTATAAAAAAAATTAATGACATGCCTTATTCTTTTTGGCCCAACAGAGATTCCATTTTATGTAATAAAAAATTAGATTGTAATTATGGGTCATTGACTTCATTAATAACTTATAAGAAAATAAGTTTTTATTAATAAGTTATTGTGATCCGTCTTAAATAATTTATAATTTATAAACTATTAGCCTTTTAAATACTTTATAAATCTATTTTTATTATTTTTATTTATTTACAATTCATATCTTTCATTAACATGAATTATTTTAGTTTATATATATTTTTCTATTAATATATATAAAATTCTTTTGATAAAATTAATTAATTTTTTAATTATTAATTAATTTATTAACTATTTGCGCCATAGTCTAATTGTCAGTGGTAGGAGGGGAATTTTTTCGGGCCTGACCATAACAGCCCAGTAGCCAGTCATTTTTATCAAGCCCGCTCTTACTGGAACAAGGGCCAAGACAAGCTCCAATCTATAAAAGATGGGCTTTTACGAAAAATTCCTTGTTTGGATCCGAAGGCCTAATTCGAGTTTAATTCTTTTGTGCCTTCACAAGGGATCCATCACCCTGCACACGAACTTTTTTTTTTTTTGAAAATGACCAAAAATACTTTTTTGAAAGAATTTAGTTCATGGACTTAAAAAGAAAGATGGATTCAAGGGT
Organism: Sindora glabra; assembly: GCA_020226215.1. NCBI lineage: Eukaryota > Viridiplantae > Streptophyta > Magnoliopsida > Fabales > Fabaceae > Sindora > Sindora glabra. The sequence goes on from CM035231.1 coordinate 56,176,186, forward strand.
TTTGTTTTGGTTCTCTTCAAATTAAAAACAAAAAAACCAATGCCATTTGTTGCAAATTTCTCATAAAAGTTTATATAAAAAGTTGTCAATTTTATTTAAAAAATTACTACTTTCTTCTAAAATCATACAGTTATTTAGGAGAGAGTATGGAAATAAAATCTTAAATAAATATTTTTGAAATAGTGATACAAGCAAGAGTCATATTTATATTGTGTCAATTTCATGAATCATATTAAACTAAGAATTTTTTGTAGGTAATTATTATACATAATAAACCATTAAATTGTTCATTAAAAGATAGAAATTACACTGATTTTTTTTTTTTGAAAATTTTTTCTTACATAAACTAACTATAATTTCTAAGAAAATTCTATGCAACATCTATTTCTCAGAAACCTATTTGATATAAAATTAGAAATTTATGCACCTATATAATGTAGAATACCCTTTTAAAAGAAATATAATATAATATATCTATCTTTTAGAAGCTAATTTAGTGATTTTTTCCTATTATATATCATGCAATCAGAGTAGTAGTCCGGTTTCTCGCTAGCATGTCTGGTAAAGAGTGTGCAAGAGGGCTCATCATGTTGTTGACATCTATAGCAAGCCCACTTTACCACCGTACATTTTATGCAACATTCTTAAATTTATATATATATATATATATATATATATATATATATATATATATATATATATATATATATATATATATATATATATATATAAATTTCATATTATGTTAATCGTAGAGGATATTCTCGTATTCAACTTGTGCTCTTGTCACATGAAAGATCAATCCGACTTATCCAATTTTTGATAAGAATGGATGCTGCGTATCATAAAGTCATCTTTGCATTCACTTTACTCATGCTGTTCCCAATTCTTTTGTGCCACTACACAGGCATATTGGAATCTGAAAATCTTTAATTTTCATTTTTGTTTTATATTTTCCGGTTTAGTTCTTTATTTTTTGTTTAAGCTTAATTATAATTTCAGTCTCTCTACCGTTCAATTCAATGGCATTTGATCATCTTAAATAAAAAAAAATTATTTTACTCCTTCTAAGGACTAAATTAAGTTTAAATAAATAATCTTTATTAAATATAAGATAAAATGTTAATTGACACAGAGATTATCAATAGAATTTCAAGCTAACAATCACTAAAGAAAAAAAATAATGAAACTAAATTTGTGTATCATGTAGTGAAACTAATTTTATTAAAATAGAAAATGTGCAAATCTACAAGAAAACACCTCAATTTAAATGATAATATCACAAAATTGACAATTTGCCTCCCAATAATTACTAATTTTCAGCCTTATTAAAACCTTTTGCGGCAATGAAATTTTTTGGTGTTGAAGATGATTCAACTATCAAGTTTGTAGGCTGGTCTCCTAAGAAGAATAATTCAAAAGCGCTTATAGCAACTTATGATTACATCTTAAGCACTTTCTCAACAAATTTGAATTGTGACAACAACTGTTTAATGCAGAAAAAGAGGTAATGATCAATGGATAATTAGCAACTCGCCGCAAGGACTATGGGAAATTGCTTTGGTCTATTAGGGTTTTCGTTCAAGTAAAAAAGTATGCTGAACTAAACTGAGCTTCGCTTAAATAAAAAAGTCACTTCTAAAGTAATAACGTGAGAAAAGCGATTGCTCATGAGTTAGTACTACTTGATTTATTAACACAATGTTTAATTTTTTTTTCTGTTAATTCAAAAAAGAAAGTAAACCAATTAGTGTAGACTATCTATTTCCACAGTAATCTTTTACTATTAAATATTCGGCTTATAGTATAACTATTGTTTAAAGAATAAGTTTTGTCCCAACTCTTTCGAAATTTGATTTCTTAGATTCTATTTGTTTTGGTGGAATATACCTTTTATAGGAATATAATTATAAATTTTTAAAATAGTAAAAAATATTTTATACATTACATAATAAATGTAAGGAATTCAATAGAAAATAATTTCTTCTTTTTCAAATAAAAAGTTATTTTCTTTCGTTATTATAACTCTAAGTATTATTTTGAATAATAAAATATGAAGATAATATATCATAGCTTTATCCATATATATAAGAGTAAATGATATTTTTTTTATGGAAAATATTTTTCAAAAAATAAATGTTCCTTAATATGGAGACTAAAGTTAAGATAAAAGTAAATATTCTTAAATAATAATTTATATGTATAATTTCATTTATCTGTGGAGTAATTTAAATACGAAATTATCTGTATAAATTTTTATGAAAAAAATGATTTATATAAATTATCATTTAAAAATAAAATTATAACTTTATGCAATTTAAAAATTATTTTTATCGGTGCCTTATGGATGAAATTCTTATTATTAATCTTATCCCGAAATTAACTTTAGAAAAAAGGACGAGGTACTGGTCTCGAAAATGACTTGTTCCATGTATAGCTGGACCTCCCTCGTGGATATCCCTAAACTTGTCCCCACACAATCGTGGGCAGTCTTGAAAGCCAAAATTAGGAAACAAAGATTAATGGATGCATTACCAAAAAAAAGGGTTCCAAAAATGTAGATTAATGACCCTAGCCTCCCACATAATTGAAGTTGTGGTTCACAGGTTATTATTAATATGAAATTTGTGCAGCTTTGAGATGCAGATATTGTGGTAAATTCATCTTTTAGCTCAACCTAATTCCTTCATTCCCTCCCTAGCACATGGTTTCACGTTGTGGTTTTGCTGGCAATTATTGAACACGAATTTTCTCACATTTATAGGCTACCCAGATCCTAATTTTCAGATAGAAAAGGCAACATGAATGAAGATGGTCTCATATTTAATATTAAAAATAAAATTTGAGATTAAAATTTTAATATAAATTAAAAGCTATTAATTGAATATAGAATGATAAGATAAATTTAGAAAATTTAATTTAATAAATATAAAAAATTAAAAAAAATTATTTTAAAATTTATTTTTGTGTATACAATATTTTTTAATTGATGTATGTTTTAATATTTCAAAATAATAATCTGAAACTCAATAGGAGCATTACAAATAGTATATTTTTAAAAGTTTAATCATGCTAAGACAAGCCCAAACAGAACAATATGTATGCAAAATATAAAAATTCTCACTTGCTTTCAAAAGCCTCAACAACAATAGAGAAAACTATCTTGCATTCATCTTAATGTAAAAAGGAAAAGATATACAGATATAAAATTCTCATATATATTATATACTCTTAGGTATAGTTTATTTTATTTTCAAATCGTGTGCTGTATATATTCTCTCACAATGCATTATTAAATTTTGAATCCCCCTACAGTTAGAAAAATACTTGATACATTTTTTTTAATACAATATATACTTTCGTTTAATAGAGAATATGATTTATAAAATTATGGATTCTATAATATATAAAATAAATAAATTGAGTCAGGAGTAAATTTGAAAGAATGAGAGTAATATTATTTCAACTACTAATAATATTGTTTCAGCGATTAATAGTGTGGCCTGTGTGCAAACAATGTGTGATGAATAATAATATACTCAAATTTTTGTTGTATAGCTGCAATTATAGAAACTATGTATGGATGCTAAATAATGGACGCAACCTACGTGGAGGGTCAAAATCAAATGCACATGGAATGTTAGTCCTTGACGTAAAAATGCCATCCAATGGAGCGGTGACAGCTAAATGATTAGTCCGTAGATACGCATTGACGAAGGAAGAACCATAAATACAATAATGAGGTGTCCGTAGCCCCGCGTCAGGTGGACTTACCATCTCATGGTTGGGTTCTCAAGTGGGCCCACTCTCTTGATCCAATTGTACGTCGAACTTATTTCTATGTAGGCCCAATTTGGCCCACTTCACCTCCACCTTGTCGGAGATTATAAGTTCGTAATAACCAGCTTCTTTTCTTGATTACGATTTCGTCTTCAGATATTTGATTCCATTTTTTTAAATTAAAAAGCTGGTAAATATTATTACGGTGAAATCTAGAGAAAGGCTACGAAAATTTGATTATCACTTATTTGGCACGCACATAGTGATAATTGATTATTCGCTTCGATTTGCTTTGCTACTCCCTTAAAAATGCGCATGCGATTTTTCACAAATTGTTAATAAAATGTTACAATTTTTTTAATAAAATTTTGTATTTTTTTATACAATTTTTAATGTTTCTGCATTATGTTTCTAAGCCAGCTTAAAATATTTGAATTCGAGATCGAGTTTCTAACGAAAATGAATTTAATCAAATTTTTACAACTTTTTTAAACAATTTGTCATTTTACTTTAATTTGACTATATAAATTTTAGATTTTTATTGTTCATAAATAAATCAAGTGCAAGGTATTTTAATGTCACTTTATTTATTAATATGATTTTTTAAGCTCAAATTTATAGAAAAATATGTACTTAATCATCATATAATGATAATAATCAAATTTGACAAAAAAATAATACATATCAGGAAGTTAATTAATTCAATTAAAGTATCATACTTCTTTATACAATATTAAAAATAATTAATGACATTAAATTTTTTATGTGTGGTTTTGGTTATATGATATAAAATTATATACACACAAATATATATTTAATTTTTAAGTTTATTTAAATTCATGAACAATTCGACTCCAATAACATGAAATTTAAATTCGGCTCGTATATTAATTAAATTCAACTCATACAAATTCAATTCATTTAAAATCAAGTTTCAATTGAATTTTTTACAATTAATTTTAAACTACTTACAAATAACTTCATTCATTTGCTGTTAATAGGGGAGCATAATTGTGGATAAACATATTCTTAACTAAGTTTTGCTGCTTTGTCCCATAATAAAGTCAAATTAAGTAATGATTTATGATGTTTCTTATAATTGCTTATGATTTTGGCTATTCCCATGGGATAATACAAGATTCTGAGTAAACATCATTAACAGCGAGAGACATTAATGCTAATTAACAGTTTAAAGTATCTTTTAATCAATGGACATTATAATTAAAAAAAAACAATTAATGCGAAAAGGATACTAAAGAAAAACAATTCTTTTTTTTTTTTTTGGGTAATGAGTGGCAAGAAAATCCTACTTTATTTTACATATTTAACTTGGACATATTTGGGTTGGATTTCATGGCTTATGAGAGTTGTAATCCTCCATGGAGGAGTTGTCCTTGTCAATGTGGCCATCAATTAATAAGCATATTTCATTGTCAGCACAGTTCGGCCTCTCCTTTTCTAATACTAAGCATAATATTTGAATATGAAAGGGCCTTAAAAATCAACCAATTGGTACTTCACTTGATAATGATATTAAAATTATTGAATTTTGATACCACCCTCCACCTAATTTTTTTTATCCATAAGGAAAAGATTTTGTTTATTTTTCAAAATAGATTTTCCGTAAAAAAACCTAATATATTCTTATTAAAAATATAATATTTAGAATTATAAAAATAAAAGAAAATAAATAAGAGGTAGTTATTTATTTTTATTAGATTTCTTATATTTAATATAAAATATATATAAAATATTTTCCACATTCTTAAAAATTTAGATTTTTTTCATCAAAACAAACTTGAATTCAATTTTTCATTGACGATGATGGAGAAATTCAAATTTAAAACATTAATAGAAGGATATCATCCGAACTATTCGTCTAAGTCTACGTATATATTAACATAAAAGATTAAAAAAAAATGGCAAGTGCACACGTATGATGGATACAATGTCTTCGCATGGCAACTTGAGTTTATCATTGAATTAGATTTTACAGAAAAATTTAATGATAAATAATAATTTTATAAAACTTGTTCAAATATAACAAGGCCTGAAAGATCAAAGTCAGCATCATGACATTGATTTAGCAATAATGGAATCATGTACTATTTAAGAATAGTACGTGATTACAATTTTGTCAAGCAAAAGTGAGAAAAAAGATGAGGCTATAATTTTTACAAATAAATAAAAATACAAATTAAAAGAACAGATCTTATATACATCTACGTATGTCGACGTTGATACAATGAATTGATGAGAGCAATCAACTCTCCCAGTTGGTTTAGTTAAAAAAAATATTTTTATAAAAAAAATTATTTATATATATACATCGATAAGTGATATATCATATATATTTATGATTAAAATGATAAATACTTAAAATTATAATAATAGAGGAAGGTAATTTCTTCTTTAAAGAAAAAAAATTTACTTTATTCAAAATTCTGTATTTTATATTAAATAAATAAAATAATTTTTATTTTAATATTTTATAATTGTATTTTACCGAATATATTTTTTAACAAAATAAAAACTTGCCAAGGATTTACGCTGAGTCCAGCTTTATCGTGACTATGTTTGCAGTAATGGCCACGAGCTATTACATTAGTAGCAGTAATCTGTGGAACTTCTCCTTAGGAAGCGACTTGATTAGTTCTTCAGGACTTTTGAGGTCATGATCTCAGAGTTATTGGATCTTATTCTGATTTTCGAAATGAAATAAGTCAATTTTTTTTTTTCAATTCTAGTTGGGGATAAAAGGATAATCATTAATACGATCAAGTTCTCCAAATGAAATAAATTAAATTCTGTTGATATTTTATTTTATTTTGTTTTATTTTTATTATAAAACACAAAAGAATGGCAAGATTCTTTCAATTTAATGATATATTCGCACTTTTAATATAAAAAATTCAAAAATTAGCGTCAGATTTAATCAAATTTGAGAAATATAATTAGCTTTGCATCAATAAATCTCGTTAAAGAAAGTTATTTACTAAGTTAGGTAATTAGTGTTGAGAGTGCATAAAATTAAAAAATTAATTTTAAAATTATAAAATACCAATAAAATAATTTTAAATAATGATTCATATAAATAATTTCATTCTTGAATTAATATTTAGAGAAGAAATTATAATTTTATATAATTAATATATTATTTTATCAGTATTTTATAATTTCAACAACCAATTTCTCAATTTTATATTTTTTTAATAATAGAAATAATTAAATTATTGAATATACATATCATCTGATGCATCCTTGGAACAATTTTAAATCTGCTGTAAGTGCAACGGCACACTTATTATAATATCCCGCGGTTATCGGCAGCTTACCTTAATGAACTTGCGAGACTACGAGGTGGTCTTTTTAAAGGTTAACATTATCATCTCTCTGCATTGTAAATCCATTTCTTCGAATGCTAAATTATCAATATTTCAGCAGTGATGAAGTATAATTTTTTTTTCTTTAGAAAAATCAACAGTGCATATCCATATGGAGATCCAAATGCATATTTGCCATAAAATATAATTAATTTAGTGGGGATTGAACTTTATTGTATGTATACCATCACATTGATTGTCATCTCAATTACATGTATATATGATATGATGATTGCTTGCGAGGGGCTTAAGTTCCAGCCGTTTGTGACTATAATTATAATCACAACTGTCCTTGACAGATTGCAATCATAATATGATGATTATCCACACTGCCAAGCTAATTTAATATTAAGATCTTGGCTTCTTGTACAAGCCTTTGTTTTTTATGTGAGAAAAAACTATGTAAGCAAACATATTTTCATATAATTTGATAATACTTCGGATTAATTTGCACGAAATAATATTACATTAAAAAAAAGAGGTGTTCTATACTAAGAAAAGAAATGATAAAGAGAAAATTTAAACCTCAATCCTCATATTTGCTAATTAGTGTAAGCATATTAAAAATGCACTCATCACATTTGTTTCTATACACCTCGTGGTAAGGTTGTTATATATGTTGTGATTTAGGCCTAAATTCAGTGAAGGGACTAACGTATGAAGAAATTGTGTGTTATAAAGTTGCATGTGATGGACGTAAGTTATGGAAGAATTTATAACGTAATTATGCATCAATATATAAATAGATTTGATTATATATTAATTAATAATTTTTTAATATATGTTATACATTATTACATTAATGATTTAATTTAATAATATATTGATATATAATTGTATTAATAATGCAACACAAATTTTTCCACGGCTTATTACCAAATACCAAGTATCCATATCTAGTCACTCACTCTCTCCTCCATTTCTTCTGCGGGAATTGCAAGCCGACGTTTGTTTGCGATTCGCAAACGTGCGAGAGGATGAATGGACAGAGGAACGTATGGGCTTCATTTAGGGCAATCATATTTATCTATGCCAAGATTTCACTTGGTTATGCTAGCATTCTACTATTCTAAAAAAAAAAACACAAGATAATATATATTAATATTTAAATTTGACTTATTATAAGTATAAAGTTATTTTTATATTATTACTAATTTTTATGTTACTAAATTAATAAAGATTTGTTAAAATTTTATTATTATTAAAAACTTTTAATTATTATTTATTAATGACATATCTTCTTCTAATATACTCATAGTATAAAATATTTTATATTAATAATTGATCAAATTTAGTCTCTACGTATCAATGTGTAATGAAATTAGTTTTTACCATTTTAATTAACTTAATATAAATAATTGTGTATTAAACATAATTAAAATCTCACTTTTTATTCTTGTGTTTTAAATTCTATGCTTACTTTTTGATAATTTCAGTTCCTAAAATATGTCATTTTTTTCTAAAGTTAGACCATTATTTGATTAGATAGAGTATTAGTACACTAATTGATTAGATTTCAACTTTAAAAATATAAATTATCCGTATTAATAATATATATAATAATAAAATATAAATAATATAATAATTTATATTAAAAATAAACAGAAAATAATACTAATTTATTTGATGTAAAATTATAAAATATTATATTTTAATTATTGTAAAATTTAAAAAATTTTATTTTTATTACAAATCGAAAAAATCACTATGATATTGATTCACTTATATTTATGATAAAAAATACTTTAACAGAATTAATTATTAATCAATTTAAATAACTTTTTATGAATTAAATATTTATTAACTTGCGTTAAATTTTATATTTTTTAAATTGAAAATATATGATTTAATAGTTTACAAACCATCGATGTATAATAAAATCAATTATCAATTAAACTATTCATGGGCCCTCCACCCCGTCCAACCCTACTTTTGAGACTATGGTTGTTTGTGAAACACGCAACCACTGCTCATGCAAGCTTAAAGCTGCTGGCAGCACTTTTTGAAACTACCAATATTGGTTGTTGTTGACGATTCTAAAGCTGGAGGCCTAGAGCTTTGCTGCAACACCTTTTTCTTTTTGATCCGCCAATGCCCGTCTAGCTACCGAGCTTTTGACCGCAAATGCCAGCGTTACAACTACAAAATTAAATACACACTAGCAGAAGAAAAGTTGATCCGAGGGATTTAAATTACGGATCGTGTTCGTAATAACGTTGCGATACAGGTGAATTTAAAAATAAATGTAATTATAATAATTTAAAATTATAAAAAATTATAGATATGATATATTCTAAAAATATAATATTACGATTACAAATATTTTTTAAATTTAGATTGATCCCTAGCGAAGCTAACCAAATGATGCCTGCCAACAAGGATTTAAATTATAATTATAATTATAATTATATTACGATATAAATAAATAAATAAATGAGATTATAATAATTTAAAATTATAAAAAATTATAGTTACGATCTGTTTCGTAATCGTAATTTTACGAATAATATTATGGTTGTGGAGTATTTTTTAAATGTGAGCTCGAGGGAAAGGCCTGCAATTATTCATTCATTTCAATGGCCAAAAGGACATTCCACACGTCAAGAATTCTTCAATTATCACCATCCCACGTGAATGTCAATGATACAAGGCCAAATTAATAAAGAAATTGCATTATGCCCTTTCTGTTCTGTATACATAGCGTCGGAGCCCTTTGTCGGTGTTTCTATTATTAGTTCTTTTTACCCTAAATTACTCTGTCCTTTTTCCTATTGTCTTATCTACGATTTTTATGGCATATTTATTTTTTTCTCATTAAAGTACGATATGGTATTATTTCTCTCATAAATATGAGTCCAATTTGATCAATTATTCATGCAGGTCTACAATTTTTCATAAATATATCTCTCAGTAAAAAGCTTACTTTCACTGATTTTCAATCTTATTTTTCAATATTATTCATTAACATGACTTTGTTAAAATTTTCTAATAAAGTTGCTTACATGATTTTAAATTAGATATTTTTATTTTAATTGATTTTGAATTCCAAAAAAAATTATTAGATGATTAAAAATATCCTCATCAATAATTAATTAATCAATAAGTAATAAATTAATTATAATAAATAATAATAAATAATGACCAATAAAAATGCAATATTATAGTGTAACGGAGGGTTGAAGCGGCCCTGCCTCTTGCTGCTCTCTTTTTTAGGGTTTTCTTGTATTGATGTCTTATACAGCTTTTGCTTTTCCGGAAAGATCTTGGTACATGATGCAGGAGGATATTAATATATTATAAAATTTAATCATATATTAAATTATTTTTTTAAAATTAAATATTATATATTATATAATAATATATTAATAATTATATCTAGTAATATGTGGTTATATTATTATTTTAACGATGTATTATAAATTTTTCTTACCTTTATCCCATTTTACCCCTCCGAATATTTTCTTCTCACCCTTTCGTGCAACTGCATTTTTTGTTTCTTGTATTTTCAATATGTTAGCGGCAAGCTGTGACGAGGGATTTGGAGGCTTAGCGAACCTTACCATGAAAAAACACCTTCTCGTTGAATCTCACTGTCGTTTGTGGAGGATGTAAGATGCACGAATATGTTATGGAAGCTGTTTTATTGTCCCATCTGAGCTGTGGTATTTGGGATATGAAAAAATAATTGACGCATTTTCCTTACAGCAATGAATCATGTGTTTTCTTTAATAAATAATAAAATTCATATAAACTTCGAATCTTATAATTTATTTAAAAATATTAAGTAGGATGTGAGCTTAAAAGAATGAAAATAAAATTAGTTTCGTGATGATGAGATATTACGCCGGACGTACTCGTATTCCTCTTGGAAACGTATGTTCATTGTATGTGTTCGGGAAAAAAAATACTATCTAGTATTTTAATTGTTGTTTAATATTTTGCATGAGGATTGTGTCAGGTGCAGGGGACAAAATCAAAGGACGCAGTACGGCCTTCACAATTTTATGTAATATAAAATAAATAAACAGAGGAAAAACATCAAAGGGAAGGTTCCCAGAAACAGCAAACTGAAGCGGGAATCACGGCTCTTGTTTGCTTGTAAAGGCTCTCCATGAATCAATTTGTACAGTTTTTTTGGAACTGACATTTCCATTTGCTATTTGTGTTTTGCCCCCCAATTTTATTTTATTTTTTTAAGAAATGGTTTGTCAAAATTAGCACTGTCAGGCTCCATTTCGCCATGTTATGCTGCTTATACATTATATACAATATACAATTTTTTTTTTAATCGAGTTTTCGGTTGTGTCTATTTGGTTTGATTGATTTAATTGGTCCCTTCTACAGCATAGATGTCTATTGCGCACTGAGCACCGTAAGATATATAGTGATCAATTTGTGATACTGCTATTAGGCATTGCTAATTTTTTTAATTGTCTAATTTGTTTTTAAGTGGGGTCGAGTTCAGTGAGGATTGCTAAATGATAGGCTTGCATGATGCGGCTGGATTAGCATACAAATTCCATATTATCATACAAAAATTATATTTTACCTATTGGAAATTTTGCATTTTTATTTTTAATTCAACTATAATTTCTAAGTGTTATAATTTATCATTAATATTTTATTTATATAAATAAATTTTTGATTCAAAATTTAAGTAAGAAATTCATGTACATTATATTTAATCTCTATTTTCCTCAATTTTGATTTAATTTAACACTTATCCAAAACTAAATTATTTCAAAAAATTAATTCTATTAGAGATTTATCCTTAACAATTTAGTTCGTAATTACTCCAAAAGGAATGATGAATAGATTTTTTTTTGAGTAAATTAATTCTTGATGGATGTTAACTGAGTCAAAATTTGTGAAGGTAAAAATCACATACAATGTATATAAATGTTTTATTAAATTCAAATCAAAATAGTTTAAATGAGTAAAGTATTAATGATTAAAGCAAAAGTGGATAAATTATAATATTTAAAATTATAGGTGATTTAATTGAAAAAAATCATGAGTGAATAAAATATAATATTTTTATTATTATTTATGATATATTGATGGGTTGGATTTAATTTTTATGGTACCTCAAGGCTTGGTTTGGTCAAAATGAAAAGTAGGAGGAAAAAAATAAAAATGATGAATAAAAATAGGATGGATAAAAAATAATAAAGGAAACTTCTTCATTTCTTACGTTAAAAGACAATTAAAAGGAATAAATAAGAATAAACATATATATTGTTCGATTTGATTAAAAAATGGTGGGAACTTAAGTAAATTTTAGTGTTAAATGATGATTTATGAAATAAGTGAGGGTAAATTTAGAAAGCAATTTTTTTCAACCAATTTTCATGTCATGGTTGGAGTGAAAACCTTAATGTAGGGCCATGTCTATTTTCATTTAAATTTCCTCTCATTCTCACTTTTACTCCACGTCCAAACAGGGGAGAATATGCTCATAGCCCATTTTCATTAAATAACTTGCACTCTTGCTTCACTTTTCTCTCTACATAAAAAGAAAAATAATTTATAAAAGAATAGATTAAACCAACTTATTTTATTTTTACTGGTATGTGAAAAAGAAAGAGAAAAAGAAGTTAAAAAGATGGAGGACAAGCAACACTGTTAGCCTTTGATTTATTTCATGGGTTGTGGATTTATGTGATAGAACTGAGCTAATTGCACCGAATATATTTGATAGTGTGTATTAGTATGTATATTCTATTAAATAATAATGTAATGTCTCTTCTCCAAGAATATGTCAATCTTTTTTCTTCTATTCCCTTGATTTGCTGACCCATGTTTAGTTGGGATGAGATAAAATATGGAAAGAAAATAAGTAAAAAAATGATAGAAAGAAAATATACGAAAATTAAAATTATCCTTTTCTTTGTTATTTGAATGTATTAAAAATAGGTGAAAAATAATAAAAATATTATTTTTTATTTAATATCTGAAAGTAAAAAGAATAAAAAGAGAATCTGTTAAATAACAAAATTTCTCTGATCCAAAGTTAACAAAATTGTTTAGAAAACTTTAAAAAAGTGCAATCTGAAATTACCAAATTTGTTAACTCTTTTTTACACTTATTTTAATTTTGATGAACATTTTTTTTTTCTAATTCTCAAAGTAATTTTTCAATCTTTTTTTCTTTTAACATCTAACTTTTTTTGTAGAATCCAAATAATAAAAATTTATTTTTAATTTTTTCCATGTTGTATTTCCATTTTTTTATTTACCGAACTGTTTCTATCTTCTTTACATACTTCCAAATGAAGGGTTAGTATGCGCAACAAGTGTGCATTAATTGTAACCAAATTTTTTCCTTTTTCAACGGCGGTATCTCTCTTTCACTTGAATTTAGAAGTGTAAGGTGAGAATTAATTCATGGCCAAAAGAAGGATTTTTTGAAAGTGTTCATTTTTCTTGGAATAAGAAATTTTTTAAAATGTTTTGATTATAATAAATATTATTAGTCTTCTCTAGACCAACTGTCGATTTTATTTTCAATTCGTGAATTTTATCTCTTATAAAATTTACGTACATTAAAAATTTAATCTTTTAATTCTTAAAATATTAGAAACCACAAAAATTAATAATTGATTCAAATGAAATAAAATACACATATAAAAAGAATATCTAATAACTTTAACTCCTCATAAAACTAGGGGTGACAATTTAGGTCGGTAGGGTTGCGGGTTGAGGTATAGTCTCGACTTATTTATAGTGAACTCAAATACAATTCATTTAATAAATAGGTTGACCTGACATGACTCACATAATCTAAATATATATAATATGCTTATACAATAGCAACACGACCTGTTTAATTCAATTCGAACATATTTATATTAATTTTTTATTTTATATAAATTAATAATTAATAAATTTTTATATCATATAATTTATTTTTATGGTTTATATGAGTTATATTGATGGAGTTGACCCGATTAATAACTCGCATAATTTAAATGAATTTAAATGGGTTATACAGTTTGACTTAAATCTGACACAAAATTTATTCGGGTTAAACATAAGTCGACCCATTTGCAATCCGAACCCGAATAAGCATGACCTAAACTTATATAACTTGTGTTATATCGAAAATTGTCACCCTTACATAAAACTATAGCGATGAAGTTGTCCTTTAAGAATTTGTTGCTTTTCGTATTGCAATGAGATGAAATTTGAACTCAAAAACATACAAAATTAATTTTAGTATAAAAATATTTAATTCAAGATATGATCAGTAATATTGAATTTAGAAATTTAAGTTTGTGAAGTAATATATATATAATTTTAAATGATTATAAGAATTAATTATTTATAAGAAGTAAAGTATCATTTTTATTCTCAATCCTTCCTTATATGTGCGTGTAATAAATTAAGTAGGATTTTAAAACTTTTTTTTGAAGGAAAAAATTTCTCCCTTATCTGAATATTATGAAATAGGAGGACAATCCTAAATAAATTGTGGTGATGATATATATATAATTAGTATATATGTATTTAGTGGTGGAGTTAGGACATAAGAATTAGTGGAAGTAAATGTATTTTAATATTTTAGTAGGATAAGAATTTAAAATTTTTTATGCATATTATTTTGCATAAACTTTTAAAAAATTCAATAAAAATACACGTTCATACTATAATATATTCAAATCCCTCACAAGTACATACGTAATTTTTCTCTATTTGTGGGGCAATTGGTCCCACCACTTATTTAATATATCTGCCATTGTATATAATTCATGAAAAATTTTATTTCTCTTTATATTTTAAGTTTGATTCCAAAATATTTTATTTATGTTTTTGTGATTTAACCTCTCATGCCACTAAAGAAAAATCCAATTTTACTGAATAAGTCCCGCATAAAGGTGACCGTGGAGTCGTCTTTATTTTTAAAACGGTTGGTATCCAATTAATTCTCAAATAATTAAAAATGAACGATAAGGCTTCCCCCCTTTGGCCCATTGATCTGTTGGCCAATTAATTGATATGCACTTTTGATCTAACAACCCTTCGGTTCCTCATCACGCCACAGGTTACTCATTGGCGGGATGGCTTTTCTCTTTTCCATTATTTGTTATTAGGCTTCCATTATTGTTCTATCATGTGTACAAGTTATATTCAAAAAGGTACGGACAAATAAAATGAATGAAAGAGAATAAAATATTAATATATATCAGATTTAATTATATATTAAATTTATTTTTAAAAATTAAATATAATTTATTTTTTAAAAATTAGATCTAATAGTATATCATAACCATCTCACAAAATGCACATCAAATCAGGTAGATTTGCATAAAAGAAAAGAAATAAAAATGGATAAACTCAAGCTTTTAAAATTATATAAATAGCAAATTTTACTCAAACCAAAAAAGCAAGTGCTGTCAAATTTAAACAATAGAAGAAAAGAAGGTAAAAGTACGAACTCCGCATGAATTTCCCACATACAGCATTAATACTTCCAGACCAGCTGTTATACTGCTTCTATTTTTATTTTCTTTTTCCATCCGTGGCTTTCTTAAAAAATGTTCTTTCTGTATTTTTCTTTTCATGTTTTAGCAAACAATCGTACAATATAAAAGCAATGGCCGAGTTTGTTTCTGCAAAGGAAAGTTTGTCCATTCTAGTGGCTTCATAAATCGACAGGTAGACTGTCACATTGCACAACCATTCATGCACGCACACAAACATCCAAGCCCCTAAATCCAAATGAATTACTTGCACACAATTAAATGTGTATATATAAAAATATTATATTTTTAATAATATAATAATATGTGATATAAATTTTGAAATTTTTTTCTAGTGCTTACTAAAATGCTCCTAAAGATTTGTTACTCAAGGTGATATTGTAAAATACAGTCTACTGTATGATATTACAAAAATTTTAATAATAACTTAATAATCTTATCCAATAATCTTGTATTTTGTCACATCACTTCGAATATCAAACTCCTCCATGTATCTTAAAATTCACCTCTTTTCTTTTTATATGTATTCTCACAATTTTTTTTATTAAATATAAAATTAATTTTTTTTCAATAAAAACATTTTCAACAAATCTGTTCCAAACAAAAGTGTTTTGAATAATTGAACTCAGGGCAGAATGTATTAAATATGTAACAAAATATTAGCTCAGAGCCAAAACTAATCCGGTCTTTATCTTGGTGTTGGATGAGGAAGGAAATGGAAGTTGATTGATTGAACCCCACAATGTTAATGGTGCCATTATAGTGTCCTGCAGCAATTGGACCCATGAGGAAGAAAATATTGTGGTTCTTCTCTCCTAATAAAAATGGATAATACCAAAGCTCTTTGAGCCGTCTCTCGAAGATATTGTTGTGTCACCTGCTGGATGCTAACGTTCGTGCATTCATTTGAATCATTTCTATGGCTTTTTCTTTAAAGACAAAACCGTGGGAGGCAATGACGTTTTTCACCATTAAAGCACTAATTCAGGTGGAGTTAGTCTCAATGGTAAAGAGTGATGTTCCTAGTCTTTGTCAGTTTGAATTTGATTTTCCTAGGATCTTCAATAGAATTCTGGTCGCTAATTGGGTTATAATCCAAGTGTATAGAGGGATGATTCCATGAACTCTATTGGGTTTGAAAGGATATTAATATCAAGGTTAAATTATTCGGTTATTTGATTTTTCTTAATTTTTAATCAAGTCTTTATAATTTTAAATTTTTATAGAATTTTTATAATTATTTTTCATTTTTGAATATTGGGTTTTTTGTTATTTTTTTATTAGATTTTGCTAACAATAGACACATATATAAACAATGTTGTTTTGATGCGTTTTTGACAATTGTTGATGTAGAATTTCCTTACACCTCTTATTTGTATTTAAACGATAAGCAATTTAGAAATTTTATGGTATTTATAAACTTATTTTATTTTTAAAGAGAAATAATGAGTCATTTATCTCTAACTTTATATATTACTAATAAATTATTGTTTAATAAGGCTTGTTGGTAACAAAATTCAATTAGAAAATGACAGGTGTTCAATTAAAAATAAAAAATAAATTTTAAAAATTTTAAAATCTAAGGACTTAATTAGAAATTATCTATAATTGTAGAAAATACCAAGATAATTTAACCTAATCAATCCATAAACAAATTGATTAAAACACTGTGATTGTTGAAACAACAACATTGAAACTAAGACGTACCATAATTAACATAAGGCCGTTAATGAAGCATCATTAATAAAATTTGTATTTTATAACTTTTTTCGCCAATACAATATAATCTCATCAACTGTGCTGATTCTTTTATTATGTATTTGATAAAAATTGCCTATAGGTACAGGAGTGAGATTCTAAACTGGATTTCAAATCTTTTTATATTCATTAAATTAATTTTTAGAAATTCATTTTATTATTTTATATTCATTTGGCAGTTTTTAATTTAGATTCAAAACTCAATTTTAAATTTTACTTTTACGTAGAATTACAAATATTTGGCACAATAAATCTACCAATCTATGTACCTGTAATTATTAAAATACCCAAATACAAATTTCTTTATGAAGTTTCATTGCTATAAGCAAGTAGCGTATGAGTAATAGTCAAATATTCCAGGCTGGTGTCTGGGGCAACCAACAAGCATCGCCTAGTATGTCGCTCAAATCATCCAAAGAAAGAATACAAAAACCATAAAGATCTGTAAACCCCACCGAGGGCTCTCACTTGATGCTAAATTCAGCAATGTGGGGACAACGAAGGACTCGTGTGTTCAAAGGTGTCTTTGCGAGGAATATGAATTCCCATAAAGAAGATTGAGAATGAGAATTTATTAAAGGAAAAAATATAAATTATATTATATTAAAATATAAGATAAAAAAATTGCGTTTATTTGAGTAAAAATTGGTTTTCTTCAATTGTTTTCTTTTAATAATAATAATTGATGATTTTTTAATGCACATATGTAAAATTTTAAATTTAATAAAATAAAATTTTAAAATAATATTAAATATCATTGTATTATTTTAATATGCACATTCGTGAATTCATCAAGAAGATATGCATGTCATGTCATGTTATGTCATTGTCTACGAGACGCAAACATCCTGTTCATGTGTATGATTTTCATTGGTGTTGCATAAAAAAAACATGAAGATAATCACAGTTGTTTATCGGGAATTATCTCATGATTAGCTTACTTAGTCAAAGACATGCCCTTCATTAATCAAAATTAGAAGCACACTTAACTATCTTAAACTTACTTTGTCTTCGCTGCTAATCATGTTTTGGGCCCTGTTGGCAAACCTATGTGGAAATGTACCTAACATGAATAATGTTATTGGCGTGTCGAGTGGCAAAGGCAACGGAATTTAAAGAGATCGGAATCATACTGTTTGCCTCCATTGTCAAATTCTCGAGTGCTGGCTTGGACGGCAAATTGAAGTAAGGGAAAATCTATATTGCACTACTATAATAATAATGTATTAATATAAAATTGAAAGAAACATTATATGCGTCTATATTTTATAATTTAAAAAAATAATACTTAAAGTTATAACAATGAAAAAAAAATTCTCTTTAACAAAAAAAGTTATCTTTTATCAATTTTTTTATATTTAATGTTGAATATATAAATTATTTTTTAAAATTTAATGCATATATTCTTATAAAAATATTTTTCATTAAAATAAATCAATCTTTAATATTTTAAAATGTTGAACTTCCCATATAATCATTTTAAATTTAATTATCTGACTTGAATGGAAGTGTATTATATGAAGGCATTGATTTTATGCGAGACATCTCATGTTGATGGGATATTAAAAGATCAATTCTTTTATTTTTAATTGCATGATATTGAATGGTAAAATTAAAATATCATTGAAAAGCACATAATTCATGTTTTAAATTCATCCATCAAAGCAAAAACCTAACCACTACAATTTACTTCTCACGTTCGTGTATAGAATCGGTGTTTTCATGCTTTTTTTTTTTTAATTATCTATATATATGTCATGAAATATCTTTACATTTTGTAAGAATCCGAGAAAGAAAGATGGTGGCATTTGGTGGGGTGATTTTGATGATGGCAGCACTCTTCCCTTATCTAATTCAGCTTTCATTTGTGTGTGTAGCGCATAAAAGCAAAAGGTGTTCGTCCAAAATGGCAGAATAGATAGCCTGAACGCAGCCTTTGCCCAATGTTTGAAGTTGCGACATCATATAGGATTTTGCTTAGCGTTAGTTGCGTCTTGTCTTGTTTACTTTGCCTATTCTTCCTTTCAACCATGGCATCTTAGTTATTCTTTGCTGTTTTGACTATGTGCTTTCATGTGTCATTTTGATTTCATTTTATATATTCCAATGTTTAAATTTTGAACTCTTTTTTTAATCATATTAGGCTTCAAACTCATCCTAACCCTCCAAAAAAAATATTGTCTAATATATATATGTATGCACACGCATAAATAAAATGTAAATTATATGTAATTTTCTTCAATTAAATATATTAGTAATGTGTGTATAACTTTTTCAAACTACGAAAATATTTAGATAATTCTTTAAATTTCTTATCATTAAACTTAATGAAATAAATTATTATTCTAAGAGGTTACTAATTTACACTACAAAATATATTTTTATTATTCAAATCTAATATGTTTGAACTTTGGAACTTTAAATACAGCATATTTTCATCTTCAAAATTCATTATTTCTGGGTATTAAAACTTCAATTCTATAAGTTAAAGATGCCTACCAATACTAATTTTTCCATTCTATCCAATTTAATTCTTGAAAAGATGGATATTTATTTTGTAGTATTATTTAGTTATATAATTAGCACATAAATTATCTTGTTTAGTAAAAGAAAATTTTAACATAAGGGTTTAGGTGTATAATTTATAGAGTTCAGATGAATTATCTGCCTGTTTTTTATAGTTCAAAAGGTTATATGTATATCATAAAATAGTTGGAAGAGACCCATAAATAAATATTCTTTAGTATAATTAAGGACAGTTAAATTTTTTATATATTTGTCTAAGATTTTCATTCAAATTATGATATATATGTTAATTACTTTATTAATTATTATTAATGATTATAATTTATTATAGTTCAAAAGGTCATATGTATATCATAAATAGTTGGAAGAGACCCATAAATAAATATTCTTTAGTATAATTAAGGACAGTTAAATTTTTTTTATATATTTGTCTAAGATTTTCATTCAAATTATGAGATATATATATTAATTAATTTATTAATTATTATTAATGATTATAATTATTTTCTTTAAGTAAGATAATTAGTATAAATGTTATATTTTGAGTGGAAAATCTTATGGAAGCACATAAAAAATTACACCTAAATTTTGCCCTATAATTAAACATTAATTTTTATGCCTAAAAAATTATCCACCTTAATTTCTCTGCCTGGTTTCGAGCTATGAAGCCAGTATCCATAATCTTTATAGTTAAAATATTTATACAAATTAATCTACTTGATTGGCTATTAAAGTATAAAATTTAAATTCTTGCATGATTTATAAATCCCTTTTTCAGTTTGTCAGGAGGTTGGTAATATATAAGTACTCGTCTTAAAACGAGGTAATCTATCCTTTTTTTTTTTTTGTTGGTACAAAGAGACCGAATTGATAGTATTTAATTTAATTAATATTTAATATTTTTTTAAAAAAATTACATTTTTTTATTTAAAATTCTATTTCTAAATTATATATATATATATATATATATATATATATATATATATATATATATTTAATGATTTAAATATCCTTAAATTCAATTTTAATATTTTGATTTCAGAAGGATCGATCATTCAAAATTTATGAATATATATTAGTTTTAAAACATGATATAATCTAACATTGCCCACCTTTTAGCTTTATCGCTCCCGTTTTGTTTGTAGAATATAATTTTGTTTTTTTTGTTTTTTGGGTGCTTTCGATTCTTACGGTTCGTCAATCTAGCAGCCCATGTCTAAAATTCATTCTGAATTGGTCCTAACAAGAACAGTCAATCTAATAATTGTAGATGGAATCTGATTCTGTCTTATCAATTTATGAATATATTTATATTTGAAACTAAAGATTATTCTATAGCATCATACTAGTGTATATTAGACTTAATATTAATTTATAATAAGATATGATATTATAAGAAAAACTTAATATAGAATTTACAATGCCATCAAATATTGAAATTTTTAGTGTTTTGAATAAACACATTAATCTAATGGCAGACCTTAATATAATATAATATATTGGAGGATCAAAAAGTTTTAGGAATCAAATGATTTATATAAAAAAAAATTTCAAAATATTTTTAAAAAGTTATATAATACAAACATATAATTTTAAAAATTTTGGGGTCAAGACCTCCGTAATCCCTATTATTCTCCGCCATTGCATTGATCTGATCTAGATTCGAATTGATTACATATTAACCTAAGTATTTTAACTTATCGCGATAAAAATACTTATTCTAAAAGAACCTAGACCCTAATTCTAAAAGGTCATATACTTAAATTAATGGTAAACCAAATTCCTCGAATTTGTGAGTATTCCAAAAGTAATTCAAATGGACTAAATTACCATTAGAGTATATAGCTTTTTTTTATATTCGTTGAAATTATGGGAAAAAAAATCTAATTCTTCATGATGAATTACACTATTTATTTTATGCTACAAAATAAAAAGGATTTTTGTTATATTTTGATAGAAATATCATACATTTATGTAAATTGAAAGAAGTGATAAAGGGAGTTGTGATTTAAAATTGAAAATGAAGGGAAAATCCATAACCTGTCGGTTAATGTTTAATAAGTATTTAATTTCTTAATTTTTAGTGAACATATATAAATTAATTATGCAATTTACTGAAATAATTTTCAAGGCGATTTGCATGACCACAATAATGCATTGAGTAGGTAAATCTATTCCAACTTTGAAGGCTAATATGTGAATTGATTTTTTTTAATAATAGTAAGAGTGATTAAATAATTAAATATATATATATAAAGATTAGAGATTAAATTTTAGATGTAGAGTAAGATATAAAATTTTAAAAAAATTAGATGATATAATTTTCATTTGTTTTGATAAAAAATATTTTTTATAGAAATATAATCATAAAATAGTAAAAAGTAAATTAAATGTTGAATGTGAAGCATTTAATGGAAGATAATTTTTCTAAATTAAAAATTATTTTTTTGGTATTATATTTTTTAATTATAAACTATAAAAATATGTAATACTCCATTATTTATACGTAAAAAATAAAATTTTTCTTAAAAAAAATATTTCGAAGAGCAAACGAATTTTTGATAGAAGATACAAAGTTCGTGGTAGAAGCTGAAGAGAAAAACCTGAATGGGCGGATGCTGAACGTGACATCTTTTGATCAAGTGATATGCTTAATTAGTGGTATATAAATTATGTATCTGTCATTAATACAAATTAAAATAAATATAAGAAAGTTAAAATAAATGTAAATTTTTTTTAATAATTAATTTTTAATAGTTTTCATTATATTTATTTTAATTTTTATTAATAATAATTATATAAATTATACACTCATTTATTAACTAAAAATTTCTCTTTAATCAAGGATGCGTAATTTATAATAAAATTTAATTTTTTTAAGGATATAGAAGTGAAAATGAATAAAAAATAAAAATAATATGTATGATGTTTTCTTTTCTTTAAATGAATTTAAATAAAAATACATGAACGATGAACGATTGATCGTACGGATGCGAAGGAAATTCCGGAGAGCAGGAGGCTAGTGTGCATACACGAGAACCGCTGAGGACCTTAAAAAAATTGTCAATTATATTGATATATTATTAATTTTAATTATTAAATTTTATTTTATTTTTTTAAATTTTATTTATTTATATAATATTGTGTAAAGTAAATAAAATCTAATCCTTTAAATTAATAGTATATCAGTACAACCAATATACTAAAATCTTTCTCAAAAGAATAAAAAAATTTACATCGACTAGAATCTAGTAATTTTATTATTGAAATTATAATTATTTTATTGAATATTATATTTTTTTAACAAAAGTTTAAAAAATTTTAAAAATATTTCTATCACAACTTTAAATGATAGAATTATAACTTTTTAACTACCTATTACATAGAAAATCTATATATACTTATAAATTTTTAAAAAAATTACAAGATTTTAAGTGAAAAATTATAAAAATCAAAATTATGTAAAATTTTCACAAAAATTTATACATTTTGACGTACTCTAGAAAAATGGGCAAAAAGTATATAATGATAATTCTACACTCAGGCATTGATTAGGATAAATTTGATGTTTTAAAGTGTAAAATATATTTTTAAATAATTTCATGAAATATTATAATTAAAAATTAAATAAATAAAAATTAATTAAAAATTAATTTTTAAATGCATAATTATTTCTTTTATTTTTTATTAAAATTATAATATTTTTTTATTTTTAATAGTATATCTTACAATTTAAAAGCGTCCAATTAGATAAATATTATATTTATTATAATAATATTACTTATATTTTGGTGTGTTCATTAAGGAAATTTTTTTTAGCTTGTAAAAGAAATGATTGAGCTTATAAATTTTTTCTCAAAGTGAAAAATTATATATAAAAATATAATTAAGTGAAATTTTTTTTTTTTTTTTTTTTTTTTTTTTTTTATAAGCATTTATTACAAAGTTTTTAATTTTAAATTTTTTGTGTATTACTTTTTTAACTCAACATTAATAATACAATTCAATGGATATAATTATTAGTTAGCTACTTAATTAGTATTATATAAATTTTAAAAAATTAATATAAAATTATTGGAAGGTTAATAAAATATTCTACTTTGAGGTCATTTAATTCACCTCAATTAGATCAGAAGTTTTATTTTATAAGTATTTATTATGAAATTTTTAATTAGTATTTATTACAAGAAGTTCAATAGCATGAAATTTTATAAGTATTCATTATAAAGTTTTTAATTATAATTTTATTTATGTATTACTTTTTTAACTCAACATTAATAATACAATTCAATGAATATAATTATTATTAGCTATTTAATTAATATTATATAAGTTTTAAAAAATTAATATAAAATTATTGGAGGGTAAATAAAGTATTTTACTTTGAGATCGTTTGATTTGCCTTAATAACATGAGAAGTTCTATTTTTCAAAAAGTAAAAAAATATATGGATTATTTTGTTGGCCATTCATTATCTTGTAAATTAGGAAAAATAGAACTTTTGTGAAATCTTATTTCTCACAAAATATGAGAAGTTATTTATCCATCTCTCCCTATTTAGATTCTATTTTTTATGCTATTTATAGATAAAATAATAAATTTATTCTTATTAAATTTAATTAATAATAAATAAAAATTTATTACTTTATATTATAACAATATTGTGATATAATAGTTATTTTATTAACACTTCTTAAAATATTTAAATTAAATAAAAAGATATAAGAAGTTATTTTTCGATAAATATCACATCCTATGTATTATGCGTTAATCAAAGTTGCATTGAAAATTATTTTTAAAAAATTTAATTTTTTACAATAAATTATTTCTTATACAATCAAATAACTTCTTTAATTCTTTTTAATTCCTCCTGTTCCTTTTCGCATTGAATTCATCCTCGTTTTGAAAGTATTTGATATTGTGATAAGGATGTTTGTGTTGGAAATTATTTATAAAAATAATAATCGATTTGGTTGGGGAAAGAATTTTAAATTTTTTTACTATTTTATAATTAGTGGCGAAAATTTAGTTTATGGAGACAATATATATAAATAAAAAATTAAATATCTAAATGAAAGTAAACTATTATTTTAATTTTTAGTCTCTAATTTATATATACTAGTGTATATAACAAGTTAAATTTCATATTTTTTTATCTTTATTTAAAGTTAATTTCTCTCTTTTAATTGATAAAAAAATTATAAGGAGAAACTTATATAAGTTCTGAGGATAATATATATATATATATATATATGTAAATGTATAGTTTTATCTTTTTTTTATGAGGGCAGATATCCTCACAATGCGCAATATGCATCCACCACTATTTAAAATCTCTATTAGTTTTTCTAAAATAATAGAACTAAATACACACATATATGTATATATTAAAAAGATTACCTAGTGTTTTTAGAAAAAGGAACCAACATAAGTTTTTTAAAATGTCATCCGTGAAATCTTTCGTATTATATCTCATGAACACAAAGAGTGTAGATTCTTAAGTATTACACGAGAACAAAAAAATCAACTAATAGATTCAATCTTAAGTATAAAAAACAATTTAAAAAATAAATTTTCATTTAACTTTTGTGAATTTTTAAAAAAAAAACTAACAAAGTTTTGATAGATTTGAAACTTTTTATTAAAAATTGGAATTAATATCTTATTTATAAAAAAGAATGAGGATAAGAAATTGTGTCCAATTTTTCCAACAAGAAAAGCATGCCCCCAATTCATGTGAAATTGGCTAATGGTTAATTCAAAGTTTCCTATTTAGAAATACATTGTCTTAAAGTTTTCATTTTTCAAATTTAAATATTCCCAATTAGATATTTTCTATTTGAAAATATATCTCCAATACATATTTGAAATATGCTTAATTTATTTATTGAATATTTCTTATTTGAAATATATCTCCAATAAATATTTATAAATAAAATGTTATTACTATCAAATTTTTTCTATGGTTTTATTTCATACATTAAATAATTCAAATTATATTTTAATTTTTAGATAATTATTCCAAAAAATATTTTAATTTTTAGTACTCTGAAAATTAACTCCCATTATTTAATTACATTGGATCACATGCATGGATCTAATCACTAGGCTACATGCATAGATTTAATGATTGGATATGTATGTGTTTTCTTATATCAATCCAATATCATTTTCTCAATTAGCCTAATCCAATAATAGTGTGTATAAAGCCCTAAATTAGCCTGGTTATCTTATTGATACACAAATAATTGGCTTTTAAGTAATTAAGTACTTTAATTATCCTTCTATTATGGAGCTGAAATTACACTCCAAGTATATACAATCTTGTTTTAAAAAAAAAACAAACTAGCAATTAACTTAAACTATATAACAATGCGATATTAATTTTTCACTTATATTCCTTTTCATAACATTCAATTAAGTACTTATTGATTTCTTTAATGATTATTTGTTAGGTTTTTTATAATTTAATTAGATTTATGACATACTTAGGCCTAAAACTTATGATCAAGTGCAGAAATTCATTAAGGTTGTTATATCATTAAATTTTATATCATTATATTATAATTATATTTTTAATAAATATATCAATAACAAATTATAGAGTATATTTTCACCCATTTACATTTCAAATGAGATTGTATCTATAAGAGCATAATCATATATAATTCAATATTTAGAATAAAGTAAATTAGTACCTATGAAATTTTATTTATTTTGACAATAGTTATATAGATTTCTCTAATGATTATTAGTACCTACTGATTTTTTCTAATAATTATTTGTTAGATTTCTTGTAATTTAATTAGATTATTGACATGCTTAGGCCTAAAACTTATCATCAAGTATTGAAATCCATTAAGGTTGTTATATTACCAAATTTTATATCATCACATTATAATTATATCTTTAATAAATATATCAACAACAAATTATAGAATATATTTTTCACTCATTTACATTTCAAATGTGATTGTATCTATAAGAATATAATCACATATAATTTAAAATTCAAAGTAAAGTAAATTAATACTTATAAAATTCTATTTATTTTGACAATAGTTATATAAATTTCATTTGTGATCTTATTTTATATACCAAGTACATCCATAAAATTTATATGACCAAAATAAACCATATATATATTTCAAAATTTATAACAACATTAATAGAGCGTCCGAACTAACTTTATTAATATATTATAAATAATAATTTTATTAATTATAAATAAATATGATTTTTATGTGAATTCATATTATAATCACTTAAGAAATATTAGATAATTAATTGGACTTTGTAAAATTATTACACAGAAAATATTTTTTGAATAATGCCTCAAAATTTTAATTTATTTGAAATTATTTATTATATAAAGTCAATGGCTTCATGAGCTCACTCCTATTAGTGTAATACTGCATGTTATTTTTGTGTACCAATGTAGATGAATATTGTGTGGAATGATGAATATATTATAATTATTTAAAATAACTAACTTTTAATGATTATTATTTTTAATATTAATTAAATAATTAATTAATAATTATATTTAAATTTATTGAATTATATTATAAATACTGAATCAAAAAATAATATAGATAAAATTATAATCGAAAAATCCATAACAAATACTTACGGAACCTTCACTTATTATGTTAATTATTATATTTACATAAAGACAATTTTATAAACTTCACATTTTTCGAAGCCGTGAGCGCTCGATCACTTCTCTGTCAACAATAAAATTGAGATCCCTTTTCTCACTTTTAGATCATATTTTTTATCATGTTAGATAAAAATAAATATTATATTTTTATATGTAATAAAATTAAAATATTTTTATGTATAACGAAAGCATGCCAGGAGAATTTATATCTAATCACTTTTAATGTGGTATAAACATAAAAAATACATTATTAAGAATATGCATATAAATTGTATAATTATGAAATTCACTAAGTAAAAGAGAAAATAGATTATTAATCCGGGAATCAAAGAAGAAAGTAGAGCGGTCGGAGTTGGGAGGTTGTTGACCCGACAAAAGCTGCACCACCTTCACATGATATGTTTCGTCCCTCTTGTGCCGACTTCTGTTTATCTCCACCAATTCCCTCTTCATATTTCATCCTAATTCTACTTTTGGTTTATGTCCTAGATTCATCTTCAAAATGTTCCTTTTGCCTTGTCTCTAGATATTTCTTCTAATTCCCTCTTTTCTAGCTCATGTTATCTCTTTGTTTCATTATTTTATTTTATTTTTGAGTAAAATGGAAGTCAAAGCCTACCAATGTGAAGAAAAGAGATTCCGACAATATCTTGTAACAATAAAAATTACGCTTGTTAAGGAAAATTACGAATACATAATTATTGATATTCATAATTTCAAATATGAAAAATTAATCAGTCAACAATATAATTAATCTCACTATAGATATTCTAACTTCTCATGTGTGATTTTGAAGAGAACGTCCATAATTTATAAAATGGAGATAATTTTTAGAATAATTATGGTTTAGCTTTTGAAAACTATCTTAAAATTCCCATCATTCTAAATTCTAGTAATATCAATATTCTAAGGCAATTGTAAGTATACGAGAAAACCACATAATTCCGCTAGAAGCGACGAACCATAATCATAACCAATGTCACTCCAAAATCATTTTAACTCATGCATGTGAACAATCTCTTAAAACTCTAGCACAAGCAGTTTTATTACCACTATTATAGCTCAAACCATTAGCTTATGTCAACTTGACTCTAGAAATTTCTTACTCATTAACATTTTTTTTTATTTACAATTTTATTATTGTTATCTATAATTTTAAAAATGAAAATATTTACAAATTTATCATAAGATTGAAAAATTAAGTACTATTTCATTTATATTTTCACAAGTCAAAAAATTAATTTTTTAATTTTAGTATTCATTTAATCATTTTTGTATCAAAATATCTGACTTAGTAAAAATATAAAATTCAATAATATTGTGATTCTATTGTTATGGAAGCCTTGGAAATGTTTTCCGACGAAAATCACTCTATTAATTACGAAAATAAGATTGTCTATGAACTTTGAGCAATGATAATGAGAGATTTTTCGTTTTATAGCACTAATAGTTATTTGTCTTTATGGTTGCACTTAATCGATTTGCTTCTAAGTGAAGCACAAGTAATTAGCCTATTTGTGAAGCCAAAGCGAAATTTACTATTCAAGATTTTACCCAAAAGGGTGATGAATTTGGTTTTATAGTTGAAAATAATAAACTAATAATTATTCAAAGTAATGATCAAGATTGTATTAATCAAGTAAAACAAATTCACAACTTCAACTAGAAAAATATAATATAATATAAATAAATAAAAAGATAAGAATAAAGAAAATAAACATAATAATTTATAGTAGTTTAATCTTGAAGATCTAATACTTTAAAGAATGCGTCTACTACTAAGTCTCTCTATCTTAGATTTGAAAATAAAATTCACTATCTTTTTACTTTTCAAAGATATTTAAAGAAGTCTCGGTACAATTCTATGATTTTATCCAATTCCGTTGATATCCTCTCTCAAAAACTAATTTTTTAAGAGATTTCACACTCTTGAATATTTTAAAGATACATCATCCTAAAATATAGTAAATGAGTATTTTTAAAATCTGAAAGTAACTTATAAACTCTTAAAGCTTAAATATACAATGAAGAGTTAATGAGAGGAATTTTTGATTTTATGGGTTTAAGGAATTTAAAAGATACATTAGAAAAGAAATGAGTATATTGTGTTTATATAATAGTGAAAGCTCTTTCCTATATTTTGAGATTGAGTTGAAGTGTTTATATAGAAGTTAGAAAGTTTAAAAAATCTATTATATACAAAATATAGCTATTACATAAATGTCAGAACTTGATGAATTAATTACACAATTAATTCACTCGACCTTCGCAAATTTAAAATTATTTTAGTGATTTGAGTGTATAATTGATTTACTTGACTATGCATTTTGAAAAATCATTTAGTGAATTGATTATGTAATTGATTCACTTGGGAGCTCATTTTGGCTTTGGACGCATAAAATTAATTGTACAATTGATTTTGCTAGAGAAATTTTTCAAAATGAGAAGTAGGGCATGCCAAGTCTTGTGATGCATGTAGGATCAATTGTGTGATAGATTCAAGTTGGCCAAATTACTTTCTCGACACTCAGAACTAATTGTGCAATCAATTCAAGCTAGTTGGATTATTCTTTGGACTCTCAGAATTGGTTGTGCAATTAGTTAATTCTCCTAAATTTCAAATTTTTGATATTAATCATTAAGAAAAACATAATATTTTTCCCACAAATTGCTTCCAACTTCATCAAAGATTGTTTTGACCCAAGATTTAACTTAAAAAATATTTTCTCATTAATTAATGCTTGAATCTACTTAATTTAATTTTCTTCTTGTATAACTAATCTTAAGAAATAAAGTTTCAACTAGATTTTTAATGGTTGATCTTCAATTTTGGTCTAAAATAATGAATGTCTTTTCATCAAATTTGAGAACGTCAAAATGCGTGGACTTTTAAATAGAGTTAAGATTAACAAAATTGAGTCAAATGATGTAAATTAATCGGTTTGGTCGGATTTGTGATTCATTTTTATGCCTCATGAATCTTGTATCTCATCTTTCAATCATGTTTTGTTAGAATGGTTATAATGGCTTAATAATTAATGTATTAAATTGTATAAAGAATGTTTTGATATAGGAATAAATTGCGTATTACTTTTAGATTGATAAAAGCTCAATAGAAAACCTTTTCATAAAACACAATTAAAAATACTAAGATAAAAATATTTTATTTATTTAATATTAAATATTAAAAAAAATATTTTTTAAAAAATATTTAAAGATGAATTTATTTTATTTAATTATTATGATTTTAATATTTATAAATAATATATCACTTTTTTATTAATAAATATATATAATTTCTTTATAAAACATATTTTTTTGATAAAATAGACGAAGTCTGAACCCACATAAGCAAATAAACGGTTAAGATTGTTTTGTTGACCTGACTCCATAAATGGGCTCCAAAATCAGGTAACAAATTATACGATGCAACCATAATTATTGATAGTTAAATACATATGTACGTCATATTTTAGATTGATGCATAAGAGGCAACCCCATTAACATAACCACTGGGAAGTATTGGCAGGTGTTGCATCTCATTTATTTTTTTATTTTAAGAATACGATATATTTTGAAAATAAAGTAAAATATTATAATTTTCATTAAAAAATAAAATTTTAAAATTAAATAAATAATAATTAACTTTTTTAATTTTTAATAAAAAATTATAACAATTTATTTTATTTTTTAAAATGCATATATCTTACATTCTAAAGGGGCTGATGTGAGACCTACGCAGATTAAGTTTCCCGCTGTATGATATTTGGCTTGCTCTTGTCTATTCGAAATTAAACAAAAGTGTAATAATAATAATATGCTCTTTCTGATATATTTTCCTTTTCTACTAGAAAGTGTCATCAAATCGAATAAATTTAACTTGATATTTAGAAGTTGTTTGGTATACAAAAGTAATATAGAAAAATATAACTTTTAAATTAAGAAATATTTAAATTATTTTATTAGTCACTAATTATTAAAATAAAATAAGTAGAATTTTTAAAAATTTTATGTTACATAAATTATGAAAATTTATTTATCTATATTTTCTTTGGCAAAAAACTTTTTATGTCATCTATAAGTAAAATACCAAATTGCCATGTTTTAGTTTAACTAATAACCACTTTAATTTTTTATTCTTAACATTTGAAAAATATAATAAATATAATTTGTTAATTATAAAATATAAATATACTTATTTAAATATAATTATTAGTTATATGAAATAAAATTATTTCATTAAGTATATAATAAATAGAATGAGCATTATATAAATTTATATAAAATATATATTGTATATTATATAAAAAATATAAGTTATAAATATTATTATAATTAAAATTTAATTCTAAATATAATTATATTTATTATACATCTTTATATTATATTATTTATTATTTTAATATTCAATTAAAAATAAAAAGTGTGTATTTTTATCTATTTATATAAATTTGATAAAATTAATTATTAACTAACATTTTTCTTCATTTAAATTATATTTCATTTTAATATATTAAAATAATTTAAGATACATACAACAAGGACATCTTAATTTTTTAATATTAGATTATTTTACTTTTTTTAATAATTTAAAAATAATAAATTATCAATTAAAAATTATGATGAAAAGAGAGATTAGAAATATAATGTCAAAAAAAGGATAAGTAGAAACAATTAAAATTTATTGGTATTTCTTATATTTATATTATAATTTTGAAAGATATATTAATTATTTTGATAATATTTGTTAAAAAATTTAAAATTAAATTAAATAAAATATAAAAAATTAATTCTTAAGAAATATTAATTTTTTGGTATCAAATAAATATTTTTAAATATTTTTAAAAATTTAATTTTAAAAATTACAATTTTCTATAAGAAATTATTTTTTCATATGAATTAAATGACTTCTTGTATATTCACGTTTAATCCATATTTTTTCACACCAATTTTCATTAACGGTAATTTATTCCACGAGAAATGTGAATAAAACAAAAGAATATGAATGTATAGGCAATCCAAATACAAGCACGAGACACTTCGTACAAACTTACACTCAACTTATATGAATTCAAATTGATAATAAATCAATTCATTTAATATGAATAGTGAATGGATTATATTAGATTTGGTTTAAAATTAAATAAATTGACAGGTGAGCACATCTCAAAATTTATACTAAACTTTTAAGATATTATTTAAAAATAATTTATAAATAATTATATAATAAAAATTAAAATAATATTTAACATAATAATTTAATAAAAATTTAATTAACAATTTTAATATTTTTAAGGAAATATAATAAATGATTAAATTTAATAAATAAACTTAAAAAATATATTTTATTAAGTAAAATTATTGAATAAATTAAACATATTAATTCAAACGAACACATTTAATAAATAAACACACCATATATTAATGTTAGAGTTGAACTAAACTTGTTTAAATCGTAGTTGTCCTTTGAATTGATATGCCGAAATCTTGATCCAACCTTTTTTTTTTATTTTTATTAAAGGTTTTTCTAACCTAAAGACTAATTAATACTTATATCAATTAATTTTTTTTATAAAAATGATAATAATTAATGAAATAATTTACTTTTTTTATAAAAATAAATTATAATTAATTATTTTATTAATTTGTATCACTTTTACGAGATAAATTCCTATTTCAATAAATATTAATTAGTCCTTACCCATGGACTAGATATATAAATTAGAAAAATCCTTTATTAAATTACCCCTTGAATAATTAATTCTCATTTTAACTTTTCATCAAAAATTTATTTCTGGGGTGTCACCTTTTATTTATATTAAATCATTACTTGCAGCACGAGCCTTGTCCGCATCGGGGACTCCGCCGTTTGATTGCGATGGGGCTGGCGGATTGACCAAACCGCCTTGGTCGCTTAAAACAATAGTTTTGATTGGTGGTAGAGGAACCCCACCGTTGCAGCGGCTTGGTTTCTTTATCGCCATTTTACTACTTTTTAATGCTGATTTGGTGGAGAGATATATATTTTGGGAATGAATTTCAAAAAGAGACTGAATAAGAATTAAAATTTAAATAATTATATTTTTAATAATGTATTTGAATTTTGATATTATTTTTGTTAGGCTAAAATTAAGGAATAAAAGTATTATAAGTGTGTCAAAAACTTATTATTTCCATTTTAATATATTAGTTAGATTACTGCATATACACAAATAAAATTTTAAAAACTAATTTAGAATATAAAAGAAGCTGAAATTTTTAAATATTATCATATATCATTTAAATTAAATATTAAACTTGTCATTTCTACAGTAAAAAAGTTTCTACGCTATATTTATAATATTAAATGTTACCTATGGGGAAGGGGTACAAATAATTTATTATCCAATGTATAACAAAAATTATAGTAAAATTTGTATCGCTCTTGTACGGTTTTCTGAACTTTTTTGGTATAAATATTTTCTTATAAAATAGATAATTAAAAAAATAAGATAAAAATATTTTGAGAAAATGACCCATGGGTGAAGGTAATGTCACATAGGATGGTACTTGTCACGCTGTGTTAATGGTCCGACCTGCTCCCGCAAAAATTTTGAAGTTTTTAGATTTTCAAAATAATTAATAATTATTATGGTAAACAAGACATCTGCGTTGAACTTCTCTCCTCATTTGTTCCAATAATAATTACACAATTACGACAGCGATGGACAATATGTATGCTTTACGGTTTACATACATACAAAACATATCTTGCCTGTGATTTTTGTCTTTTTCACTGTTGCAATTATCATTCCATTTAATATATGCTCAGGCAAATATATATCTTAATTATTTTCGATAAACAAGAATTATATTAATTTTAAGTTACCGAAGGACAAAAGCCTTGCATTGACTACACTTAAGAATAACTAATCGACTAAAATTAAGAAAATATTATTAATTTTATTCTAAAAATTATATAATATCAGTAAAATGATCTTTAAGTATATAAAATTATTAATTATTAATTTTACTTCTGTATAATAGTTCGTATGTATAATTTTATTTTTAATCTAATTATTCAAAAATAGAATTATTTATTCGAATTTATATTGAGACATGAAATTACATGTATATATTATTATTTAAAAATAAATTCATAATTTTATATAATTGAAATATAATTTTATAAATATTTTATAATTTTATAAATTGAATTAATAATTTAATTTATCAATAAATAAAAATTCTAATCTCAAACGCAACACTTATTAAAAAGAAAATTCATTAATATTATTACCATTTCATTTGGTGATTGAATATATATATATATATATATATATATATATATATATATATATATATATATATATATATATATATAGTTACCGGTCAATTTGCTGGTATTCCTGTATCGGAACTTGGAAGAAGTAAACAATGCAAAGAAGTATTAAAAATTGTAATTCAAACTCCTCTCTCTTTAATCTTTCGTTTAGAATCTCATAAAAACTAAATTTTACTCCATTTAAAATTAAATTATAAGCAATTTTATACATAAATCTAATTTTAAATAATTTAAAATTTTCTTTTTTTATTCTTACAAATGAGAAGTAAATGTCCGAGAAAAATTAACTTCTGATACGGAGGATGTATGTATCCGTTGATCAAAACTTTTATTTTCTCTTAATAAAAATTAAAGAGGAAAGTAGAAAATTCCTAAGTCAATTTTTTTTTAATTAGTAAAAGTTTACAAGTAAAGTGTGTTGCTGCCATTTACGACTATGGCATGCCAATGATTTTTTTTTTTTAAAAAAATATACATATATATATCGAGATTCAAAATTAACTCTAAATTTTTTGTATAAATTAAATTAAGTTTTATAAACTTACTCTATCATTTTACATTCCATTGATAGACTTTAATTTACATTTGAAATTTAGTTTCCTATCCTATTCTTAATATATATAATATTATTATTCTTTTTAGGCTTGAGCTGCTTACAAATCTTCTAATTCATTAGATTATTTACACAACATTATTATTACGATATATAAGCATGAATGATTAAAGATAACACATATTATCGACTTAACTGATTAATAAATTCCTTCGTCTTTCGTTGTTTATGAAGTCTGCATTTAGAATGCCCCCCTCAAAAAAATAGAAGTTAAAATTAACTTCAATAGCACATATAATTGATTTTAAATAAATTAAATTATCGAATTTTTATGATTCTAAAAATAGGAAAAGATATATAATAAATGGATAAAGTGGTGGGGAGCTAAAGATTTTTTCTCTTCAGCATGGAGGTATGGTGTATAATGCTTATTATTTTTGTTAATTTAATGCTTACACCGCAAAATTCCAAAAAGTTAACTTTACCAAAGTATTTTCTTAATACCACAATACGCCAAACCAACAAGTAAATTAGAAGAATAACCGATAAAAATGGAAAGAAATGTTAAATAAAAAATTATCTTCTAGAATTTTCTTCCGTAGATGTAAAGCTAACTTTTTTTTTTTTTTTTGGCTTGTGACTTAGATTGATATTTTGGTATTGTTCAAATGAATCTGATTAGAATCACTTGAGATAAAGTGTTTTAGTAAAACTCTGAAAACATAATTCGAAGATCAAAACTTTATTTCTTGATTAAAATTTTATTTTAATTCTCAAAATATTTAATTTATATTAATTTCATATTTAAAATAACATTTGCATCTATTTGTTTCATAAAATTTTAAATTAAAATAAAATTTTAGTCTTTTATAAAAATTAAATTGATACAAATTTTAGTTTTTATAAAAATTAAAATTTTATCTAAACTTAAAAATTTTAAAATTAAATTAATACAAATCTTATTTTAAAAAAAAATTGATATGAACTGAATATTTAAAAAATTAACATAAGATTTTAGTCAAAACTGAATAAAAAATCTTGAAAAGTAAGAACTTAGTTTCAAATATAAGGGGTCAATATCTTCTTGTTTAATAAAAAGGAGATATAGTAGTCTATTAATATATTATTAAATTTTATTGTAAATTAAATTAAATTTTTAAAGTTAAATTTAATATATTATATATCAACAATGATATTTTGGTGAATGATAATCACCTTGATTGAAGTTGAATAGAGCAAGAAAGCAAGACAACACGGTAGGTACAAAGAGTTCAATAATTCACCCAACTTTGTATAGAATCAAATCCTCCTGCAGCAAACAACCACGGAAATATCGGAGAAAATCTTGATATATTCTGAACAGGAGAATATCATGAATTTTCTTTTTTTTTTTAAACGTAGAAGTAATAATTTATTTAATACATGTTTAAAAAATTTTGAATTTAAATTTTAAATATTACCAAAAATAAAATTCTTATGATAACATTGGATGTTATCAAGTATCGCATATTTTTAATAAATAGTAAACTTTATAAAATTGTGACTTTAAGAGCAAAAATAGTTAGATATATTTAAATTAGATATAAGTTTTAATGTATTTTATTTAATAAATAATGTAGAAGCTTAAGTGTGATTTAATTCTTTTCATGAGGAGAAATAAGTGAGAAAATAAGAATAAGAAGATGAAAATAACATTGATATTTTTTCAATTCGATAAGAAATGACTTTAAAGTATTCTGAAGAGAACTAAAGGCATCAAGACTCAGAAAAAGGAAAAGAAAAAACTAATTTTAATTAGTATTTTGTACTATAATGTTTAGCAAAGCGAATATTGATTTAACTTTAATTAAGGTATAATGATCTCTCAAAGAGGAACCAAAACCATTGACATGTGAAGATCTCCTCCTTTTGCGGCTAGTGGCCATCCTAGCGTGTATATAAAAATCCACTTTCTCTTTTTCTTTTTGCATACTTTTTTATAAGTCAAGAATCAAACACTAATTATTAATGACATGAACGAAAGTGGAACTTTGTTTTTGGGGAATTAGTATAATACACTGTTAGATGATCTCCTAACCTTAAAAAGAAGAATAAATGATCATCTTTTGGAATTAAAAGTAAAAAAAAAAAAATTTCAAACTATAATTAGTTAGCGTGGTAATATAGTTATTATACAAGTATTTCCTGCAGATTATACTAATTTTAGAAGATTTTGGGTTGGTTTGCCTTAAAGTTTTTTAAAATTAATTTCACACTATTTTAATAAAAATAATTTTAATTCACTTATAAATAAGTTTTATTATGTAAAAATTATGTCAAAAATAATAACTTTAATTCATTTATAAATGAATTTTTATATTTGAAATGTATTCAAAATATATAAAATTTAATTAAAAAATAAAATTTAATAATATTATAATAAATATAATAGTAAAAAGAGAATAATTTTTTTACATAATATATGTTAGATCAAATAAAATGAATTCTAATAAAATTTTATAAATTTGATGAATTTTACAATAATATAAATATAATTAAGAATTATAAATAAAATAAAAATAAATTTATTTTTACCTAAAGTCAAATTATTTAAAAAAATTTATTTAAAAATAAAATAAAGGGCTAAGAGAATCATTGAAATTATGTTCATAATGGCTTTTTCGGTTTTGTGGGTCCAAACATCAAAGAAGAATCCCCCGAAAAGGGGCAATGGCTCATATAGATAAATAAAAACTCCATAAAATAATTCAAAAAAATTATACTATATTATATTATATTATAATTCAATTAATCTACACGTTCAAACCTCGAGTGGGTTGCCAAATCAGCAAGCATAATATAAAATTAAAATTTACCTATAAGCTCATGCACCTGATCTCTACTTTGTTCACCAAAAAGGGCAAATTCTCTCATCCAATCCAACGGTCTGTATCGAAGAGCACAATAGGACTTCCTACTTCTCGCCTAGACATCAACTTTTCTCCTAAATCTGTTTTTATTTGTTCAATTTTATTTCAGCTGGATATTTATTTTATTAGACTCTTCTAAAATATAAAATGTAGTTTAAAAAATAAAATAAAATATTATAATTCAAATTTAAGGGTTAATTTCATTATCACAACTTCTTCTAAACATTAATAACTCAAAAAATTGTATATCTCTTCATTTAGCACAAATTAACATTTTTTTAGATCAGATTTATATCCACTAAAATAAAACAACATGCTAATCACCTTAGTTGCATATTTATTAAAAATATAATATGATATAATTTAAATATTTCACTTATTTATTTGCTTCATCTATTCAGACCTAAATAAGTGTATAACAAGTAATGCTAAATTAATTAAAATAGTGTTTGAGTAACATTTCTAGATGAATTTTAAGGTGCCCCTAGGAGTTTGGTATGCGAGGTGGTGTGGCAAAATACAGGCCATTGGATGAGATTACTAAATCAATGTTAAGATTTTTATAATCTCATCCAATAGTTTGCATTTTGTCACATCACCCTGAACACCAAACCCCTAGAGGCATCATAACAAACACCACATTTCTATATCTCAGCTTTGCTCCGAAATAAACACGAAATGTGAATTTCAGTGGAATCAAAGGTGAATTTGGGGTCAGGGTTTTAATCAAAAGGGAATATTGTCTTAAACATTATTATGGATAATAATTATGAATTAAAAACCGTTAATCATTTTTACTGCTTTACACTTGTCTAATGAGTTGTTTTAACCATGCCTGTCTGATGGATTGCTTCGGTCTATATTTCATGTCGGCTTGTTCTCATAAAGAAAAA
This sequence comes from Sindora glabra, assembly GCA_020226215.1. NCBI lineage: Eukaryota > Viridiplantae > Streptophyta > Magnoliopsida > Fabales > Fabaceae > Sindora > Sindora glabra. Next base: position 56,215,458 of record CM035231.1, read on the forward strand.
AGCTGTCTTGCTTTTGTTCAGCCTCTGATTTCCCGGCGACAAGTCAGTTCTGTGAACTTTGATCCCGGCGACTGTGCCCTGTTACCTTGCTCCCGGAAACAGGAGTACCCATTTCCTCGTTCTTACATTTCCGTTCCTTCTGTTCTGTCTTTGTGCTTCCTTGTCGTTGGTGATGAACATGATGGCTGGAAGATGATTCTCCGAGTCATATTGTCATCTAGGGGCTGAGTCATCAAGTGCGTTTTGTTGTTGTTTTTTTTTTTTTTTTAATCATTTGGAATCTCTACTGAAATATGGTTCTGCTGGAAAAATTTTAGCTGGGAGCTCAATCCGTTCCAATCGTTCTACACACTTTGTTGAGATTGAAGTTTCAGCTGTAAAGTTTGGATTTTTGGCGTTTTGACAATAATAGAACGGGGTCCACTGGATAAAATTTACTCCTAATCGGGAATCAGCACTGGCTTCTGAGCTCTGTGGTGATTGTTGAGCTGTAAAATTTGCATAGTGGTACTATAAGGGAGATTTCATGCTAATTAAATTTGTTGTTTGTACTGGTTGAGGAGAAGCCATCACTTGGTTGCATTATCTGGAAGGAGTCAGGTTTTGCAGGTTATTCCTGGATGTTGTTTGAGAACTTTGGGGGAAGCACTAAAGGGGATTCTTTATATTGGTGTTTATTTTTAAAGAAGGTTTGCTGCAATTATTGGAGGATGAGTTGTTACTAGAGTTGCTAATTTGGGAACAAGGCTAAATCTCACTAGAAAAGGCCGGGATTTGAAGACTTTCTGGAGATATCATCTTTTGAAATCATAATGAAGGCTCCAGCAAATGGTTACTTGCCTAATTCGGGCGAAGGTATGCTTTCTCAAGTTTCGTTGGCTCGTTAATTTTGCTGATTCTCCTCTCCTTCTCTCTCTACCTTTACATCTCTGGCTCTTTTCCCTTCTTTGTTAGCTTGTGTTTTCCTAATTCGTGAAACACCGATTCTTCTCACTGACTGAGGAAGATTAGTTTCAAGGGAAGCGGTGATTTTTATCTTGTAGCATTAGCTTAGTTGCATTTTAGATCGAGTTATTAGGACAACTTAGTGACAATTTATGTCCAATATTTTAGTGAGTTCGTTTAGCTTAAGACATGATAATTGTAACAATATGCCAATTTATCTTCTGATTGGTGATAAACACAAGTAGGGAAGGAGGAAATGGAATCTGTTTTATGATCTTTTGATTAATTTTCTGGAGTTATTTAAATAGAGCTTTTTTCGGGAAAATATATCCTTTTTAATATAGTTGCTGAACTGAAAAAAAAAAAAAATGCTTGCTTCTTTAATTTGTTGCAAGTTTCTTTTCATTCTTCGTTGGTCGTGTTTTATTCTTTTCCGAATTATGTGAAGCCTTTTTCTGAGAACAAAGTTAAATGTGTATTTCGTAAGTTTTGTATAAATAATAAATGAACTTATAGACTAGATTCTATACTTTTTGTTGGGTTCGTGGTACTTTAAAACGGTGAATGAAAAGTTTGATTGTTGGCTCTGAAATTTTGTGCTGATATTAAAGAGAACTAATATTTCTTTTCATTCTGCTGGAAAATGGGTTTTCATTACAGTATTCAATAAGATACTCTGATCTCCAAGGCTTCAAAATACTAGTAGGAAGGTTTCTTTTAATTGGAAACATCCTGCTGGATGAATTTAATTTCCTTATCAGTTGTGTCATGCCTGATTGAGACGAATTTCTTAATTACATCTAGTTTAGCGAACCTACTAGTAACGAGGTCAGAAAAATAAATAGAATAAAATTCAAAAATTCAATATCCGTTCCTTTTGACTTCTGTCAATATATATATTTCATTTTTGACAATATAATTTTGGTTGTTGATAATAGAGTTCTTATCCGGAGAAAACTGGTCCTTAAGGAATTTGGGTTTTTGGATTTATTTTATAAGCTTTGGAAGCATGCCTGAAGAAACCTTTATTGCTTTTAGACTCTTTGGAAGTAGACTATGCTGAAAATGGAATTTCTTTGGCCTCATGTCATCTTCAATGAGGAAAAGAAAGAAAAAGAATTTGTTTTTTCTGTGGCTAGAAGTTGAACTTGCCTCAATTGATTCTGTTTGATTCTTTGTTTTTTTTTTTTTTTTTTAAGTTTTTCAATTGGTACATCCCAAAGGCAATGGTTGGTCCTATTGTGGTCCCATCGCCTTTGTTACATGCCAAGGGACTATCTAAATATGTGTGAAAAAATTGGAGAGTTGACATTTTACTTTCTATGATTTTTCTTTCTGAATTTAATTGGGTAATATCATATCCTTACCATTGATAGGAGAAAGGAAAGCCATCAATTCAGAGTTATGGCATGCTTGTGCTGGACCATTGGTTTCTTTGCCTCCTGTGGGAAGTCTTGTGGTTTACTTTCCCCAAGGACACAGTGAACAAGTATGTTTCTTATGCCATATCAGAAGTTCAACTATTTCTACATTTTAGTTTCTGATGCACTTTCTTTAAACTGTAAAACTTTCAGGTTGCAGCATCTATGCAAAAGGAGGCTGATTTTATTCCCAGTTATCCTAACCTTCCATCCAAGCTGATTTGCATGCTTCACAATGTCACGTTACACGTATGTGTGCTATTTGACAGAATGCTTTGAAATAGCAAAATGTGATGAACAAGCTCTCCTTTGTTTCTTCTTAATTTTGATAACAAGAAAATATATATTCTGTCTTTGATGTCTTTGAGCACATGCTAGACCCTGATCATTGTTATAGACCCAATAGGGTAGCAACTTGGAGCTAATATCAGTAAAACGATGTCAAGCATTTAATAATTCATAAGTCTTTATAACTTCCTTATATAAAGTAGTTATTGATATCGTTCTTGTATGTTTTGAATCAGGCTGATCCTGAGACTGATGAGGTCTATGCACAGATGACCCTTCAACCTGTAAACAAAGTAGGTCAGCCGTTGAATTCTAATTAATGTGTCTAGGATATTTTCCTACCTTTCCTTATATTTTCTACCCGATCCAACTTGAATTTACATGAAAATTTGTTTGACACATGTTCTACAGTATGACAAGGAAGCATTGCTGGCATCAGACATGGGTCTCAAGCAAAGCAGACAACCTGCGGAGTTCTTCTGCAAAACTCTTACAGCTAGTGACACAAGCACTCATGGTGGATTTTCTGTGCCTCGTAGAGCTGCTGAAAAGATATTCCCGCCTCTTGTATGTGCATTATTTTCAAAACTCTTCTGTGGCAAAAGTGAAGATTTTTTCATATGAAGCATTTGTATTTTCGCCGCTTTCTTTAATGACTAGAAATGTATATGACAGGATTATGCATTGCAACCACCAGCTCAAGAGCTCGTTGCCAAAGATTTGCATGACAATACATGGACATTTAGGCATATTTATCGAGGTATTGCTACTTCTACATAAATGTACTTTGCTATCTTCCTTCAATTCATTAACGCTATATACATTTTTGGTTCACATTTAGAATCCTTCTTTTTTTTTTCCCCTTCTTTCCAAAGGTAACAAGTTAACTTGTCAAATTTTGTAACCTCATTATGGTTGGTCTAAAATATTGTAAACTTTTAGTCTTATAAAATCTCCAATTTTGGAATCATGCCATGAGCACTTGAACAAAATTGATAATTCAGAGATATGTAATGATGTTTTACAAAGCAAAATGCTAAGATTAAAAGCACATTGGTCACAGGACAACCAAAGAGGCATTTACTGACAACTGGTTGGAGTGTATTTGTTAGCACGAAAAGACTCTTTGCAGGAGACTCGGTTCTCTTCATCAGGTAAATGGACTGAAAATTTCTGTATGGATTATTCATCTGTTGCTGAGCAGTAATTTCTGGTTGTTTTCAGAGATGAAAAACAGCAACTTCTTTTAGGCACAAGGCGTGCTAACAGACAGCAGCCAGCTCTCTCTTCATCAGTAATATCCAGTGACAGCATGCATATTGGCATTCTCGCTGCTGCAGCTCACGCTGCTTCAAATAATAGCCCCTTTACTATATTTTACAATCCAAGGTAGGGTCTCATATTTATTTACTAATTACTATTATATGAGGAAAAAACATCTGAGGAATGTTTATGACAGCCCCTTACAGACATTGGTTGATTTGACAGGGCCAGCCCATCTGAATTTGTTATACCATTGGCCAAGTGTAATAAAGCAATGTTCACTCAAGTTTCCCTGGGAATGAGATTTCGAATGATGTTTGAGACTGAGGAATCAGGGGTACGCAGATACATGGGTACAATCACTGGGATCAGTGACTTGGATCCTGTGCGATGGAAAAATTCACAGTGGCGCAATCTTCAGGTATTATAACCATTTTTGTGTTTTCATGCAGAAATGAACTTTGGATAACTAGAGTGGATAGTAGAAAAATTATTTACTCCCTTTCCTACAGCTTGTGTGCTTCTTTGCTACTTAAGGGCTTTTTCATTTTTCTTAATACTTTATAACATGCATTTTGATTCTGTCCTATAATCCTAAATGTGCTTTGTCCTATATTTTGGGCTCTTCAAGTATTGGGTTAGCTGTGGAAAATACTGAATTTCTGATCTAGCTTATTGAGGTGGTCATATTTTGAGCTATTGATAGGTTGGCTGGGATGAATCAACAGCTGGTGACCGCCCAAGCAAAGTTTCAATTTGGGAAATTGAACCTGTAGTTACGCCATTCTACATTTGTCCACCTCCATTTTTCAGGCCCAAGTTCCCCAAGCAACCAGGAATCCCAGGTAGATTGAGGCCCTTTTTTACTAGTTTCTCAGTGAATCTAAAGCAGAGCAGAATTTTTTCAAATTGTATTCAACTACTCATTTTTATCCTTCATTGAGAATTATATATATATATATCAAAAACGGATCCTCATTTCCATGTCATTCCGATCCCTTGTTCAATCAATCACTTTGGATGGTGAGTATTGATAAGTATTGACGCATCACTCTCTAATTGCTTTTGCATATATATATATATATATAAAACGGATCCTCATTTCCATGTCATTCCGATCCCTTGTTCAATCAATCACTTTGGATGGTGAGTATTGATAAGTATTGACGCATCACTCTCTAATTGCTTTTGCAGATGATGAATCTGACATAGAAAATGCTTTCAAGAGAGCTATGCCCTGGCTTGGAGATGACTTTGCCATGAAGGATGCCTCAAATTCAATATTCCCTGGTTTGAGTTTAGTACAATGGATGAGCATGCAGCAGAACAATCAATTTCCTGCTGCTCAATCAGGATTCTTCCCATCCATGCTTCCATCTAATTCCCTGCATAGTAACCTTAATACTGACGATCCATCCAAGTTATTGAGTTTCCAATCTCCTGTACTCCCTTCACCAAGTCTTCAGTTTAACAAAACTAACCTACAGAACCAAGTCAACCAATTTCAACAGCCTCCCACATCATGGCCTCAGCAGCAACAAGTGCAGTCATTGTTGCAAGCACCAGTGAATCAGCTCCAGCAGCAGAGGCAGCAACAACTGCAGCAGCTGCCTGAATCACAAAACCTGCCGCAGCAAATACAACAGCAGCAGCTCCAACTGCATCAACAACGAGCCCAACAGCCATCACAACAGCAGCAGCAGCAGCAGCAGCAATTGTCATGTCAACAGCCCATTCTAAATAATGGGGTAGTAGCTTCTAGCCAGATTCCAAGTCAGAGTGTACAGCAATCAGTAACCTACTCTCAGCTTCAACAACAGCAATTACTCTCAGGCAGTATTCACCCCCAGCCAAACAGCCAACCAGCAAATAAGAATACTTATCCTTTGACATCCTTACCACAAGATACACAATTTCAGCAACAGATAGACCAGCAAGCTAGTCTCTTACAGAGGCAGCAGCAACAGCCCCAGTTGCAACAACAATCTCCATTGCAGTTATTGCAACCAAACTTGTCACAAAGGGCAATGCAACCACCACCGCAAGTGAATCAATTGCCACAACAAACTCTCTCTGAGCAAGACTTGAAAGTACAGTTGCTACAAAAGCAGCAGCAGCAGCAGCTTCTTTCACCAACAGCCCCACTTTTGCAGTCTCAGTTGCTACAGCAACAGAATGGTCACCAACAGAACCAGCATCTGCCACAGCTGCCTATATCTCAAAATCAGTCTCAACAACAGAGCAATAATGGATTCTCAGCAGAGAAGCTTCTCAACAGCAACAACATCTCTTCTTCAGCTTTGATGCAATCACAACAGCTGCCAGTGAACCAACCGCAAAACATACAGAAACATCTTACAACTACCAGAGGCCCTTCTACTCTTACCGATGGTGATGCTCCATCATGCTCAACCTCACCATCAACTAATAACTGCCAGGTATCTCCACCAAACCTTCTGAAAAGATATCAACAAGGACCGGCCTCTTTTGGGGGGAGCATGTTAGTTGAACCGGCTAGTAATATGATTCATGAGCTTCAGAATAAGTCTGACATCCCAATCAAACATGAGTTGCCAAGTGTAAGAGGACCTGACCAACTAAAGTATAAAGGGGTGATTACTGATCAGCTGGAAGCTTCCTCTTCAGGAACATCTCATTGTCTTGATCCTAGTAATGTCCAGCAGAACTACCCACTTCCCAACTTCTGCATGGATGGGGATGTTCAATCTCACCCTAGGAACAATCTGCCATTTGCGCCTAATCTAGATGGACTAGCTCCTGATACCTTGCTCTCCCGGGGGTATGACTCCACGAAAGATCTCCAAAACCTGCTTTCCAATTATGGTGGTGGTCCAAGGGACATTGAGACAGAATTGTCAACTGCTGCCATCAGCTCACAGTCATTTGGAGTGCCAAACATGCCTTTTAAGCCTGCTTGCTCCAGCGATATAGCCCTTAATGATGCTGGGGTTTTGAACAATGGATTGTGGGCTAACCAGACTCAACGAATGCGAACATTTACTAAGGTGTGTCATTATTTGAAAGTAGCAAATCTATTTAAGTCTAGAGCATCTACTTAATTGGATTTTCTTCACAGTTAGTATTCTATTTATGATGAATAAGGTGATATTCAGTTCGGTTTTTTGCTTTCATTCTTGAAGCACCTAGATGTATTGCCATCCGCAAATCACCCTCTAGCAGTTTAGCCCCAATTTTTTTAGTTAGTACACCTAATGCTTGTTCAAACTTGTTATAGGTTCAAAAGCGTGGCTCTGTAGGAAGATGTATTGATGTCAACCGTTACAAGGGATATGACGAACTACGGCATGATTTGGCTCGTATGTTTGGAATTGAAGGGCAGCTAGAAGACCCCCACCGGACTGATTGGAAACTAGTCTACGTCGATCACGAAAATGACATTCTTCTTGTTGGTGATGACCCTTGGGAGTAAGTTGACAGGGCCTTCAAGTTTACACGTTATTTTCTCAGCAATTCCAGTTTATTTTCTGACCTTCTTCAACTTATAATTTCTTGCAGAGAATTTGTAAGCTGTGTGCAAAGCATAAAAATATTGTCATCTGCTGAAGTGCAACAAATGAGCCTGGATGGGGATTTAGGAAGCGTTCCGGTTGCCAACCAAGCTTGTAGTGGGACAGACAGTGGTAATGCATGGAGGGGACAGTATGATGATCACTCTGCTGCTTCCTTTAATAGATAAGGATGTCAAATATTCACATTTAGGAGCAATCAACCTGTGTAATCTGAACATGGAGGACTTGTTCTGTCGGACCCAAGACGTCACATGTAAAATTTTTACAGTAACTATGCTACTGTAAAAGGTGTACAAATGATTGCATCCTGGTCCTCCATCCCCCGCACCAGTTTTAATGGCGGAATGTTTAGATTTTTAGATGTAGCAAGTGCAGATTCCTTCCCTGTTGATGTTACAGACCCTGCAAGGGAGTCTTCCTTTTCTTGTGGCTACTTTGGTTAGGAATTTGTTTTCAGCGAGTTACAGTAGAAAAAGCCAAATGGTGTATAATACGATTGTTCTAATATGAAATTATTGACGCAGAAGTATATCCTCGAGAGTGAAAAGTAGATGCCAAGTGTAGCTCTGTATTGATTACTTGGATGGTTGACAGTGCATTGCATTTCTAAATTTTGTACACTGCCTGGGCTGTTTCAACTATGACAGTTACTATGAAGTCCATTGGGGAAGAAGGATGTTGGTTACTTTTCAATACTTCTTCTGTTTGGGGTAAAAATACATTGTATTCTCTTAAATTGTGCTTCAAAATTGATTTACCCTCTCAACTTTAAAATTCGATATGTAAGTCCTATAAATTTTAATTCAACGGATAATACTAACTGTTAGTCCTCACGAAATAGTTAGAAAATCACTTCCTTCTTTGTGCCTGACTTTTCTACTACTTAATTCACCAATTAACAAAGATAATTTACTCCAGATTTTTGACAGTAAATTGAGGAAAACCTTGGAAAGCAGCTTCTACGTGTAGAACGGAGGAATTTTTTTTAGCAGAGCAAATTAATTTTAACCTGCCTTTTGGCCATTGCTCCCTTTATAAAATTTAACCTCTATGTTATCTTCAGCCGATGACTTTATATATATATGCACCAAACAAACATATCATCCAAAGCGATAGAAAATTATATTTAAGGACAAATAAAGAGAAAGAATTTGTGAAAATTATAAAGAAGCTTATAATTCAACTTTCAAATCATATCAAACAGAGTAAATCCTTCTTTTTCTCTTTTTCTCTATGTGGAGTACACTTTTTCTCACTTTTATATTTGTGAAATATTTTACAACAATTTTGAATCCGTAAAATATTGTTTATCCAATTTCATCTCCAGAGTGATGGAATCAAACAAATTAATAGATTTTAGAGAAATGACAAAATAGAACAAATCAATATTTCACATAAGCAAAATTAGTGCAAAGTATTTCACAATAAGAAAAGTGAAAAGAAAAAATGAATTTCACATGGGAATAATAAAAAAAATATTACTCTTACAGAGTAAATTGAAAAGATACTGAAACATATTCAAGGTATAATATATTTTAACCATATGTTTTTAAGTTTAGCTTGAATTTTTATTTGCAGTTGTTTTACATCTATCAGTTTTCAATTAGATAATTTAATTAAAGACAGTAAAATATGAAATTTTCTTCCCTGAAATCCTAATTTTTATTTTATTTGAAATAAATATAAAACAAGCGGGTCAAGAAGCTTAGGCACATTATCTCAAAAAAGAAAAAAAAAAAAGGAGCGGCGATCAACTATTTCTCAAGTGTTGTTGCAGTCAAAATCCGGGAAGAATAAGACAAAATTTCAAAGTTACCGAGCAAAAAAAGGAAAACTAGGAGAGGATAGCCATGACATCAGAGGCCCTCAAGGCAATGTAGTCACCATCCTTTCCCTTAAAGTCATTCCCTGCGTATTTGGAGTACATAACTGTACTCCCAGGGCTAATGGACAATGGTTTCCTGTTGCCTTCCTCATCCACAGGCCCTGGTCCAACTGCTATCACCTGTAACATCCAAACAGAAAAGGAAGATTACGGATCAGACTAAGCTGATAAAACTGGAAGAAAAAAAAAGGGGATTATTGATAGTTATTTATCAGTCAAAACTATGTTCCTCGCTCGGATTTCTTTTCTAATTGAACAAGTGAAGAAATCAGCAAGGCATAGAGTCTTTTAGAATGCATTTGGGTCACGGAATCATACAATTCTAAGAATCATAACATCTTCACAAATATAATTTCCAAGAATGCCACATTAACATGTTTAGCTCAATTAAAAAGATTCCTAAGAATGTTAAGTAGGTTGAGCTGATAATGGTGGCAAGTCATTGATGGAGGGATAGGCAAAATGGTTATATTAACTATCATAACTTCATGTGTTGAGAATATAAGATATTCACCTTCCCATTAGAATATTTTGAAGAAATATTGAGTTAAAAACATCACCCATAAACTTTTCTTAATTGTGAATCAAATAAAAATATTGAATTCCCTTTAAAACATTTCCAAAAATTTACAAAAGATTCCATAACCCAAATGCTTCCCATGGTTCAAATCCATTCCAACTAAGAGGGAAGAAACCCAAAAAATTTCATCAAAGTGCCATTATACTACTCACTCATTTCTGAAACAAAGATTAAGACATTAGCATTCTGCCATTGTTCTTGCATGCAAACAATTATTGCAAGTGATAGCTTTAAGCAACAACCTTTCAAACAATAGGAATAACAGGCAAGTTTACCGTTCCCATAGATGGTTTCTCTTTTGTAGCCTCGGTAAGCAACAAACCCCCAGCAGTTTTTTCCTCAGCCTCTGCAACCTGCAGCCAATTTAATCAATCAAATAATGTATCAAATATCCAAAAACAAGCAGAAATTATAGAGTTTGTGATGTTACACATTCACATCCATATGAAGATTAGAATAAAAAGGGCTTTTACACAAGTGACCAAGTAGCAAATACAATGACAGATGACTTAATATAGGCCCTACAATTAACATCATATGTCATATGGTAAGCAAACTTCTGAACAGGAACATACCTTGATTAAGACTCTATCATTTAATGGTTTAAGGTCTTTGACATCATCTGTTTCAAGGATACCAACAATGTCATCATCCTTCAGTATCAGATGCTTTGTCCCATTGAACTCCACTTCAGTCCCTGCATACTTCGAATACACAACCTGTGCACCTGTCTGTACAAAATGAAAAAAGCACATTTCTTAAAATAAGAGAACTAGAGAGAAAACCCTTTCCTAGAGTTGAAAGTTCAAAGGTAGATCTTCAAAGGGTTTAAGATTCCCAAAGCAAGGGACTCATGATAGACTAGCTTAGAAAAGAATAGGAAACTAAGAAAGAATGAAGAAAAGATGAATCTTTGTTACCAAGAATGAGATCCTGTCAGTAACAACCTTACTGATCAAGGATAAGAGACAGTGTTTTACAATCCAGGGGATTTGAGAGCCTTGGTTCTCTCCCTCTCTAACTTTCCTCTCTTTTTCTCTGTGTGTCCCTCTCTCGCTACCCCCTCCCCCTTTTATAAGGCTGTCTGGTTCTGTTTCTCCTTATTCTGTTATTTGGTTATTCCTTTTCCTATCCTAGTGTTCGGTTATTCTGTTATTCTTGTCTCTTCTTATTTCTTCTAATGTAAACCCTTTTTATTGGGGGTTTACTAACAATACTCCCCCCCCTCCCAAAAGTGCCACCTTGTCCTCAAGGTGGAAATATGGAAAAGTGTCTTGAATGGTGGCTGCGGATTCCCAGCTACTGTCACACTCTGGTAGGTTGAGCCATTTGATTAGGACTTCCAGCTCTCCATTAACATCCTCTCGGGTGTTTAACACTTGTTCCGGTGTAACCTGTAGCTCCCACTCATCTGATAGCATAGGGGGTAAAGGTTGAGGACTGGTTTGAGGAGGTAAAGCCTTCTTCAATAGAGACACATGGAAGACAGGATGTATGAGGCTGGTTTCTGGAAATTGTAGTCGATAGGCAACTTTTCCAATCCTGTCCAGCACTTGAAAAGGACCATAAAACCGGGGGCTGAGTTTTTCATTTGGCCGTTTAGCTAGGGTCTTAAGATGGTAGGGTTGAAGTTTGAGATAAACCCAATCTCCCACTTGGAATTCTATCTCTCGGCGGTGCTGATTAGCTTGTGCTCTCATCCGGTCCTGAGCTTTGAGAAGGTTGGCTTTCAGTTCTGCTAGCATGTTGTCCCTGTCCTCTGTGAGCTTATTGACTTGCTCTACGGCGGACGGAATAGTGGTTCCTTTTAGAAGTATAGGAGGATCATGACCATAAAGAGCCTTGAAGGGGGTCATTTTGGTGGTACTGCTATAATTTGTATTGAACCAGAACTCTGCCCAACTTAGCCATTCTGGCCATTGTTTGGGTTTAGTCCCTGTTACAAACCGCAAATAAGTCTCTAGGCAGCGGTTAACCACTTCTGTTTGCCCATCCGTTTGAGGATGGTATGCTAAACTAAATTTCAGCTTGGTACCTGCCAATCTGAAGAGTTCCCTCCAAAATTTACTGAGAAAAATTTAATCTCTATCTGAAATGATGGATGTAGGGAATCCATGAAGTCTCACTACTTCTTTCAAAAATACTGTGGCAACATCCTTGGCTGTAAAAGGATGACTGAGTGTTATAAAATGAGCGTATTTAGTGAATCTGTCTACTACTACCATGATAGTATCTTTGCCTTTAGCTCTAGGTAATCCTCCAATGAAATCCATTGAGATTTTAGTCCAGATGTATTGTGGAATTGGCAGGGGTTGTAAGAGTCCAGCTGGTGCCAATGTTTCATATTTGTTATGTTGGCAAGTATCACAAGTAGAGACAAATTGTTGAATATCATCCTTCATTCCTTCCCAATATACCACAGCTGCTAATCTTTTATAGGTTCTAAAGTATCCTGAGTGGCCACTCATTGGAGAGTTGTGAAATTCTACCATAACAATAGGAATTTGAGAAGAAGTTTTCGGCAGTACCAGTTTCCCTTTGAAGAACAATCTATTTCCTTGAAGTTGGTATCCCCCGTGTGAATTTGCATCGATTAATAGATCTCGGATAATACCACTCAGCTTCTCATCCTTATGTGCCTCTTCTACCCAATTTTCAAAGTTATTACATTGCAGCACTGTCACAGCTTCAAAGGTCATTTTTCTTGATAGGACATCTGCTGCTGAATTATCCTTTCCTGCTTTATATTGGATTTCAAAGTCAAGGCCAATCAGTTTGGAGGCCCATTTGAATTGTTCTTCACCTAGGAGCCGTTGGTCATTGAAATACTTCAGGCTTTGCTGATCTATTCTTATGATAAAATGCTGCCCCATTAAGTAGTGTCTCCATTTTTGAACTGCCAGTACTACTGCCATTAATTCCCTTTCATACACGGATTTGCTTTGGGCTTTTTCCAATAACCCTTGGCTTAGGAAGGCTAATGGTTTGCCTTCTTGTAGTAGAATTGCACCTATCCCTTTGCTAGAAGCATCCGTTTCTACCACAAAAGGTTTAGAAAAGTCTGGGACTGCTAGTATTGGAAGTAGAGTCATTGTAGTTTTTAATTTTTCAAATGCTGTTTGGGCTTCTTCACTCCACTTAAAACTATCTTTCTGCAATAATTGGGTTAGAGGTTTAGCAATTTGACCATAGTTTTGGACAAATCGACTATAGTACCCAGTTATTCCTAGGAATCCCCTTAATCCTTTTACATCTTTGGGAACCGGCCATGACCACATGGCTTCAATCTTTTTGGGGTCGGCTGCTACTCCTTCAGTTGAAATGATGTGGCCCAAGTATTCTAAGCTAGGCTGGCCAAATGTACATTTCTTTTTGTTAGCAAACAGGGTATGTTCTTTGAGCGTCTACAAAACAGTCCTGAGGTGTGTTGAATGGGCTTCATCACTAGGGCTGTATATTAGGATATCATCAAAGAAGACTAGAGCGAATTTTCTCAAATAAGGCTTCAATATTTCATTCATCAATGACTGAAATGTAGAAGGTGCGTTAGTTAAGCCAAATGGCATAACTAAGAACTCATAATGTCCTTCATGTATGCGGAAGGCTGTCTTTTCGATGTCTCCCTCTTTCATGCGAATCTGGTGATAACCAGATTTCAAATCGATCTTAGAAAATACAACAGCACCTCCTAATTCATCCAGCAGTTCATCTATGACAAGAATAGGAAATTTATCAACCACTGTGATCTTGTTGAGGGCCCTGTAATCCACATAGAAGCGCCATCCTCCATCTTTCTTTTTGACTAGAATAATAGGGCTAGAATATGGGCTGGTACTAGGTCTAATAATTCCAGCCTCTAGCATCTCATTTACTAGCTTCTCTATCTCTGATTTCTGATAGTGGGGATACCTGTAAGGTCTGATGTTGGGGATGGTTGCTCCTCCCTTCAAGTTGATAGCATGATCATGCTTCCGGTTTGGTGGTAGCCCTCGGGGTTCTTGGAATACATCATTGAATTAAGTGAGGATGGTCTCTACTGCTGTTGGAGCTAGTTTGACTTCTTCCTTTTCTTCTGCTATCGCTTTATATTCCAACAGGAAACCGTGCCCTTCATCTTTCAAGACTTTCTCTAATGATTTGATGGAAATTTGAGCTCTGGACAATGTTGGATCTCCCTTGATCTCTTGTATTCTTTCTCCTACCTTTACTTGTAGCAATAGTTTCCCGAAATCAGCCCTTATTTCTCCTAGTCCAACTAGCCATTCTAAGCCTAAGACCACATTAGCTCCTCTCAAGTTGAATAAGTAGAAGTTCTGTTGGACCACCATGTTCTGTAATTGCAAGATTAAGCCCTTGCACATGCCTTGACATCCAACTTTGCGTCCGTCCCCTACTTCCACTGAATAAGTGGGTGTTTTTACCATGGGTAATTGGAGTTCCTCTACCAGCTCCTTAGATATAAAATTGTTAGGCTCCACAGTCAATCAGCACAATTACCCTTCTTTTCCCTAAGGTGCCCCACAACTTCCAGGAATTTTTTGAAGTAAATCCAGCCATTGAATTTAGGGAGAGTTGCATTACCTTATAGCTATCCTCTTGCTGTTCCAGAATTCCTGAAGTATCTTGTTCATTCATTTCCTCCTCATCAGTTTGTTCTTTGACCAACATTACTCTAAATTGCTTGTTCTTGCATTTATGATCTAGGCCAAACTTCTCATCGCATCTAAAGCATAGACCCTTTTTTATTTTCTCTTGTAATTTGGCATCAGACAGCTTCCGAAATCCTCCTATTTGGCTTCTTTCTGTTCCTACGGTTCTGTTGCTAGCTGAATCTATTATTTTGTTACCATTTGATGATCCTACTTGGGAATTCCCTCTACTTCCTACCTCATAAGAGACTGTTCTTGCTGCTGGCAGTCCCTTAAACTCTGGCTTGCCAAAATTCCGCATTACCCCACCACTTCTGGATAGAGCTTGATTTTTCTCATCTATCATTTGGGCAGTGTTCATCATGTCTTCTAAGGTGGTTGCTGGGTGCAACTTGAGCTCAGCCTTAATCTCTTCTCTAAGCCCATTTAGGAAGATACCTTTGAGGTATTCTGGATCTGTTCCTCTTAAAGGCCCTACATACATTTCGAATTTATCCCTAAAAGTCTTCCACCTTGTTAGTCTGTTTCAGGCCTAATAGCAACTCATACGGATTTTGCATCATAGCAGGCTGAAAACGCCGTATCACTGCTGTCTTGAATCTTTCCTAAGTGGGGTTTGGAGAACTAGCTTCCCACCATTGGTATCAGCTGAGGGCCTTGCCTTCCATGGCTATCAAGATTGCTTGCAATCTTTCTACATCATTCACCCTTTTGATCTGAAAGTATCTCTCCAAACGGTTCACCCACCCATAGGCGTCTTCTCCTGAAAATAGCGGAATCTCCATCTTCCTCCAGCGATCTTCCATTATTTCTCCATTTCTCCTCTCTGCCGGTTCTGTTTCTGGGTCGTTTTCCCTTCTTCCTCCAGCATTTGCAGTTGATTCCGGGGTTGGTCCTCTGGTCGAGTAATTCACCAAGGCTTCCAGCAGCTCTTCCACTCTTTTCAGCCTTGCATCGCTCAACTCGTCTGGTTGTCCTCACCTCCTGTTCTTCTGCAAGATTTCGCCTCCATTCTTCAAATGTCTTTTCTAGAGTCTCCAGTCTAGCTTCCATCTTTGATCGGACCATGAAAGACCTCCAAGATTCTATCTTTGGCTCCCAAGATCGTCGGAGCTCTAACACCAGTTGATAGACTAGCTCAGAAAAGATGAGGAAACTAAGAAAGAATGAAGAAAAGATGAATCTTTGTTACCAAGAATGAGATCCTGTCAGTAACAACCTTACTGATCAAGGATAAGAGACAGTGTTTTACAATCCAGGGGATTTGAGAGCCCTGGTTCTCTCCCTCTCTAACTTTCCTCTCACTTTTTCTTTGTGTGTCCCTCTCTCGCTACCTCCTTCCCCTTTTATAAGGCTGTCTGGTTCTGTTTCTCCTTATTCTGTTGCTTAACCGAATTCTGTTATTCGGTTATTCCTTTTCCTATCCTAGTGTTTGGTTATTCTGTTATTCTTGTCTCTTCTTATTTCTTCTAATATAAACCCTTTTTATTGGGGGTTTACTAACAACTCACCTTTACACTAATGTCGACTTTACTCTTTCCAATGCTTTTTCCCTCTCCAACAGCAACCACCTCACCCCCTTGAGGCTTTGTTTGAGCAGTTGTGGGGAGGAGGATCCCACCCTCAGTCTTTTCTTCCGTTTCCTTTATTCTTACCAGCACTCTGTCACCCAAAGGCTTGATATTGGCGTACTGCACCATGGTCACGGAATCACCAATTAGTCATATATACCATTGAATTAGAGGGAGAAAATAAATAAAATTATTACAACAATGATGTCATCCATAGACAACTTTAAAGTTCAATTACAAATGCTATCCGACTTTCTCAGGGCCTGGAAATAGCCTGATGAGTTCACATTCATATCATATTTGATGTGGTAGAAAGCGGTACTTTTTAGCCAAAAATGAATGTCAAACCACCAGACATTTGAATTCCTGGGCAAAGTACGTAGGCATATAACAAAGCATAATGCAGCATATCATGTGTAATTACCAAATATATCGAATCCCTGATGGTTCATTAACTTCAAAGTACAAATGTTAGCCAAGCCAAGGGCCTAAGAACAAATTTCAAACATCACTAAATAAAATGCAAGATAAACAACTCCAAGAAAAATTTTAAGAATGGCAACATTAGAATTAGACTGCTTCAAGCTAATATGTACTAACCATGATCTAAGTAAATACCAAATAACAGACTTTTCAGCATTTAACCAACTATACCCACGTATTAGATTGTATCATTGGATTTGCTACTCCTGAATATTGCTGTAGCATTTTCCTTAACAGTGTAAAATATATTGGAGAATGCAGCACATAACGAGTAACACCAATTGCCAACAAAAAACTGAGTCCATGTTATAACCTTATAATCAATTTTTCTGTTTAATTATTCTAAAGATGAGATCAACATCTGATAGCAACACAAATATACCTTGGGGGCCACAACAGCGGCAGCTTTGACAACGAGTCCATGGAATGACCTTCGAGGGAGGCCTCCGAATGGGAGTAGCCTGACAGAAGAAAACCGAACTGCCGAAGGTCTAATCCCTTCAAATAAAGACAAGTTGCTAGCAGAAATTGATGATGCTGTAAGCTGAGCGGCTGCCATTGGAGCGTTTATTGCCTTGCAACCCTATAAATAAACAAAAGGGGGGAAAATTCGGCTCAGTTTTAGGTAACTAATAGACGGAAAATTCAATTTATCAATTTGAACATTCCGATTTTTCCCCAGAAACAAACACGTGGAGAACGAAAGCAGAGGGCTTTAGCATAAAAAGAGTAGAAGTAGACAGTACCTTGATGCTAGGTGTGAAAATGGAGAATGATGACGATAAAAGGGGGAAAAAAAACAAAAACGAAAACGAAAACGAAAATAGGTGGATTATCAATTTATCCGCTAGAGACCCTTTTTCTTTTTCTTTTTTTTTATTTTTTTTGCCCATAAATCTAGGGCCATCTAGAGAATGTTCACGTGGGGCCTTAAAAGATGGAGTTTTTACCATGTTTGGGCCTACTAAATATAGCACCAGCCCAAGTGGCTGCAGATATTACAAGTGGAACACCAATTCTGATTTTTCAAAATTATTCACAAAAATTGTTTTAAAAAAATTATTTTAAAAAAACTATTCTTATATTCAAGAAAAATAAATAATGAAAATTATCTGTGGAACAAATAATATAAGATTTAATTTAATTATAAAAATGATATAAAAATAAAAAATATCAAAAATTATTTTTTATTTTTAAATTAATATTTAAAATTATAATTTTTAAATCAGATTATATAATCAATTATCAATCAGAAAATTTTATTTTCAATTATATAAAAATAAAAAATTAATCAACAAACAAACAAACCATTGTTCTTCCTCTCATTTTCATTTTCCCATCTTCTTGGCGTATTAGTTACACAATATTTTTATCTGTGATGAAGCTCAGAACTTGCTTTTTTATGTATAATGCGATTTAAAAAATTTTATTTATTTTTATCAAATAAAGCAGAAAAGTAACAAGAAAAAATTCCATTTTCAAATGTAAGGGATTGAATACAAAATTGAAAAATGAATCTGCAATATATATGATTATAAACACCAGTTGTAAAATCTATTTTCAGCTTTTATAAATAAGTTAATTCTTATGATGAGATTGTGAGGAATTATATCGTACATTTTGTAGACAGAATGTTAGTTTGATCAAGATGACGATTTTGTCTGAAAAATATATAAATTGGATTCAGCATTGTAGATTTTAAAAGAGAAAATATTGAGACGAGGTTGGTTGCTGACTTGC
Source organism: Sindora glabra (assembly GCA_020226215.1). NCBI lineage: Eukaryota > Viridiplantae > Streptophyta > Magnoliopsida > Fabales > Fabaceae > Sindora > Sindora glabra. The sequence goes on from CM035231.1 coordinate 56,233,834, forward strand.
TGCCCCATTTTGACGAATTTTGCTCTATTAATTTTAGTGTATCAAAGTCAATTATATTACCAAAACTACATGTATGCCTGCGGTTGCTGGGAAGATGCCAACATCCACAGTTTTATTAAGCAGTAGAAGTGACGCCAATTTCTGCATGCCCTTTTTGACAAATTGAGCTGCTGCCTCTGCCATACAAGAGTTTTCTTCTCCTCTGCATTCTTTTATACTAGATTATTAAATGTTTTAAAATATAGGGTGATATGATAGGTTTAAAAATTATTAAACTAAAATTATTTAATTATAATTATTTATTAATAATAAATATAAATCAAATATTATTAATTTAATAATTTTTAAAATTATCATATTGTTCAAAATTTTGAAGTCAAACCATAAAATTCACCGGTTTATACTTGCATTTAGATCAAAAGAAATCGCGGCAAAAAAGAAATTGGGAAAGAGGAAATGGAGAAGATATGAGAATTTTATTCGTTTGGTTGATGGAATGAAATAAGAAATATGAAGAGAAAAAAATTTAGATAAAAATTATGGGGGGAGCTCATAGATTTTCTATTATCTCCACATATGGGAAGAAGAAGGGAGAGGAAATATAATACAAGCCATTAATAAATTCATTTTTCAAATTTGCCCTTATTCTACTGAGAAGATTTACTTCATTATATCTGCAGTCTGTCATGAAAAGAGAGTCGAAGTTAATATTTCACACAATTATGTAAACTTCTCATAATTTTGGTGCATGTAGGGCAAAGTCCTTCTCATTAGAAGAAAAATTATAGGTGGCTTGTTTTCCGATTCTGCAAAAGCTTAAATTTATGATTTTGGTTTTTCAAGATTGGTTACTGGACTTTTGTGTTTCTTTTATCTGATTTTCAAGATTAGTTATTATTGTGTTTGCAAATGCATAGAAAGGTTTGCCAAAATAGTAAAGGATCAAATATAGACTTAAGAATAATAATGGTCGAATTCGATAAAACTCAACCTGAATTCGATAAGAACTAGTCAAAGATCTAAAATATTAAATTTATTTTGGAGTCAAAACTCGAAAAGATACAATAAAATCTAAATAGGCTAAGATTTAATAGAACTTACTTGAACTCGAAAAAATTAGTATTATATTTTAAGTTAATTCTAGTATTTTTAAATTATTAATTTTAATATTCTGCATTAAATTTTTTATAAAATAATTTAGAGAAAAGGAGTAATATTGTATTTACATATATATATTTTTATATTTCTTATTGTAATTTTTTAACTATAATAATTATAATAAGTGATAATTATATCAATTAATAAAAATTATTTTTTATTAATAATAATTATACTTAATAATTATAAATATCATATTTATTTTTTATTCACATTCATTTTTATTTTTACTCTTTTACACTATCCATATTATTTTTAAAGTAAATATGAATTGTATCATTATTGACTTTATCAAATAAATGTTGTATTGGATTAATTCATAGATAATTATTTATTAATTTATATTTTTATGATATACTCTTATATTGTATAAATTAATATTATATAGTAATAAATCTTATGTTGAAATATCTTTATAATTTAATATAAATTCAACACTATAAAAAATCAATCATTTTCTAACATCATTTTTTAATGGGTCTCCGATGATCAATTCTGGACGTCGAAAATTTATTGGAAATTTGTTAGAATGTTGATTGCAAATAAAAAAAATTATATGTTATTTTTTTATGTTTGTGCCAATTGAAAATTCCCCTTCAAATATCGAAAAAAATTAATAAATAATTTTATGAAATTGAAAAGTCATGTCATCAATTATTGATATTGCATTATATAGAAAATTTTGCATCAGTTGCTGATATGATTTTTCTGACATTTATAAGAATCAAAATGCTGCGTGCTAGATATATTTGAGACATTCTTGGACATCAGAAGGCTATCAGAAAAGTTGGAATCATTTTCCAAAACTAGGAAGCTTGATCATTTTTCATTTTGGTTTCAACAAGTGTTTTTCTGCCTTAATCACCACTCTTCATCAAAAGCCACCGCCACTCCTCACCGTCGCTGGCATTTATTCTACATCTCGCTCAGCCTTCTTCCACTGTAATTTCTAAGTTACAATATATTAGGATTTGCATTATCAGTAGGTTTTTTCTCTTCTCTCATACTCTTTCAAGCAATAAGAAAGGCTTAATAATAAGACAAATGTGCGTCGAAACTGTAGCGCTAGAATGGCTAAGAAATAGGATGAAATCAAATTAATCAGATTTCAGACATCAGAGGAGCGATCAAGTGCTGAGACTTCATAACCTCACCGTACATGAACACATTACACATGATTGCAACAAAATTGAGAACGGAAGTAAGTATGATTTCTCCAAGTGGTTCTTTGTCTTAGTTGAATTGAACCCTATTGCGACAATGTTCATCTAAAAATTTGCAAGGTCTTGGTTTTATATTGATATCACTATTGAATTTCCCCTCAGGCAAAGTTCCCCTCAAAGATTTATGTCAATTATGTTTTTAGTGAATTATTTCACACAATGTAATTTTGTAGGTAGGTATGGCTGATAAAATGCTTGAGTTAGGTAGGGAGAGAGTATTTGTTTCTAAGATGAACCGACTATGGGGTAAATTGGAACAGAGTGAACATGAAAGTGCACAAACTATTAAAACTGCAGTATTTGAATTGGTTGAGGGAATGGGCCTTACAATGCCACCACTGCCATGAAAATTCTAATTTGGGATTTTTGGGGGTTGAATAATACCTCAATAGTGAGGATGATACGCGCTCTCATTCCTAAGACCAAACCATATTGTTTATTTTTATAGGAAATAAAAGCTAGGATAGCTACTTCTTTACGAATCCTAAATTATCTATTATACAATCAATTCATCTAGTAAGGGAAGTTTAGTGATATTTTGGTACTAGGATGTATAGTGCACAATTATGCAATTTGATAACAATTTTATTCATATGGCCTAAAGTGAGTATGATTCTGAGAGTTCATGGCTTCTTACTTGCATTTATAGTCCTTCTATTTAACAATATAATCTATTCATATTTGCACATCAAGCAACACTAGTGTATTATGCACTAGATCTAAAATCAATAAGAGAGAAATGACCCTAGTAGATGATGATCAAAACTAAACTAAGAGGTATGTTTGAAAATAATGTTACCTTGCAAGGTGCTTATCAAAATGAAAGATCTCCTTCAATTCAAATTATACTTAAGATCGAACAAATTAATAATTTGCATGACCTTAATGGAGGAATGGAGGAAGTTAAAGATCCTAATTTAAAAGGAAATCATATTGTAAAAGATGATGATGAATTAGAAAATGAATATAAAGAATTTGACTTCACAGGTTCTGATGATTCGGATTAAAATAGTAATAAGGATGAGTAAATAAACAATCTTGGTGATTCTGATTGATAGGTCAGATAATTAATTGGATGCAATTAATTGTATATCTTAAATTACATTGCTTATTACACCTTTATTGCATTTATTTTTTCTGCATAGTACACGTATGCCTATTTTATTTTATATACATGCTTTAAATGTTAGATTTTTTCAATAATTCTTTATTTGGTATGTTTACTCAATGCAAATGTCATAAAAAAAGGTTAAAGAAAAAGGTAAGGCAAAGTAAAAAAAGAATTAGTTTGCTTCTACCTTATTTTGACCATTTTCAGCCATCTTCGGCTAGGATACCTTTTGATGGCTAGCACTCATCGAAATATATATTTATGCCTACTCCCAGTCCTAATTAACAACTAAACTTTGATCAAATCTCATCACAGATGACTTCCACCATGGCTCCTCTCACACAAATTCATTTTAGGATGTGTCCTTCCACCCAAGTTTCTAGTATACTAGCCCTTATTCATTCACCTTCTTACATATCATCTCCGATTTAGTCCCATTCTCCTATGTGCCTTTCATCCAATCTTCTCATGAGTCACTTACCTTATTTACTAATCATTTAGCTCCTACTTAGACATTAATAGCTCCCGTTGGACTAGGCCATGATCCATTCCATTTTGCACTTAGTGAAAATATACATATATTGCCTGGGCAAATGTAAGTTATCATATTTGTTTATTTCATTATTTATACATATGAGTAATTTAAAATTATATAATAGATTATGATATTTTTAAATATTGAAACATGTTTTTTCCTACAAAAAGACTCGTGCATTATATTAAGGATATTCTGCAAAGATTCTTTGCTAAACCATGGGCGAAATGGATAAATATTCCAAAATGAACTCAATTAATGTGGTTTAATAAAAAATTTGGGGTATTCTATAGTAATTTATAAAATTTATATATCTAATAATTTCTATCTATCATTAAGGTCATGTCATTTGATGTGTCTTTTTTACTAATGTGTCATTTGTAGAAATTCTAATGGAATCTTATCAATCGTGATAAAATTATGCCAAGCTTTTAATCATCAAGGGTCTAGAATGTTAATTAATGCATTTAGCGAGGATAGAGCAATAAACAGAAAACTCATTTGGATTACTGAATAGATTTGACAAGATCTTCTATATTAATGGGAAGATCCAAAATTTAAGTAACTATAAGAGTAGAATAAAAGGAATTGAGTTGCAAAACTAGGTGCATCCCTTCATTATGGGGGTTATATATCTATAGTGGAACATATCCTCAGAAAAATAAGTAAAAACTTATCTATATATATTATATATGTATAACTAATTGTCTAATGTGTCATTTATAAATTTTAAATCATTTAAAATAGGAGAAACAAACTAGTAAGAAAGTTGAATTACATAAATTATTAGCTGACTTACACAAATTCAAGAAAAAGAAGGATTGTGTAGGGCAATAGGTAGATCCTTATTTTGCTTAAATATTTATAAGTTGTTAGTTTAATTGAGTATGAATTATGGTTATTTTAGATTAATTTATGTAAGTTTAATAATTTTTTATTCATGCTTTACTTCTATTTGTAGGAAAATTTCAATAAAAGAAAGAGAGATTGACAGCTTCTCAATCAACATCAAAAGAGAGTAACAGTTTATCTATACCATCTGATACCCAAATATGGAAATAAGTAATGGGAGAAAAACGAGATCGAATATATGGGGTGGGGTCATAAGCACACACAATATGGTTTGAGTCATAATATTTTGAAGGGCCTTCTACTTGTTTTTCACAAATGGATGCAGAGTGAGAACAAAATATGGATATAACTATGATGACCTTATTATAATCAATTCATTCCATGATACAATAATTTGGAATGCAACCTCCAACTATGCAATAGCCTTCTATGCCTCGTGGACTATCTACTCAGATGCCTTCTATACCTTGTGAACTACTTACTTAGATGTCTGCTCCCTATATGCACACCCAGATGTTTGTCTAAATGCCTTTTTCACATATGACTTCTCATTATACTTCTATACAATCCCTTTTTAGATAACAACTAGTCCAACCATGTTAGACATATCTAGCAACATGGCCAAAATAACATTCTAGTGAATCATCACGAGCTTCATAACAAAATCTTTTAAATCATAATGCAATCGTGGATGGTGAAAAAGAAGATCAGGAAGATTATGAGAATGTAACATAAAATAATTTTTAATTTAAATTATTTAAATATTTGATATCTTTGTTTATGGTATTTTGGTCGAATTATATGAATAATAGCTATATCATTTTAATCTTGAATTCTAATATATTTCAATTTGCATTTGTATATTTTAAATTGGATTTAAAGTAAGATATATATATATATTCAAAAATCGATGCTAAGTTATCTAATTAAGTGGCAAATTTTTTTTGAAAAAATAAAATTCTTTTAAATTTTTTTATCATATCATACTTTCTAATGTCTTTCTAATGAATAAGAACGTCAGAAGTGTCCTAATTGTAATTTATCAATGTTGCAAAGCATTGAAAATAAATAACTCAAATGACATGTCCTAGTGATATCATTGTCATGTCATCTTTTCCAACGTAAATGGTTGTCAGAAAAAACTAACATGTCATTACCATATCAGCACCAGTGTTATGTCAATATTTCTGACTTATGTAGCCATTGGAAAAAAATTATGTGACATTGCTAAGTCATGAATATGTTCATATATTTTTTATATTTTAGGTTGTCGAAAATGATGTTAAAAATTTTCGATGTATTTTCTAACATAATTAGGCATCAAAATTTACGATGTACATGGACATTGGAAATGATGTAGAAAATTTTCAACGACCATGAATGTTGAAAAATTTTGCAACAAGTCAAATATCGACATTTTGATAGACACCAAAAATCCATTGGAAATTAACATTTTTTAATGTATTTCTAATGCATTTGGATGTCAGAAAATGATAATTTTCTTATAGTGCAAGTATTTTAATATTATTTTATGATAAATAAAATATTTTAATGTTATTTATCTTAAATAAATTATCACAATATCTTTATATATATATGACATAATAATGATTTTGATATAATAATAGGCTAATTATAAAATATATTATTCAAATAGATTTAATGTGATACTTAAAAATGATATAAGATACATTAAGAATTTGTAAAAGATAAATTCATATGTTATATAAATTAATATTATAGTAAATCTAATAAGATATCCAAAAAGAATCTAAAACCTATTAGATATTTAATAAATAGACTCAAATCGAAACTATTAAGATGTAGGTCTAATTTGAATAAAAACTATTGGGTAAATATCCATCGATCTTGATAAATTAGGTATGAATATTTTTACCATTCTTATGTAGAAGGAGGAAGAAGATGTCAGTAAAGTTTTGGGAAAACTTATAAATAAAGAAAGAAAAGAAAGAACTTTATTTGTAATTAAATTAAAAATTGTAAAATCAATAATATTATATGCATAAAAAATAAGGTTTAAAATTAAATTTCAAATAAAAATAAAGAGTTATTATTATATATAAAAGGTTATTTAATTTGCTTCAATAATATGAGAAGTTTTATTTCTCCAAAATTAAAAAATAGATAAGTTATTTGGTTAGAAATTGAGAAATAGAATTTTTTAGGAAGTTCTACTTCCCACAGAATATGGTAAGTTGCTTACCTACCTTTCTGTAAGTAAGTTATACTTCATATGCTATTTATGGATATAACGATAAAATTTATCAATTTATATTATATTAATATTGAGAATATATGGTAGTTATTTTTTTAATACTTTTTAGGATATTCAAAGTTAAATCAAATAGATATAGGAAGTTACTTTCTAGCAAGTTATTTCCTAGCAAAAATTATTTGCAAAAATTATTTTCTATGTATCAATCAAATAATTTTAAGTACTTTCTAGGAAGTTTACATAGAAAGTTATTTCCTAAAAAGTTTAATTTTTTTAGAGAAGTTACTTTAGGATATATAGTAGTTATTTTATTAACACTTTTTAAGATATTCAAAGTTAAATCAAATAGATATAGGAAGTTACTTTCTAGCAAGTTATTTCCTAAGAAAAATTATTTCCTATGTATAAATCAAATAATTTTAAGTACTTCTTAGGAAGTTTACATAGAAAGTTATTTCTTAAATAATTTAATTTTTCAAGAGAAGTTACTTTTTTTACGAACCAAATGACTTCTAAAATAGGAGGTAAATATATAATTCAAACTTATTTCAATGAAAAGTTTAATTTTTCAAGAGAAGTTACTTCCTTTACAAATCAAGTGAATCCTAAAATAAGAGGTAAATCTATAATTCAAACTTATTTCAATGAATATAAGAAATTTAAAATTTAATTTTAGAATTTATTTTTGATATCCACACTATTTTCCATTTAAAATAGATTGATTTCTCAAAGGAGTCTAATTTTCTCCTAGATACTGCAGGTGTCATTCTTTATTTCAAAAAGGGAAATTTTATTAAAATCATTTATTCTAGTATTAGTTATTAACTAACTATTATCGCTAATTTTATTAACTTTAATATGATATTTATCCCCCAATTTTTTATTTTTTGTTTTAAATGATTTTTGTTATTTTTCATTCATCATTTAAAAAAGAATTAAATGTATCTTTACTTTTTCTTTTTTACTTTTGTTCTTATTGTAATAAATATTCAATCACTTTACACATAAATTGACTTTTGATAAAGGATAAATTAGTAAAATGTAACATCATTTTTTAATAGTGAAAGTATTTATTGATTTTAATAATTCTACTAATTTTGTGTAATTTCTCTTATTAATTTTAGTAATAATTAGTAATTATTCTTGACAATATCTATAATATTTTTTTAATTTAGTAATATTATTACTTTTACCTCATTATAGGGCATTAACTATTATAATTCCTAAATTATACAATTACCACTAATTATTCTTATTTTTTTACTTTTGTTATAATCATTTATCCCGCTTTTTATTTATAGTATTAAATTAGGGAGTGCTCATAATAATCAATTCCCTTATAAATCAAGCATAAAAATTGGTTTACTCTTAATATCAATAATAAATATCACCTGCTTTATTAACTTCCTTTATATATATATATATATTAATAATAAAAATATTATTAGTTTTGTGTAATAGAAGTATTTCAATTTTTGTAAATTAAAATGTCGCAATGTTTAAAATATAGGAAATGAATTAATATCATTGCAAGAGTTTTCACTTGGTATAAATAAAAGATATTATTATTATTTAAAAGCACTTGTTACAGTATTCTTAGGGGTTTAGAATGCAGGATGATATGATAAAATTTAGATCATTGAATAAGATAATTAAAAGACTTGATCATTTTATCTAATAATTTAAATTTTATCACATCACCTTAAGTTCCGAACATTTCAGGACACTTTAGAATTTTCATTGTTTAAAAATATCAACATTTCTTTCTTTTTATATTTCTATTCAACCAAATGCAAGAGAATATTTTATCTTTTTTTCCTTTATTTTGTTTTCAATTCAATACAATAAAAAATCTTTTTATTTCCTTTTTCTCCTAATTTTTTCCGAATAAAACCTATTTTTCTCTTTTTTTTTCATTTTATTCTCAATTAAATATAACAAAAAAATCTCCCTTTCTATTTCCTTCCCCTCCAAACTTCATTTTTCTCATATTCTTTCCAACCTTATCTTTCCGGTATCCAAATAAAACCTACGTGCGGGGTTGAAAGAAGGAAATAGACGGGAAAGAGAATCGACCTTGGCGTAGGAGAATGAAACTTTGGAATTTGTGTTTGATTGGCCTTTTGATGTTTGAAGGTATACTTTGAAATTCGGCCGCTAATTGCTGACTTGCTTCATGCCTCAGCATTTCGTCCAGGCTTCAGCTGCCAATTGCTGACAAGCGAGCATACTGTAGTGCAGCCAGCAAACTTCCGCAAGCTTCTACCTCATGCGCGCATCCTAGTTGTATTTACAAAAGTACATAGTATATGGCACACAGACTGTGACGGGGGCAAGTGGATGACTCCTATGAATTTGAATTGGGTTATTGCTACGGGACGGTTGTTGATTTATTTATAATTCAATCAAAATTTTGTATAAACCATAAATTAATTTTGTGATTCGTATATAAAGATTCAGGTCTAATTTATTTATTCATTTATTTAAATATTATTGCTTTATATTATTATTAGTATTATTATCTTTTTACCACTAGTATTAGAAAATATTTTTTATTATTAAAAATTTTAAACTTATATTTATATTCTTAATTTAATATTTTTATATATTTTTATCATTTGCTAACACAAGCAAATTTTTTATGAAGCAAAAGTGTTTATAAGTTAGATCAAATTAAGTTTTATTTAAAATAAGTTAAATACATATAAAAATTATTGGACCTAATCTAATCTATTAGATTATTATAACATATGTAGGTCTAATTTTTTTATAATTTTTTTAAGTTTGACCTAATCTATTAATTTATTTATACTTATGAATTATATAAGTCTTATAGGTTAATAAGTTAAGATTTAATTAATATGACTTAACTTTTAAAAAAAAATGACTCAAAAGTAAATTTTAAATTTTTTTTATTTTGTGAATAAGTTAGGTTAAATTAAAAATTTATTAGACCAATAAGAAGTATAGGTCAAGTGGTTTACTTCTACTCTTATTTGGAAAGGACATATTTTGCTATGTAGCTTACTTTCACTCTTATTTAGTAGGAATATATTTTTAAATAATATTTTATATTTGATATTTTAAAATTTATTTTATTATTTAAAAATAATTTAATTAAGTTATATTATTTTACAATTAAATACACAAGCCCTTAACTTTATATTTGAATACAAGATTGATAAAAATAAAAAAGCTAAAAAGAAATATTAATATATTTATATTATGGTGTAGAGTATGGGTAAATTTTTAATCAATATTTTCTTAAAAATTTGATTTAATTATAGAATAGAAGAGTATAAGGTGAATGGACAATATATATCTATATGAATGGGTGACATGGGTGACTCTTTTGTTAATTGAATAAATACCTCACTCATTTATTTGATTCATTAAAGATAATGAATAGATTTAAATTGATTCAAAGGTGGGCAAATTGGATGGGTTCATAAATATTTATCCATTTTTGCCACCTCCAATTATTAGATTGGTTTTATGTATGGGCAGATCTAGGTTATATATTGTGGAGGCAAGTGCTCTCACCAAAAAAAAAATACATATATATTAATTATAATTATTAGCTTCATAAATTTGTTTAATCTATTAAAAAAATTTAAATAGAAGTAAAGAGTTATAAAATTTGATTTATTACACACACTAAAATATATAAATAAAAAAATTAAAATTAAAACAACATTATATTTTTATTTAAATATATAATTATTTTATAGTAATTTAAATGTTTATTTTTATATGTATATATTGTCTCTTATAAACCAAAATTTCTATGTTCGCCATTGATTTTACAAAATCTCAATTTTTTATAAGATTAAATTTTTATTATTAGATTGTCTTCTTCTAAAATGTCAAAATGAATGAATCATATAAAAAAATACAAATCTCGTGCCTGCCTCTTTTGCTTACCTACCGTCGTTGCGAGAAAAATGAAAATTTCGAAATAATACTACTTTAAAACTGTTTTAAAATAATGCCACTTATATATATATATATATATATATATATATATATATATATATATATATATATATATATATATATATATATATATAATTGACATTATTTTACCTAACATCAATCTTAAAAGATAATATTAGACAAAACAACATCACTACCACTTTTCAAAATTTAATATAAATATTTAAGGATGATTTGATTCGTATAAAAAGTTTTATTTTTGAAAAATAAGAAATGAATAAATTATTTAATTAGTTATTATTTAATAATTGATGGAATAAGATTTTTTATAAAATATAAAAAATTATTTTTCATCTCTCCTTAAGTAAATTTTATTTTTTGAATTTTTCATAAATATAAAAATAAAATTATTCTTACTAAATTTAATTAATAATAATTAAAATTTATTAATTTATATTATAATAATATTAATGATATAATAGTTATTTTATTAATATTTTTTATAAAATTAAAAATTAAATTAAATAACATATAAAAAGATATTTTCTAAAAATATTACTTTATTGGTATCAACCAAATAATTTTGATAATTTTCCAAAAAATTAAAAAAAATAATTTTTTAAAAGTTAATTTTTTAGAAGAATTTGCTTTCTACGTAAACTAAATAATTCTTTATAAAAATTTTAAAAAAATTAAAAATATTTTTGAAATGATTGGAACCTTTAGAAATAGATAAAGTCATTTTTACTAACTCCATTAAATGGAGTTTTTCCTTTTTGTCAAATAAAAGAATGAGGATGAGTAAGCAAGGACCAGCATTGACTATTCTTTTTATGCATTATTTTAAGAATTTTTTATTGTAGAATATTTAATTTAAATTATAATTATTATTTAAAGATGAATTTGTTATTATAAGCTATTAAAGTGCCAATAATATTAAAAATCATCTTTTTATTAATTATAAATTGAAAGTTAATAATATCAATATTATGACCTCTAAAATAAAATATAATGGTTTGATATTATTAAATTAATTAATTCCATTAAATGAAGTTTCTCAAAGAAACTCTATAAATGGAAATTAACGTAGAATCCAGCTGTTTATGATCTTGGAATATGCTAATTGACACAAATTAGAGGTGGGGCCCACTGCATTTTTTATCTTCCCACAGAGCGAGAGAAATTTCACGAGAAAAATGGAATAATACGACCTATTTGTTTTCTATTTTTAAAAACATTTTTCTATTTTTTATTTTTAAAAATTAAAAAATTATTTGGCAACCTATTTCATAATTTATTTTTAAAAATTATTCTCTAAATATACAATTTAAAAATAGAAAAATAAAAATAAATTTTAATTATTTTCTAAACTTATTTTTTATCCTGAGTATTAATTTTATAATTAAATAAAATATTTTCTTATTTACAACATCAATCACTTCTAATTGCACTTTTTCTTCAATTCAAAAATAATTTTTAAAAATAATTCTTAAAAATATATTCAAATACACCCATATTTCAACGGTTAGAGTTTCTTATCCATTTTAGATTTGTCTGTATGGGAATTTCATATCTTAAAACAAGATGAATATGTAATTTGCAAAGATTTCTTTTTATTTTGTTTTAAGTATTATAAATTATATTGAAAAATTTCAATGATTGGTGTTAAAAATTTATTGGTAACAAATTTGGCATTAAATTGACAGAGAAATTTTGAATGACAAGAATGATGTGGAAGTGATACATTAACACAGATCATGGTCAAAAAAGTAAAAATATATAAAAATTAAGATAATTTAATGTAATTTGACTTTTAACCTACTATATAGAAGAATGTAAGAAACAAATCTATTAATTTAAAAGTTTTATAAAGAGAATATAAATAATACAATATTGGGTCAATTTAGGGATGGAGTCGACAATATTAAAATTGTTGGTTTGGCTTCATAAGTTATATCGTTCAAAACTAAATTAGTTATAAATAAACATATTATATAATTATTTAATATTTATTAATTTATATAATACTTTATACTTTAGTAATAACAAGACAATTTATAACTTTGGAAGATCATTTAAGAAAATAAAATGTTATTTCCAGATTTCATATTTTTGATTTAAAATAATCTATAATTCCTTTTCTATATTTTTTGAATTTTTTGAAAATATTAAATAAAATTTTATTAATTAATTTTATATTTTAAAACTATTATTATATAATTCAAATATAAAATATTTTTAGAGATATTTTAAAGGAAATTTTTTTTACCCTATTATAGTTTAATAATGAATTAAGAGTGTTACTATCATTTTAATCGAATACATTTTCTTTCTCCTCATTTTTTTACTTAACCAAGCAAAAAAAATTTTCTCCCTTATTTTTCTTTTTTTTTTCTATTTAATCAAATATAATGAAAAAAAATTAATCTCTTTCATTTTTTTCTCTTTATTTCTTTTTCCTTATTTTCTTTCCTCCCTTCTTTTTTATCCATCCAAACGGAGCTTAAAATAAAATGATGGCAAGTAAAACCAAAATTAAAATGAACGGGGAGCCCATCGGCTCAAACCTCAAACTTCACATCGATGGTTTTTTTTTCCCATACAGTATTAATAATATAAAAGGTGAATTCTAAGTGCCCCTAGTGGTACCAAACCCGGGGTGGTGTGGTAAAATACAGGTCATTGGATGAGATTACTAAGTCAATGCTAAGACTTTTGTAATCTCATCCAATGGCTTGCATTTTGCCACATCATCCCGGGTACCAAACCCTAGGGGCACCATAGCAAGCACCAATATAAAATTGAATTTAGATCATGATGTTTCTTGAGGTGGCTGATGGATTATGAGTGGCTGCGAAGGTCGTCAGTAGCATATGGCAAAAGTGATTCATAGTTCAGCGCTTAAATCTGTACTTCAATAAAATGAAGTGTTAATGCGAGGACCACCTAAATTTGACTGAACATGATTGTTTATTATTTTTAAAAATAAATTTTTATATTTTTTATTATAAATACAAAATTTTATTTAATAATTTATTTTTAAAAATTATAATTTCAAATATATAATTTAAAAAATAAAAATAATTTTTCATTATATTTTAAATTTATTTTCTTATTTTAGATATCAATTTTATAATAAATAAAATAATTTTTAAAAATAAAAATATATCTAAATACACTTTATACTTCTAATTTTATATGGCTTAATCTACTTAGTATTTGATATAATTTTTTGATACAATATGAATTATATTAAGAAAGTTGTAAAATTCTGCCAATTATATATATATATATATATATATATATATACACACACGTGTGTGTGTGTATAGACGTACTTGCGCTTGTGAGATGAAAGTGTATGTCATATTTTTAAACGTAACTTATACTCAATAAAAATGATATTTATTAAAACTCTACTTATTTTGATAAAAATATTTTTATAAATTATAATTGCAAAATTTTATAATAAAGAAAAAATTTAATTATTTAATATTAAATATAAAAAATATTTTTATATTTCAATTTTTTTATTATCAAACTTTTAAATATTATTTTTATATTATAAATATAAATAATATATTATTTTTTACTAATATATATAAATAATATTTTCTTATACAAAATACTTTATAAAAAAAAGAATTTAAACCACAAATAAATTGCTTCATTGGACCGATCGTCTAAATCATATGCCTAAACTCAATAATAACAAAATCATCAAGTGAACTGGACTTGATGCATGTAGGGTTCATCATATATCAAACCGAATGTATTTAGATACGTTAAGTATTTAGGATGGTATTAAATTATTTTTTATTTAATTATACATGTTTTTACATAAATATATCATAAGACAAAGTACGTATTTTATGTGTAATAAAATAAAAGTAGGAGACTACAAAACCCTTCCCATTTTTCAGGACAACCTACCCTGACTGTCTTACCTAATAAAATCTTAACACTTCTCTAGTTATTGTACTATTATCCGTTTCTTTCACTTTTTTTACTGGCGTTGATTGGTTTATATAAGAAATAAATTTTGATGAAAAATTAAATATTTTAAGAAATTATTTTCTAAGTGAACTTTTTGATAAGTTTTCAATGTTGTTTAATTAATATAAAAGAAATTATATTTTTTAAAAAATAAAAATTACTTAGAGAGAATAGATAAGTAATTTCTTATATTATGTGAAAAATATAATTTCTTAAAAAGTTCTATCTGCTTTTATTTATGTGATAGTAGGCAATCAAATAATTTAATAATTTTTTATTTTCTAAAAAATATAACTTCCCATCAAATCACTTAATTGAGTAGCCCTTCAAAAATTTTCTATTTCTCTTACATGCAATTGTGTCCCGACCATCCATTCCACCTTGGCAGTGGCATCAATTGCAATGCCAATGTGCCCTTACCCCAGAAAAACCAAAAGTAAAAAAATCTACTGGTCTCTCTTGATTTAGGTTAATCCAAACGAAACCTAATGCTATTATTCTATTGTATAATTTAGCGATAAAATTTAACTTTGGCCAACGTTTCGCTTAAAATAAATATAACATGTAATTTCTTATTTATAAAAATAATAATTATTATATTTATCAAATTTTAAAAATAAGTTATTAAATAATTTTTTTATTTTTAAAGATAAAAAATGAACAAACATCGTAATTTCTTCCAAAATAAAGTTTACAAAAGAATTCAAAAAATAACTTTTTCCGAAAACAGGAACCCGCCTGGCCTGCATAAGGGATTGACTCTACAACAAAGCTTGGACCTTCTAGAAAGTAGAAACTAGAGCCCTCTATTATTGAGAGCCCAAACGTGAGCGGCCGGGTGGGCCGCGTGGGACATGTGTGTCTTTCCCGAAAGGTTGGGGCGACGGCTACCATAGGAAAGAGCATTATTTATTGGTAACCCTTGGCCTGCACTGGGGGACGACCTTTTGACATTTCTTAACAACACCCACGCGGTCCTTTGATTATTATTCCCAGTTTCTCAATTTCGCTTCCCTTCTTCTATCCTCTGCTGCTGACGCATCCCTCTCTCTCCTTGCTGACGAATTTTATGCCTTTACTCACTCTCTTTGCTTGCGTTATTCATCGTTTCAAAATAAATATTTCATAAATAAATAAATAAATTCATTTTCATATTTTGATATCAATAAATTTAATAATTTTATTATTATGATTATAAAATATTCATAAAATTATTTATAAATTATATATGATTATAATTTTATTTATAAATAATAATTCATGTATATAATTTTATCCTTTTATATAATAATTTAAGAACAAAATTATTTATATGAATTTTTACAAAAGAGTAAAATTATAATTTTATATAATTTAAAGATTATTTTATCAATAGCTTATAATTTTAGAAATAAGATTATTAATTTTGCCTCTTATATCCCATCCCTTTCCCATATGAAATTCAATGCTTTTTTCTTTTTACCGCGAGGTTGTTTGGATCTGCAATTTTTAATACAGTATTTAAATACTTACCACCGGTAAAATTTAATTTTAAATTCCAACTATTTTGTATAAAAAAAGTGGGGAGAGTGTAGAAATATAAATGTGACTGTGGAAGAACGTTCTTCAATTACATGTAATTAAGGCCAAATTTCATTTATTACTCTTTGAAATATTTTTTGAAAAAAAATAAATATTCACTTATCTTATTTTTCTCAAGTTAAAGAATTGAGCGTATGTTTAAAATAAATAAAAAAAGACAAATGTATATATATTTAAAATAGAAGAACAGAAAAATAAGTATATATGAAATAAAAATCAGGATTCTTCAAAATTTTTATAATTATGGATTAGTATTATATAATAATTATATCAAAAATTTTCTTTTTAAAAAAAGGCCAAAATACACATAATCCCCTTATACTATACTCTATGTGCAAAAAATCCCCTAATGTTAAGAAAGGTGCAATTAAGCACTTAAACTATACCAAATGTGCAAAAAGGCTCCTTCCATTATCTCTCTATCCAAAACCTAAGGTGTGACATTTCGATACAATGCAACGATAAAGCAGATGAGGAGTACAAGGTGGTGCACAAGGATGGAAGGGATCCAACCATTATACTATTCAGCCATTATACAAGTAGTAATAGCAAACAAGAAATCTCCCACCTCAGATTTCAGTTCACAAAGAACCCATTGAAATTCTAACACGCGTGGCTTAAAAAACATAAAAGCATATGAAAAAACAACAGGCAACAACCAGAGTAATCAAAACTTGTGTAATTTCCATCGTTAATCAAGCAGAAATTGGCATCAAAAACACTAAAAAGAAGCAAATATAATTGAAGTTATTACCAGAATGCAAAATTCAATACTCATCAAGAAGCAAAGATAAAAAAAATAAGCAAACAGAGAAAAAATAAGAAAAATTAAAGAAATAATAACCTTAGATGGGCAAGAAGCCCGAAGCCTAGTTGATCAGAGAGAAAAAGCGATAGAAATAATACAAAAAGAGAGACTTTTTGTTTGGCTTAGGTGTTTTACATGCTTTGCAGTGGGTTCTTTCCTTCCTTTTTGACATCTCTCGTCGCAGGACCTTCAATCAATATTAACAACTTAAAGCTAAAGAAAATTGATTAAGTTCTTTGGTTTTTTTTTCTTAATTAAATACGAAATATCAAAATAACAAAAAAATAAAGATATTTTTATATTTTCATAAGCTCTTAAAAATTAATCTTGTTCATATATGCCAGCTTTCTTTCTCTTGGGCTGCTTCCACATGCTTTTCAATTTAATGATGATAAATAAATTTGAATTGAACGAAAATTGTAAAGTATATTTAAGTCCCTGGCTGACTTTAAACTTTTTCGCAAATCAAGATGTTTGATTGGTATGGAAGTTTGCAACAAGGTAATGTTGGCGGTGGTTGTGAAATCATTTTCCCTTGAGATGGTAATTTCAATCGCTTGCTGAATAGTATCTGAAACCAAATAGCCATCATCCATAGAATGAGAATGGATAGAAAGAAAATACCAACCTTAATCAAAGGAATAGTGTATGGTTAAGATTTTGAATGGAGAGATATCGGAGGAGGCTTTTTTGTATATTAAGTATAATTTAAATGCTTAATTACACCTTTTTTAATATTAGAGGATTTTTTTACACATAAAGTATAGTGTAAGGAGGTTACGTGTATTTTAGCAATAAAAAAATCCTTACATAAGTCATTTATGTACTAATCTTTCCATCTTTTTAGGCTGGTTTGGTTGTACAATATTTTTCACAGAAATATGTTATTTACATAGGAGTGGCAGTGATATATTTTTTATATTTATGATTAAAAAATATATCTAAAAATTTTATTATAAAATAAAATAATTTTTAAAATAAATAATATTATTTTTAAATTTTTTATATTTAATGTTAAATAAATAAATTTATTTAAATATTTTATAATTATATTTAAAAAATATTTTTTATCAAAATAAACGAAGTTTTAAGGCGGAACAATTTTCTTTTGCCCTAATGCGGAACATAATTGGTTTATCACTCTTTCTCATTAGGAAAAAAAAAATTGAATTGCACTGCTTCATGAAAACCAGAAAAGGAGGCAGGAAATATTGTCAAAAGATTGACATCATCTACATACCTTAAAATTTTTAATTTATCTCATGTTAATTTTTAAAAATTTTATGACCAAATAGATATGCTTTTGATGTCGTATACACTTCTCTTTTCTGTTCAATTATTTTATAAGAATGATGAAATTTTATAATTAAAAAAGTTAAAGTTAATAATCTTATCTCTGAAATCAAAATAATTCTTAAATTATATAAATTTATAATTATGATCTTTAAATAATAATTTATACATATAAGCTCATCCTTCTATATAAATAATTTTATCCTTAAATAATATAATTGAGGGTGAAATTATAAGTATTAATATTTATTAAAAAAATAAAATTATAATTTTATATAATTTAAAAATTATTTTATTAATATTTTATAATTTTAAGAATGAATTTATTAGTTTTATCTTTAAAAAAATAAGTTTGCTACTAATCCGCCAACAAAATATATTAATATACGTAACTTGAATCAGCCGATCAGTCAATGGGCATTTAATCCAGCTTTCTCACTACTTTTTCTCATTAACTTATAATTTCTCATTGCAACTTGAGCTATAAACTCTCAATATTTATATGATTATTTTTTTCTCCCAATAGAATCACGTGGATTAAAAAAAAGGCACGTGGTCCAACTCTACCTCTACTAAAAAATCCCTCCGCGTTGTACCTCACCTTTTTATTTTTTATTAGACGACGTTTGATTTGTAAAATATTTTTAATATTTTTAAAAAATATTATATTTTTATATTTAATTTAAAATTTAAAAAATTAAAAAAATAATATTTTAAGAATATTTTTTATCTAACCTTTTTTTAAAATATTTTCACAGGAGCAGATAGAAATTCATAAAAATACTGATGTCAAAATAAAATAAAATTATTTTTATATTTAATTTTTATTTATTATTTATTAAATAAATTTTAATTTAAATTGAGAAATAATTATTACTTTACTTTTAAATTATTATTTTTATTATTAAGAAATATAATAACATTAAATTTTTAATTATAATTCCTTTTCTATCATTATTTTTAATGTTTGAAAGATTATTTTAATATAATTATATGTACATATAATTTTTTTATTAAAAAATAATATAATAGGGTTAGAGTTTCTAAAAAAAGATATATTTATACATAAAAATATAAAATAATAATATTTTTATAATAGAGGAGAAATTATAATGTAAAATTTAATATCAATATGAAATATAATTATAAAAATAATTTAGCAATGAAAAGTTATAATTTTATAAAAAGAGAAATACTAAACATATTTAATATTATAATAATAATTTAAATAAATTATACTCACATCATCTTAAAAATTGATCTAATAATGATGTTAATAATTATAATAATAAAGTATGAAATATTAAAATATAATAAAGTATAAAATATTTTTATATATATTTTGATAAATTTTTAGATATTAAATATTAAAATTTAATTTATTAGGTATTAAAATTTTTAATTATTTATGTAACTTTAAATAAATATATAATTTATTATATTATATTTTATAATAACAAGAGTATTTTTAAAATAATTTCAAAATTCTTAAGAATATCATGAATCAAATATTGTAATATAATATATCTAAAAATTTAATAAAATATTTTTAAAAAATTTATAATAAATTAAATATAAAAAATTATATTTCTATTAATTAAATTTTAAAAATTATATTCGTAAAAATATATACTTTTTTTAAAATATGAAATTTGGTGAACTAAACTCCACCTCACGGCCTTCTCAAACGCGCCTTACCAGTGCTGGCCACCCGGTCACAGTCAGACTCCGCTCACTCGCTTCGCTCACATATATATAGAGCCGCAAACTGAAATCCACTGCCCAACCAAGCACTAGAGCGACAGAGATTTCTCAGAAGCAGCCAAAAAATTAAAAAAAAAAAAAAAACCTGATTCGATTCGATCCCAAAAACAAACATCATCTGCTTAATTCTTGCGAAAAAAAATGGTGAAACAGAACATGGAAATCGAGAATACACAGGTGAAAATCGATAATTGCAGGTGCAGAGGTGTCCGCAAGCACAAAAGAGAGTAGAAGTAGAGGGTTTTAGCATAAAAGGGGGTAGAAGTAGAGAGTACCTTGATGCTAGGTGTGAAAATGGAGAATGATAAAGATAAAAGAGGAAAAAAACAAAAAATGAAAACGAAAATAGTTGGACTATCAATTTATCGGCTAGAAACTCCTTTTTTTTTCCCCCATAAATCTAGGGCCATCTACAGATGTTTACGTGGGGCCTTAAAAGATGGATTCAGCATTATAGATTTTAAAAGAGAAAATAAGGAGACTAGGTTGGTTGCTGACTTGCTGCCCCATTTTGACCAATTTTGCTCTATTAATTTTGATGTATCAAAGTGAATTATATTACCAAATCTACATATATGTCTGTGGTTGCTGGGAAGATGCCAACATCCGCAGTTTTATTTGGCTACATCCTTTATTAAGCAGTGGAAGTGACGCCAATTTCCGCATGCCTTTTTTGACAAATTGAGCTGCTGCTGCTGCCAGACTAGAGTTTTCTTCTCCTCTGCCTTCTTTTACACGTGATTATTAAGGGTTTTAAAATTTAGGATGGTATAATAAGTTTAAAAATTATTAAACTATAATTATTTAATTATAATTATTTATTTTTTAATAAACACAATCAAATAATATTAATTTAATAATTTTTAAAATTATCATATCATTCAAATTTTCCAAATCAAACCATAAACCTCACTACTTTATACTTGCATTTAGATCAGAAGAAATGGGGGAAAATTGGGGAAGAGAAAATGGAAATTTTATTTGTTTGGTTAATGGAATGAAATAAAAATATAAAGAGAAAAATTTAGATAAAAATTATCGGGGGATGGGAGAGAGAAATATAATAGAAGATATTAATAAATTTATTTTTTAAAATTTGTCCTTATTCTACTGAGAAAATTTGCTTCATTATATCTGCAGTCTGTCGTGAAAAGAGAGTCGAAGTTAATATTTCACACGACTATCACTACAAGAAAAAGAAGCAACAATGACGATATTTTTAGCGGCGACAAAATTTCGATCGTCGCTAAAGGTATTTCTGGCGACATTGTCATCGGTAAAATGACGTGACTTTCTAGAGGGAATCAGAAAGTTAGGCGGGAAGGAATTAGGCTTTAGTCGTCGCTAAAAGCCTAATTCCTTCCAAATTCTGAGACAAGGCTTTAGCGACGACATTGTCGTCGATGAAACTTTCACCGACGATTGAAATTTTTTAGTCGTCAGTGAAAGTTTTGGCTATTTATTCGCGGCGCCTCCTCCCTCCTCATTTGCGCGTTTGAAATTTTTGGACTTGAGGTAAGTTTCTGAACTTTCTCTTTCTTTTAAATTTTTTTTATTTTAATATATTTATTTTTTATATATGTTGATATGTATTAATTTTGTATGTTGTATCTTATAATTTGTTAGTTATTATTAGCACTTAACTTAGTTCGTAGAGAGTATTCAGAGTTGATCAGTAAATTTTTACCATTGAGGTACGTGAATAAAAAGTTATAATATTTTTTTGTGTAATAATATATTTAATTTACTCAAATAATTTACAATAAATTAATAGAATTGATAGTATGTTTAATTTAATATGAAATTTCATATTATTTAATTTTGTATGTTGTAAATTTTAAATTTATTTATTTAAATTTAACTTAGCATAAAATTTGTAAATATAATTTATAACTAGGAAGTTCATATTATTTTTACCATTGCTTTATGAGTATTAATTTTTTATGTTGGATCAAATTGTTAGACATTATTAATAATATTACTGATATATTATAATTGTATAATTTATATTAAATTAAATTTTAAAAAAATATTAAACAATTCAAGTTAATTAAAATAAAGAATATTTTAGATAATATATTATTTGAAATATACGACAATTTGAATTTAAATTTTTTTAAAAAAATTTAAAAAACCTTTAGCGGCGACACTTGTCGTCGCTATAGGACAAAATGTCGTCGTTGAAGATCAGACTTTCAGCGATGATTTTAGTCGTCGCTAAAAGGTTTCCTTTCAGCGTCAGCGACGACTTTGTCATCGTTGAAAGTCAGATCTTTAGTGACGACAAGTGTCGCCGCTAAAAATCAAATTTCAAAATTTTTTGAATTTTGAAATTATTTTCTGCGACGACAAAAGGTCGGACTTTTAGCAACAACAAATTGTCGTCGCTAATGACCTTTTCAGGGGCGGACCTATACCGATGATATTTTTAGCGACGACTTTTTTTTTAACGACGACCGAATACTTTTTAGCAACGACAAATATCGCTGCTAAAAGTTTTTTTTGCTGTAGTGTGTGTAAACTTCTCATAATTTTGGTGCATGTAAGGCGAAGTCCTTTTCTTTAGAAGAAAAATTATACGTGGCTTGTTTTCTGATTCTTCAAAAGCTTAAATTCAAGATTGGTTGCTGGGTTTTTGTGTTTATTTTGTCTGATTTTCAAGATTAGTTATTATTGTGTTTGCAAATGCATAGAAAGGTTTGGGAAGATAGTGATAAATGAGAGAGAGAGAGAGAGAGGAACCGTGAGAAAGAGAGAGACACCAGCCGTGAGAGAGGAAGGTGTGGGAGGAAAAAGATCAAATGTAGAAGGAGGAAGAAGATGACAGTAAAATTTTGGGAAAACTCATAAATAAAGGAAGAAAAGAAAAAACTTTATGTAAAATTAAATTAGAAATTGTAAAATTAATAATATTATATATATAAAAAATGATATTCAAAATTAGATTTTAAACAGGAATAAAAAGTTATCATTATATATAAGATGGGAGGTGAACCTATAATTAAAACTTATTTTAATGAATATAAAAAATTTAAAACTTAATTTTAAAATTCATTTTTTATATCTACACTATTTTCCTTTTAAAATAGATTGATTTCTGAAATGAGTCCAATTTTCTCCTAAATACCACCGGTAATATCCTCTATTTGAAAAAGAAAAAATTTTATGAAAATTATTCATTTTAGTATTAACTATTAACTATTATCACTAATTTTATTAACTTTAATATAATATTTATTCTCCAATTTCTTTTTATTTTTTGTTTTAAATTATTTTTTATATTTCATTTATCATAAAAAAATTAAGTGTATCCCTTTTTTTTACTTTTGTTCTTGTGATATATATTCAACCACTTTACACAAATTCACTTTTGATAAAGGATAAATTAGTAAAATTTAATATCATTTTTTAAATATTGAAACTATTTATTAATTTTAATAATTCTATTAATTTGTGTAATTTATTTTATTAATTTTACTAATAACTAGTATTTATTCTTGATATTATCTATAATAATTTTTAATTTAATAATATTATTACTTTTACCTAATTATAGGAGCGTTGACCGTTATATCTCCTAAATTATACAATTAACACTACTAATTCTTACTTTTTACTTTTATTATAATTATTTATCTCATGATTTGAAATGTTAAATTAAGAAATGCTAATAATTAAAAAATTTAAAGGACATAATAATCAGTGCCTGATCAAGTGTAAAGAATGGTTTACTCTTAATTTTAACAATAAATATCACCTACTTTATTAATTAACTTTATATATATTTATTAATAGTAAATAGTTATGTGTAAAAACGGAAGTATCTTAATTTTTGTAAATTAAAATGTCCCCATGTTTAAAATATAAGAAATGAATTAATACTACTCAAGAGTTTTCACTTGATACAAATAAAGGCTATTATTATCATTAAATATATTTACATTTTTTATTTAACCAAACACAATTTCTTTTTATTTTTTTCCTTCATTTTCTCCTCAATTAAATGCAATAAAAAATATCTTCTTTTGTATATTTTTTCCTCCTAATTTCTTTTTCCTCGTAATCTCCCTAATCTTATCTCTGCGGCATCCAAATAAAACCCATGTGCAAAGGAAGTTGAAGGAAGGAAATAGACGGGAAAGAGAGCAACCTCAGCGTTGGTAAACGAAGCTTTGGAATTTGTGTTTGATTGGCCTTCTGATGTTTGAAGATAGTACTTCGAAATTCAGCCGCTAATTGCTGACATGCTTCATGCATCAACATTTCGTCCAGGCTTCTACGGCTGCATACTTTTCATTCAACAGATTTCGTGTCAAATCCAGCTCCTGCTAAGGCATCGTTTGATTAAAGCTTTGTTTGGTTAGAGGCAAAAATAGAAGGGAAAGGAATAGGAGGGAAAAGGTATTGAAAATGAAAGAGTTTCATTTTAAATTGTTTGGAATAAATAAAAATAAGAGCAGAAGAAATAAGATTAAAATTGATTTCACTGATTTAGAATGAATGAAATTAAAAGAGAAAGAAAATGTAATTGAGTCAAATGATCATAATATTTTATAGTATATTACAAGGAAAAAATTATAATATTAATTCATCAAACTTAATTAAAAATTATGATATATTGATAAAATATGTTTTTTAAATTATATATTTAATATTAAATAAATAAAATATTTTTTAATTATTCAATACTGCCCAATTATTTTTTTTGCCCATTATACTTGAAAACTAAACTTTTAAGATTTTTTTAATATCTTATAAACACAATATTATTTAAATAATATTATCTTCCTTTTTGTAATTTGAGAACTATTTCATTTGTATCCTATAAGTATGAAGATGCAGTTATTAATTTTATCATTTTTTTCACTTCTCTTCTTGGAAAACTAAAATTATTAAACTTTTATCAAATTTTAACATTTTTATTTCTTATATTTAAGCTTTTTTTGCCATAAAAAAATTAAATTTGATCTATATAGATATATATTTTTTAATTATTTTTGAATGAAAAGTTTATGTATAACATTTTTATAATTTGGAGTAAATTGATCTTAGAAATTTTATATGATCAATGCAAAAGAGGAAATGCATAGAAAGATAATATAGATGAATATTTTTTCCTCTTTATATTATATTTTCATGAATAGAAATATAAAAAAAGATCATTTTTAATTGAATACATAAAATATTCAATTTAATTTCAACTTTATCCTAATACATTGAATAATCAGGGATTATTAAAAAGACTAATAATTTTTACCTTCAATGTTATGATGTCTTTGAAATATTAAAACTTGGAATAATACAATAAATTCTTAAATTATTATCTTCAATTATATATTTATTTTATATGAATAATATTTATTAATTTTAAATTAATAATTAAGAGTTATCAATATCACTCAAATTATTATAAAACTTACAAATAATTTACCATGTAACCTGGCCATAAAAAATTAATCATATGCTGTCTCCCATTTTAGATACATACCAATTCACAATAATGAAATATTTATTTACCACATAATTTGATATTATGGAAAAATATAGTGCACAAATGGTAGTGTAATATGACGACCAAAACTACAATAATACAATATTCAGGTGGCTTCATACTTTACATTACACATTATACTAGATGAACATTTGATTGAAGGCATAACATTTGAAGAAAAATGCACTTCCATAACATTTAAAGTAATTAGCTCTTGGCAATGACCTAAATCTCAACAGAACAACAAAACCACAGTTTAGATGGTAATTATGGATGCAATTATGATAATAGTTATGAACATATTGAAATAATTAGATCTTTAACCATTTTTTGCAGTTACAAACACTTAAATAATCATGTTCCATTAACTTAAACTATGTAATAAGAATATCACATAAGGTTTTAATTCACATGCATTCTAGTAACTAGCATAAGCACAAAAAGGAATAGTATGTATAAGTGACATACATACCTTGAAAAGCCCATAACACATCTGAAATTATTTCAAAAGATTCTCATATCCTTCATGAGTTGGTACAAAATATTCTAGCGTATCTCCTATGGCAAGCTAAAAAATTCTTGCTTAGCGTTCTCATTTTCACATAGGAAATAATAGTATTGGAATTGAAATTCTTGCATCACTCCTATGTTGTCTAGCTCACTTCAAAGATCCACAAGGCTATAATATTAAGGTCTGCTTCTTTCAAGAATTGCAAGATCTCTTTTAGCTATTTCTACTTACTTGTTGGCTAATGTAATTTCTTCTCACATCACCTCAGTTAAGCTATTCATTCCTAAGTACATTTTTTTTCATATCCACTCTCAACCAAATCAATCATTACAACTTTCCTTTTGATGCTTTTAAAAGATGTTATTCCTTGCGATGGATTTGAACCACCATACACAAGACTATAGGTGTCCATGTTGCCTACAAAGTTTGTAGCTTCCTTTCCCCAATGGAGATTAGAATCTAATATACTATTAAAATAGTCATTTAGATTAATATTTTCCCTTTCCCAATGTTATACTTTGTCCCTTGCACTCTTAGCTTGTGCATCAATCACTCTATCCTTGCTAAATAGGTTTATTAATTTATCATAATTATGTATTGGGTTTTTTACCATTTCTATGCTTCAGGCTTCTCTTATGTGTTACAACCATGGTTAGTAATGTCAATACATTAGAAATAATTCAAAACTCATTGCCCATGAAATATAAACATAATAAGTGTAGTTATTCATTATAAATTTCCTTTTTTTATACTTAGATAATTACCTTTATGATTTCTTTCCATATCTCTAACTCTACTTCAAACATTTAGGTTATGAGATTTCACTTGACTCCACTTCATATGTGAAATAGATCATAACATTCATTGAAAATCACCTTCAAAGCTTTCATTTTATTTTTAATATATTGCTTTTAGAAGAAAGGTTTTGTTGTTGGTCTTGATGTCTTCACCACGATGATGTACGCATAAGAGGTAAAAGTATCATCTAGCCTATTCTCTTTATTAACTTCTTCCAATAAGGCATCTAACAGTATGATATCAATCTCTAATGTTTAGCATAGGTTATCTTTGGAGGAATCCTTTCTCTGGTCTCCTGTTCTTAGACATAATTTAATCTATAAATTGCTATATAAACTAATATTAGTATATAAGTAAGAAATGAGAAATTAATAATTAAATTGAATGGCATGTTAATGATGTATGTAGTCCTTGACAAAGTAATATAATGGCAATCAACAAGCTTGCATCATTCTTTGTGTATAAGCAATATATATAAGACACTTATATAATACAACCATAATAATCATGGCTTATCATATACTACAAAACACTTATATGGAAAATACAATTGTACATAAGTATAGTCAGAACATCAAGATCATCGTAAATATAACATATTACATGTTATCACATAGCATACAAAAGAAATTTATAATAAACTTTCTTGATAATCATTCCATATTTGATTTGTTATGCTTTCTATTAAAAGGAATCTTTATCTATTGTCCTCCTTTGAGTTTCGTGCATTATAGTCTCTAGGATCATCCATAACATTATGAAGTAACATATAGTCCGCTTCCTCAATTAGACATTCATCAAGATTAACATCTATTAGAAAGTTATGCAATATACAACATGTGATACTAATGTCGATCATGGTCTCATAAGAATAAGATGGCTTTGTGCCATTGGCTATAATTGGAAACATTTTTTTAGAACTCCGAATACTCTTTCAATGATAGTTTTCAATGAAATGTGTTAGTGATTGAAAATTTCTTTTGCATTTTAAGGACCGCACATTGAGTACTCCTTTAGGTGATAACATATACATCTATACAATGTGAGCAAACCACCATTTAATGGATATCTCATATCTTCTAAGTAATATTTGCCTAGTAAATATGAGAGTTGTATGAATATATATCATATAGCATACTTACTACGTAATTTATTAGTTACACTTTTCTTTTTCTTCTTTAATGCTTAAGCAATTCATAAAGTTTTCTTACCTCTAGGAATCTTAAGCTTGTCTTCTCTCTGAGTTAAGGGATGCTTCAGAATTCTAGAATCAGATGCAATTCCTTCCCAACCAACTAGTACATAAGTGAATTTCATATCAAATGTGCAAGCAGCCAATACATTTTAGGTTGGGAAGTCTTTCCTTCCTCAAAAGCGAGGGACATCTCTATTTGGTAATTTCACTCATATATGTGTCTCATCTATAACTTCAATACAATCCTATAGTTTAAGTTAGTTTAAATCTTATCATGTGATAGTCAATGACATACTAAAAATATTGATATACATTAACTATCCAAACCTATATGCATTGTTATCTTACCTTAAAATAAGGATAGAATCTTCTAATATTAAATATTTGTTGATAAACTTCTAATCCTAAAGGTTATACTAGGTATTACCTTCTAGTGAAATAATGACTTGTAAAATATTATGAAAATGACAACTAATTGTTTCCCTAAATTGATGAAAGAAGAAGAACGCAATTCTATTCTTTACATTATGAGCTAAAATGTGTAAAAACTTAGCTACTTACTCCTCTACTATAGCATGTGCAGAATCTTTTATCCTGCTTATTTCTCTTAATTTCTTGCACAATTGAAGGAATGCACGAGGACTCATACGTATTACATCACGACATTTATCAGTTGTTAGTAAATTATGTATTAGTTGTTGATATTTCATTTCTTTCGCTTTTCCACCCATCATTAAGTGCATGAATAAGTATTGATTGCATGGTTAACAAATGCATAGCATGCACTATGATGCATATTAGTTGGATAATGCCCATTCACCATTGCATTTCCCACTCTTCTAACATATCTATAATAATCAATTGCTTATCAAATATGTCATCATTTTCAAGTTCTATTATTAATCCTATGGTAAACAAAGAGTAACCATCTTGATATGGTCTAATAGGTATTTAGGAAAATTACAAACAACAAGTAATCGCCATTTATAACATAAAGTTAATGGTTAATAATTTTATATGCAAATAAGAATCACTCCCCCCCACAATCATGATACAATTATAACAATATACTATACACTCTCACGTACTTGTCATAAATGGATATGAAAAGGAGAAACTTTCGATTGATGAAGTAAAAAAATAAATGTTAGATCTTCCATTAATAAATAGACTCCATGCAGTGCTAATATGATAATGCACATGTTAGACGAACCATTAAGGTAATGTTAAATAAAGTGTAGTATAACAATAACGCAGAGTGAAATAGCTTATAGATTACTGATCAAGTATTTATACGTAAAAATTTACTAGAAGAATGAAAAGCTATTCCTGCTTGAAATAAACCAAGTTGCACTAATGGAAGAAAATAACAAAGGTAAGCAATGTAGCGTATTGTATATATGGCTAATAACAACTACAAGCCTCAATTTATGGTCATTAGATATGGATTTTTTATTGCTTAATTCATATTGGGAGTCTACACATTTCATATATGAACTGAATTTTAATTGCAGTACAATCCTTTGAACATAAATTTTGAACTTTAATTACAGTAATTAAAGGAGTCATATGAAAAGATACAAGCATGGAATAAAAATTGTACTGCAATTAATTTTAATTAAGGTAGTAATTATTTATGATCTCATATTTATTGCAATTACATGAGTCATATGAGAAAATACAAGTATGGAATGTACAAAATTAAAACTTTAATTGTAAAAGATACAATTAAAATTTTAATTAAAATTCAAATAGCAACTAAAAAAAAGTGCCATATAAGATCATATCAAACATGCAACCATTGTTTGTGCACTAGATGATAATTTAAAGGCATTTATATAGTTGAAGAATGTTATGTTGTTAGAATGTTTTAAAAGGAAATTTGAAGCTACAAATAGACTATAATTTTATTAATTAATTAGAAATATGTAAATTATACTGTTCTTCCTTTACATAAGCAAAAGACACAAGCAGTGACCAAAAATAAAAAAAAGATAATTAAGACACCCGTCCAATGTGTTGAATATAATGAACTCTACATAAATTAAAATAACAACTAAAATATTTATTCTATGCAATTAAAATTATTTATTATCTCATATAACTTTTTAAAGGTAGTAATTATTTATGATCTCATATCTACTGCAATGGAAATGGTATTGCAATTAAAATTCAAAGGGGAAATTTAAAAAAAAATTAAACTTTTTGAAGAAATTGTTAGAAGATAGTAAATAGTTGTTGTCACATGAGAAGCAAAAAAAAAAATGAACATTCAGAATTTAAGAATCTTGAATACAATTTTGTGCAATTAAAATAAAAATCAAGCAATTAAAATAAAATTTGTGATTTTTATTTATTATTTATTACAACTTTCAAAGGAAGAAAAATAAAAAATGGGGGGGGGGAGGTACCCAAGTTGTGAACCTACAAGTCAAGTTAGTTAAAAATCCAAGTCGGATCCATGTGACTTACCTGATGAGGTAGGCAGAAGGGTCCTATAGCAAGGCATTAACCAAATTGGCTCCTCTTAGCAACCAATGGGACAACGATGGCCATATAAAGCAAAATGCTAGCATTGGAAGTAGCAAACAGTGGTGGACTTAGGTAGATTTATGAAAAGGGCAGCAACAATAACAATTAGATGCTAAGTAGGGAAACAAAGAATAAATTGCATAACAATAATTCAAAGGAGAAGAAGAGTCATTTACTTGCTAGGATTTAGGCTATTCTTGATGTGGCAAATGTGGCTTCAACCACAGGGGAGATGACATATTTACTTGGTGAGCTCGTGGTGGAGAAGAGGAGATATGTGCTTTGTATTGGTTCTTATCTTCAGTTTTCTTTTCAAATCTAAAGAGAAAAAAATGCTATAAGGGTACGATTTCTTTGCATTTTTCTTTTTTCCTCCATTTTCTACAATTACCCAAATGGGGGAAAAAGGAATTCTCTATGTACTTTTTTGCTTTCAGTTTTCTTTCTCCCCTCTTTTCCCCCAATCTAAACAGCTAGTAATTGACGACAAGTGAGTATATTATAATGTAGCCAACAAGCTTTTAAAAGCTTCTACTTATACTTCATGAGCATCCTAATTGCATTTATAACAATACATAGTATATGGTACATATACTGTGACAGAGGCAAGTGGATGATTCCTATGAATTTAAATTGGGTTATTATTACTAACAGGATGATTCTTGGTTTATTTATTTATTTATAACTCAATTAAAATTTTGCATAAATCATGAATTAAGCTATAATTTATATATAAAGATTTAGATCTAATTTATTTATTCAGTTATTTAATTATTGTTGCCTTACATTATTTTTTATTAGTATTTACTATTTTTATCTTTTCTATTTTAGTATCAGAAAAAATTTTCATTATTAAAATTTTAAATTTATATTTATATTCTTAATTTAATATTTTTATATATTCTTGTTATTTGCCAACACAAGTAATTTTTTTTATAAAGTAAGAGTGCACGTAAATTAGATCAGATTAAGTTTTGCTTCAAATAAGTTAAACACATATAAAAATTATTTAGCTCGACCTAACTTATAAAATTATTGTAACTTATATAAGCCTAATTTATTTGTAATTTTTTTTAATGTTTAACCTAATTTATTAACTTATTTAAACATATAAACTATATAAGCATCGTAAGTTAATAAGTTAAGTTTTAATTAATAAGATCTAATTTATTTTTGGTAAGATAATTCAAACATTAAGGCTAAATTTATTTTAATTTATGAATAAGTTAAACTAGATTAAAAATATATTAGACCAATAGGAAGCATAGGTGAGGTGGTTTACTTTTACTTTTATTTGGGATGGGCATTTTTTGCTAGTTAGCTTGCTTTCACTCCCATTTTAAAGGAATATATTTTCAAATAATGTTTTATATTTGATATCTCAAAACTTATTTTAATATCTAAAAATAATTTAATTAGGATATATTATTTTATAACTAAATACACAAACTTTCAACTTTATATTATAATGCAAGATTGATAAAAATATAAAAATTAAAAAGAAATAGTGATATATTCATATTGTAGTACAGAGTATAGTAAATTTTTAATCATTATTAACTTAAAGGTTGATGGATTGGATGAATATATAGATATCCATCATTTTTGCCACCTTTAATTATTAGGCTAATTTTATGTATGGGTGGATTTAGATTAAATATTGTGGAGGCAATTGCTCAAAAAAAAAAATACATACATATATATTATTTATAATTATTACTCTCATAAATTTGTTTAACTGATTAAAAGAAAAAGATTTTAAATAGAGATGAAAGGATATAAAATTTAATTATTATACATATTAAAATATATAAATGAAAAAAATAAAAATAAAAATATTATTTTATTTTAATTTAAACATATAATTGTTTTATAGTAATTTAAATGTTTATTTTTATATGTATATATGTTCTCTTATAAACCAAAATTTCTAAGTTCACCATTGATATTACGAAATCGCAATTTCTTAGAGGATTGAATTTTCATTGTCAGATTGTCTTCTTCTAAAATGTTATAACGAATGAGTGATATAAAAAAATACAAATTTGAATTAAATTAATGACAAAAACACACGACCTTTAAAAAGATCAAACTTATCGTAGAATTATTCAAGTCATAGATTCTGAATAACATGTTTGATATTTCTATCCTTTATATTATGACACTACCTTTATAAAAGAAGAACATAAAAGCATGATAATAATTTAAGTGTTAATATATATATATTGTTAACCGATTAAATAAAAATCTTAGAAGTATAAGAAAAAAAAATGCAACAGAATTTCCTGCATGCTGGCCGCACGAGTAACAGTTAAATTTCACTTTAAAATATTATTTATACTGCAATAAATGTGAAGATCACTCCCCTTCAAAGGCTAATAATAATTGAGATTTTTTACTTTCAGTAAAAATTAATTAATTTTTAATAACGTAACATCACATGTAAATATTAATATAAAATTCTATAATTTTCCTAGGTAAAATGAAAATAAAATTTCACCAAGAAACCAATTCTTTGATAGTAGGACTAAGTTTGGTAAATACATTATTCTCAAAATTCATAATACTAAAAATCATTTTTTTAAAAAAAGACAGAAATATGGTAAAGAGAATACCTGCAATAGGAACATTGTCAAAAAGCGTTCATGAGGAGGCCATGGTTGACTGGAGGCACTGCTGACTAGCGGGGCTCTTTCACTCACCTTTCGCTGTTGCGAGGGAAATAAAAAATCGAAATAATAATACTTTAAAACTGTGTTTAAAATAATGCCACTTTTTTTGAAAAAAAATATAAAAGTGACATTATTTTACCTAATATCACTCTTAAGAGATAATATTAGACAAAACAACGTCACCCAACACTTTTCATCAAAATTTAGTATAAACAATTAAGAGTTATTTGATTCATAGTAATAATATAAAAAAATTTATTTTTAAAAAATAAAAAAGGGTAAATTATTTAATTAATTATTATTTAATAAATTAAAAAAAGGAGGACTTCCTATAAAATATCAAAAGTTGCTTACGAACCTTTCTTTAAATAAATTCTATTTTTTGTATTCTTTATGAATATAAAAATTAAATTATTTTTATTAAATTTAATTAATAATACTTAAAATTTATAAATTTATATTATAATAATATTAATAATATAGTAATTATTTTATTAATATTTTTTATAAAATTAAAAATTAAATTAAATTAAATATGGAAGGATATCTTTGACAATTTTTTGAAAATTTACATAAACAATTACTTTCTGAAAAATTCAATTTTTTATGAGAATTTATTTTCTATGTAAACCAAATGATTCTTTATAAAAATTTTAAAAATATTAAAAAAATTGTTGAAATGATTGGAACCTTTAGAAATAGACGAAGCCATTTTTACTAACTCCATTAAATGGATTTTTTTTCTCTCAAATAAAAGAGTGAGGATGAGTAACCATCAATCTCCTTTTTATGCCTTATTATGAGAATTTTTTTTATTGTGAAATATTTAATTTGAATTATAATTATTAATTAATGATGAATTTGTTACTATAAACTTGTTAAAATGCTAATAATATTAAGAATTATCCTTTTATTAATCATAAATTGAGATCAAATAACATTGATATCATGACTTTTAGAATAAAATATAAGAATTTGGATTTATTTGATCAATTAATTCAATTAAATGGAGTTACTCAAAGAAACTCTGTAAATGAAAATTCATGTAGAGTCCAGCCGTTTATGACCTTGGAACATGCTGATTGAAACAAATTAATGCAACTCGACGTACAGTTTGAAGCAGAGTGTATATATAATTATTTTTCAATAATGGACCCATCGAGAGAAATTACTGTTTGATGTATTTTAAAATTCGAATTCATTTCATTTTGAAATAAATTTTATTAAAAAATATATTTAAATTTAAATTTTTTAAATTTTATTTTATTTATATTATTATCATTTTGAAATCTTGTAAAATTGAATAGAATTTTATACATATTCATTTCATTTCATATATAATATTTTCATTAGATAATTTTATTCTTAATTTTTTTAAATTATTAATAGTTATATCTCTTTCTTTGAATTTATTTCTCTTGCTTTTAAAAATAATATGTTGGAAGTATGAATTAAAATTATAAAAATATGAAATTAATCATAATAAAATTATGAGCATACCTGGAGCATAATTTGATGAGGCCATGACTGATCTAAATGATGATGAATAGAATTACAACCTACTTGACCCCTTAGGTTATCAAGATAAAGAGAAAAATGGAGAGAAAAATTTAGAAGAGTGGGAATCCTTATTTTTCAGTGTGTCAAAATAATAACCCTGATCTCTCTATTTAAGGTCAGACTTGTGATAGGAAACCACTAACCACTAAAAGGCTGTAAGTTGGGACCTCTACCCATATGGGCTTATGCATGATCCAACCTATCATGAATCATACACATTAAACTAGGGTCCAATCTGTTCTATGGTTAATGTTAAAATACAAAACTAATTACTTAAATAAATATTTCAATAATTGATTAATACTAATCCATATAATATTTCTAATAAAATTAATTATTTTATTTTTTTAAATACAACAATCTCCCACTTGGATAGCATTAATTAATTATATGGAATAATTAAAACATCAATAATTAAGTAATTAGTTTTACATTAAGCTATAAACTTAATTCAGAGAATGAGACTACACAGAATCACTGAATCCGATAGGGAGACAAGTGATATAATGTCTCATAATTTGAAAAGAACAAAATAACATTTTGTCTTTCAACTATAACTCAGAAAAGAAACAACTTAAAATCATTGAATCCGATAAGGAAACAAATGATTTATATATGTATAAAACATATTACCAATGTTTCAATATCCAAACTGAGTGACGATTATAAAAGTGGAATGAGACCATACAGAATCACTGAATCCGATAGGGAGACAAGTGATGTTAAATTAATGTCTCATAATCCCAAAGAACTGGATATATATATAAGGTTACTGAGCAATGATTGCATAAGTGGAATGAGACCATACAGAATCACTGAATCCGATAGGGAGACAAGTGATGTTAAATTAATGTCTCATAATCCCAATTGATATATATATATATATATATAAAGTTGATCTTTTGACCACAACTCATAAGAGAAACAACTTAAAGTTATTGAATCCGATAGGGAAGCAAATTATTTATATATATATAAAACATATCACTAATGTTTTAAAATGAGCAATTACTGGTCACAAATATCAATAAAATAAAATAAGCATATCTCAGACTCCCACTTAACTTCTCAGACTCCCACTAAACTAAAGCTTCATAAAAATTTAACAAGACTTATATGAGTTAGTTGATTTTAAATACTCCTATAGGTAAGCCTTAAGTCAACAGATCCCTTGCATGTCTCCACTAGGGTTATGTTTAATGTGAGTTTGAAATTCAGCAATTTTTTCTCTTTAACAAACAGGAGTTTATCATAAAAAATATTCAATATGTCTAGAATTCCTATTATTTTGAGAAAAACACATAGTAGAAGCCTTATCGCAATAAAAATTGGTAGAGATCGTGATATAAAATTAATTAATTGCATGTCAAATATCAACTTCCTCAACCTTACAACCTGTCAAGTGGCCTCATAATATGCGATAAACTCTGCTTCCATTGTTAAGGTAGCTGTGAGTGTCTCTTTAACACTTTCCCATGAAACAGCTCCTCCAAACATCATAAAGATGCATCTAGATATTAACTTACGATCATCTATGTACAAGGCATAATTAGAATCTGATTAATCAATACTTTCAAGTAAATCAGATTGTCTACAAGTCAACATATGATTCATAGTACTTTGTGGATGCTTCATGACCTTCTTAGTGACTTTTCAATTATCCATCCTAGGGTTACTTGAGTATCTTCCAAGCACACTAATAGCAAAAGTTATATCTAAATGAATGCAAACCTGTGCTTGCATAAGATTACTAATAGCGGAAGCGTAAAGAATCTTGTCCATTTTATCCTTTTCAATATCAACTTGAGGGCAATATGATTGAGACAGTGTATTGTCTTTCTAAGTAGGCATTGGACTAGATGCACAGGTGTCCATTTTAAATCTTTCAAGCATCCATTCAATTAAATTGGCTTAGTACAAACCCAAAATACTATGAGTTCTATCATGATAGATCTGAATTCTAAGAACAAAATATGTTTCGCCAAGATCAGAATGACATGATAACATGTGTTTTGACTCATCTAGAAAATAATTGAGTTATTAGCTAACAAAATGTCATTAATATAAAGTACTAAAATGATAAAATTACTCTAATAAATTTATTAAAATTTCTGCAAGTACACAATATAGTCATATGATATTGCAAGTCTCTAAACCCTTTGAGTTCGTCTAAACTCAATGGCTAGTTGATTAGGTTCTTCAACATGAGGATTTTTATTTATTTGAACTGAACTATCAATATTATCTCCTATAGTGATAAGGGAATCTAAATAGGTACAGGCAGAATGGTGGCCTTGTTACATAAATTGATAACTCTAAGCATCAAACTCCCACTATCCAAGTCATCCTCAAAATAAAATGTCTAATTAAATCCGATGACCTTGGTACTATAAAAGGGACAAGAAAATCTACAACCTCTTGATCTAGTCTAATTTCTTTAACTAGGGATTATAGAGTCTCATCTCTACTTTATAACTCCATACTTAAAAGTTTTAAGATATGAGAATTTAAGTTTAATAACACATCTTTGTTTTACCAATCTTTCTAATCTCTTTTTTTTTAGAAAAATGGCCTAAAATTGATCCTATAGAATGGAAGAATTTTAACTCATTCTAAGTTATTTATGCCTAATTATAGCATTAATAGGAACATCAGAAGACACATCAAGACAATCATTCAAATTCAAATGATATGGATCATTTTGTAAAGTGGTATTACCAACAATAGCAAAATCAATATGAATCTCAATCTTTCCACTTCATTGCCAAAAGGAATAACCACAATTATCCAAAACAAAATTAGAAATCAAATTTCTTCTGGCAAAAGGTACATAAACAACATTATTCAGATCCAAAATATGTCCAAAGGACAAACATAAAGAAATTGATCCTATGCATTGAACCTCAACCTTACTACCTGCTACTCCTAAGACATTTTTCTTTCTCTCGTTTGGAATCCATTGGTTCTTGAGCTCCTTTAAAGAATTTACAACATGAACAGTTGCACCAGAATCTAACCACCAAAATTTAGAAGATATTTCAAGATTATTGGACTTAAAATACACTAAAGTTAGATAGGTAGAATTAAATTTCTCCTCAACAACTTTCATATACATCATAACAATGTCCTTATCTGGAATACTCTCTCTAATTCTCTTTTCAATAGTGAACTTAATCACTACTAAATAGATCTGATTTGACTTATACCATTGTTTGTAATAGGTCTTATCTGCAACACTAGACTCAGGTAATAGATTAGCCGGCTTCGATTCTCTAAAAGTCAAATTCTACTTAAATATTGTCTGGTACATGTTAAAAAAAATCTCTCTCCATTTATTATAGTTTATTTCATTAAGAGTCCTTACTACAAATAGTTATTGAAAGATCGAAACTGATGCAACAGAATTGGAAAATTATTAATTATGCGTGCACAACATAATTATAAACTAGATTCCTAATTAAACAAATCAGTCAAATAACTATTTAACAAAGTGGTATCCAAAATACATGTACCATAGATTTAGCTTGTACAAGAGTCTACATAAAAATGTAATCAATATAGCCATACCGATAGGGTACAAGAAATATTGAAACATTATAATTATTGCATGCCTAATCTAAGGAGTTTAAATTTTAAAATTACATTAACAATGTCACACCGATAGGGTGTATCCATCATTAATGCAATATGCTCCTTGATATCTCAAAGGACAATATTTTATGTAAAATAGTCTTATTACATCCATAATCTGTCACTAGTATGAAACAAATGACTTTAAGTGGCTTTATATGTATAAAATTACATAATTAAGGGTTCAAAATTTATCTAATATACCTATGTTTACAATTAGAGAGAGTGACAGCACACCAAGCTCAGAAAAAAAAAATACAAAGAATGTCCATGAATTTTCTCAAGCCAAAATTCCAAAAATAAAATGTATTTTTAAACTATATAAACTTTATAAAATTCAAAATAAATATTTATTGGCCACCAAAAATTCTAGAAATAATAAAATTATCAATAAAATTAATATAATAATTATCACTAATTATTATATAAAAATTAGTCAGTAAAAAAAATAAAAATAATTATTAAACTATCCAAATTATCAAAAAATAATATATCCAAATTTAATATAAATATAAGTATATATAA
Organism: Sindora glabra; assembly: GCA_020226215.1. NCBI lineage: Eukaryota > Viridiplantae > Streptophyta > Magnoliopsida > Fabales > Fabaceae > Sindora > Sindora glabra. Next base: position 56,273,241 of record CM035231.1, read on the forward strand.
TAATTCAACAAAATTTCATGCAAATCCTTTCTTCTATGTGTTGAACCAGAGGCCAACGTGTCTCTGTTCTATGCTTCCTACCTTGCAATTAAAAGGTGCAAAAAATCACCCAAAGTCTCACATGGAACCTTTTGCACATATATGTTCCGCATGTTAAAGCCTTTACAAGGCTTCTTAACCGAACGCCCAAGTTAAGTTTCATGCATCCTAAGGTGATTTTTACAAAGCTTTGTATATTTTGGCATTTTATTATGCCTCACCCTTTTTTTTTTAATTTAATGTTCTTCACGATTTCCCCAACTAGAGTATACCCATGCCAAGAGACATAATGCAAGGAAAAAGAATCAAACCAAATTTTTATATAGAATTGTGAACCATATATATTATATATATCCAGAATATACCGAGAACCGTAGATTGCAGTCAACTTAGTGCGTGTGACACGCTAGCCCCATGCACGTGACATACACGCATGCATAAAAAGAAAGAAAAGCTGCTAGTTTAAGTGTCTAGCGTGATACTCACGCGCCATGCGGGCACGTGAAGCCTAAACGCCTATGCAGAAAACAATTGTTATTTAAGCTTTTTTAGCGTCTGTTGGTTTATGGCCAATTTTCGGCCATTAATACATTTTTAAAGCTTCAAAAAATTGATTTTTAATCCCTCTTAACGCTAGAAAAAATTTATCTAATCTATTTTAACACTGATTCATGCATATCAGATCAAGATTCAATATTTAATCAAGAGAGATACAGATCCAATTATTTAAGAATTAAAAAAAATTTCAATTTCGAAATTTTCATGTATGAAAAAGGAGAGGAAGAAAATTTTGAGAAATTTTATGGATCTATCAAGATAATTAGATTGCTCATAATCATAAATTCATACATCAACATCGCTCTGATACCAATACCAATTGTTAGAAGTATGAATTAAAATTATAAAAATATAAAATTAATTATAATAAAATTATGAGCATACCTGGAGCATAATTTGATGAGGCCATGACTGATCTAAATGATGATGAGTAGAATTACAACCTATTTGACCCCTTAGGTTATCAAGATAGAGAGAAAAGGGAGAGAAAAATTTAGAAGAGTGGGAATCCTTATTTTTCAGTGTGTCAAAATAATAATCCTGATCTCTCTATTTAAGGTCAGACTTGTGATAGGAAACCACTAACCACTATAAGGCTGTAAGTTGGGACCTCTACTCATATGGGCTTATGCATGATCCAACCTATCATGAATCATACACATTAAACTAGGGCATAATCTGTTCTATGCTTAATGTTAAAATACAAAACTAATTACTTAAATAAATATTTCAATAATTGATTAATGCTAATCCATATAATATTTCTAATAAAATTAATTATTTTATTTTTTTAAATACAACATAATATTGTAAATATAAATATTTGAATGAATTTCATAAATTTTAATAAATTTTTAAACAAAAAAATTCATTTTAAAATGAAATGAATCATATTTTATATAATTCATTCCAAAAAAAAATTATTTAAAAATAGAATAAAATCATTTTTAGTAAAATAAAATAAAATAATCTTTTAGTATACCTGAAGAACCGAGAATAGAAAATTTCCTATTTTATCACTAAAATAAAATAAAATGTTGGCAGGTAAAAGGAAAATGACGGGGAGCCCATCGGCTTAAACCTCAAACTTCACATCGACAATTTTTTTTCTTCTGTGCAGTTAATCATATAAAATTGAATTTAGATCACGATGTCTCTTGAGGTGGCTGATCGATTATGAGTGGCTGCGAAGGTTGTTTGCAGCATATGGCAGTGATTCGTAGCTTAACGCTTAAATCAATACTTCAATAAAACGAAATGTTAACGTGAAAAGCACTTAAATTAGACAGAACTTGATTGTTTATTATTTTTAAAAATATTTTTTTATATTTTTATTTTTATAAATAGAAGAATTTATTTGATAATCTACTTTTAAAATTTATTTTTAAAAATTATAATTTTAAATACGTAATTTAAAAATAAGAATAATTTTTAATTATTTTCTAAATTTATTTTTTTATTTTGAATATTAATTTTATAAATAAATAAAATATTTTTTATTTATAATATTAGTCATTATTTATTTTTTATTTTTTAATCTAAAATATTTTTAAGGATTGAAAAATGATTTCTAAAAATACTTTTTTTACAATAAATTTTAAAAATATAAAACTAAAAATATATCTAAACATATCCGACACTTCAAATGTTACATGGCCCGATCTAATCTTAGTATTTGGTATAGTTTTTTGATGCAATACGAATCATACTAGAAACTTGTAAAATTCTCCCACTTATATATATATATATATATATATATATATATATATATATATATATATATATATATATATATATATATATAGTATAATTTTATCTATTTAATATTAAATATAAAAGATTTTAAAAACTAACTTCTTTCATTTAAAAAAAATTTCTTTCTTTCAAAATCAAAATTTTAAATAATATTTTTTAATTATGAATACAAATAATATATTATTTTTTCATTAATATATATAAATAAATTTTTATAAAAATATTTTTAATAAAATAAATAAATTTAAATTACTTCATTGAACCAATGGTTTATGAACCATGCGACTAAACCTAATAATAACTAAATCATCAAGTGAATTGGACTTGATGCATATAGGGCTAATTGTATATCAATCCGAATGAATTTGCGTATGATAAGTATTTAGGATGGTATTAAATCATTTTTTATTTAATTATACATGCTTTTATATAAGTATACTGTAAGACTCAAAGTATATATTTTATGTGTAATAAAATAAAATTTACGAAAAAAAAATTAGAAAATAACTCTTTCCGAAAACAGCAACACCCCTGGCTTTGATAAGGGATTGACTCTACAAAGCTTGGACCATCTGGAAACTAGAGCCCTCATTATTAAGAGCTCAAACGTGAGCGGTAGGGTGGGCCACGTGGGACATGTGTGTCTTTCCCGAAAGAGTGGGGCGACAGCTACCTTAGGAAGTTCGTAAGTCGCAGGAAAGAGCATTATTGATAACCCTTCGCCTGCACTGCGGGACGACCTTTTGACATTTCTTAACAACACCCACGCGTTCATTTGATTATTATTCCCAGTTTCTCAATTTCGCTTCCCTTCTTCTTTCTTCTGCTGCTGACGCCTCCCTCGCTTCCCTGCTGACGATTTTTATGCTTTTAATACTTTTGGTTGGGTGGAGGTAAAAATAAGAGGGGGAGGGAATGGAAGTAAAAGAAATGGAGGGAAAAATAGTTAAAGATAAAAAATTTTCACTTGGGTTATTTATAATAGATAAAAATAAGAGAGGAAGGAAATTAGAGTAAAATTAATTTTTTTGTTTGAAATAAATAAAAATTGGAGGGAAGGAAATGAGATTGAATTAAATTACTATAATATTCTTATAATATTTATATAAAGATAATTATAATATTAATTTATTAAATTTAATTAAAAATTTATAATATATTAATAAAATATTATACATTTAATAAGAGGTAATTTTTTTAAATAATTTTAAAGAATAATACTAATTTTTTTTACACATTTACCTCTGATATTAATATTACATATTATTGGATTTAAATTTTTTCACATATTATCATTTTAATGATATACTTTTGCTTATTATACGTACTTGCAAAATCTAGTAAACTTAAAAACATTGTTACTAAATTTCAAAATATTTCAAATATTAAAAATTCTTATTTTTATTTTTTAGAAGACTATAATATTAATATTTATTTCCCTTCAATGAAAGCAAAAATCATAGCCATCAAAAGGTCAACTTCAGTCTGTGAAGCAGAAGTGTAAAACCTTTTTGCTCTTCCTAATTTGGAGCTGAGTTTTAGGCCTAAGGTAAAAGGATTATCGATCATATTCACCAAATCGAAAGCAGTGGTTATGTTCTGCGACGGTTTCACGAAGGCAATTGAAGTGGGATTGCAACCACTGATGACGTCTTGCCAATAGAATTTGAAGTGGGTGAACTTTTATTTCTTTAGACCTAGCATTTTCTGATCTATTGGTTAGATAAAATCGCTATCTTGTGCTTTGGTTGAAGAAGGCATCGGAGAGGAGAGGAGAGGAGGAGGGAGAGGATGAAGATAAAGAATTGAATGGCCGTGGCTTTTTGGCATTTCAGTATAAGGGCAACATGGGAATAAAGATAAAAATTATCTTTCACCTCGAATTTTACCTCACATCAGGGGGTAAATTTTATCAATGTGCCCCACCTATATTTTCAACTCAGTTTACTTCCCTTCTCCATTTTACCATGATGCCAAATAGGTGAAATTGTGAATTTCACCTAATATTTTGGCCTCCCATTTCTTCCTCCTCTCTTTAAATCCATTCCAAATAGACGCTTACTTACTATTCTAGCAACAACCTCTTTGTTTGCATTATTCATAATTTTAAAATAAATATTTCTTGAATAAATAAATAAATAAATTTATTTTCATATTTTTATATAAATAAAATTAATAATTTTATTTTTAAAATTATAAAATATTAATATAATTGTTTATAAATTATATAATATTATTATAATTTTATTTATAAATAATAATTTATATATATAATTTCACCCTATTCTACGATGATTCAGCAGTGAAATTATTTATATAAAAATCGTTTAGTTCGCTATATATGAGAAATTTTTATTTTTTATGGATTGTTTAGTTTGCCATTATCTTATAAATTAGGGAAAATAAAATTTTTTGAAAAGTTTTATTTCCTACAAAATATGAAAAATTACTTGCCTATCTCCCTTGTAAGGTAAGTTTTATTTCCTATATTATTTATAAATATAATAAAAAAATTATTCTCATTAAATTCAGTTAGTAATAATTAAAATTTATTACTTTATATTATAATAATATTAGAATATAATAATGATTTTATTAACACTTTCTAATATATTCAAAATTAAACCAAACAAAACATAAAAATTTACTTTTTAAGAAGTATCACTTCTTATATATCAACCAAACAACTTTAAATACTTCTTAGAAAATTCACATTGAAAGTTATTTTTTAAAAAGTTTAATTTTCTGAAAGAAATTATTTGTTATACGAACTAAACAACTTTGTAGAATTATATAGAGAAATAAAATCGAATATATGATATAAAACTTAAAAGTAAAATTATAATTTTATATAATTTAAGCATCATTTTATCAATATCTTATAATTTCAAAAATAATATTATTAATTTTGTCTTTCATATCTCATTCCTTTCCCATATAAAATTCAATGCTTTCTTCTTTTTACAGGTGAGGTCGTTCGGACCTACAATTTTTAGTACTCTATTTAAATATGAATTCTTTACCCGTTAGCACACCACCGGTAAAATTCAATTTCAAATCCCAATTGTTTTGTGTAAAAAAAATATATATGGGGAGAATGTAGAAATATATATGTGTGTGTGCAAGAACATTCTTCAATTACATGTAATTAAGGGAAATTTTCATTTATTACTCTTTGAAATATTTTTTTTGAAAAAAAATAAACATTCACTTATCTTATTTCTCTCAAGACAAGGAATTGGGTGTATGTTTAAAATAAATAAAAAAGATAAGTGTATATATATATTTAAAATAGGAGAAAAGAAAAATAAGTAGATATAAGATCCGTTTCGTGTAACAAATAAATTAGTTTATAACTTATTGACCTAATTAATAAATTATAAATTAACATTTAGAGGTATTTCTTACACTAACTTATAAATTACTTCATATATTTTATAAGTTTTGATTTAATAAATTACTTAAAGTAGTTTATAACTTATAAGTTATTATTTTTTTAAATTCTTTTCAAATTTATCATTATTCTTTTTTATTAATTTACAATCTATATCTTTTGTAATATAAATTTAAATAATTTTTAAAAAATATAATTAATTATATTTTAAGTAATTATAATTTTATAATAAATAATAAAATAAAATTTATATAAGTAAATAATATATAATTTTATAAAATATAATTAATTAAATATTAAAAATTATACTTGCATTTTAAAATTTTTAATTATGTTAATATAATTTAATTTTTAAATAAATATAAATTATTTTAATTATATATATTTCTATTAATATACCCTTTTATGTTATTTTACAATTTCAGCTAATTCAACAGATAATTTTACGAAATACTTTAATTAATTTATCAACTATCAATTATAAATTATCAGCTAACTTATCAGTTATTAACTAACTTACCAGTTATTTGCGCGAAACGGAGCTATAAAATAAAAATCAAGATTCTTCAGAATTTTTAAAATTATGGATTAGTATTATATAATAATTATATAAAAATTTTCCTCTTAAAAAAAATCCTTGCATAAGTCATTTATGTATGTACAAATTTACATTACTCTTTTACTCATTAAAATTTTACGTCAAGGTTTGACTATACTGAATCTCATGAGACCCGCTGTAAGCAACTTGATTGATTTATTGAAAAATTGTAAATACAAAAGTGAAAGCCAACAAATTAGAAAAGCAGCGTCCCGGAGTCTAATCTTTCCCTAGATTTAGGTTGGTTTGGTGGTACAGTATTTTTCGCAGAAAAATATTATTTTCCAAGGAATAGCAGTGATATATTTTTTATATTTATGATTAAAATATATATAAAATTTTGATTATAAAAGAAAATAATTTTTTTAAATAGATAATATTATTTTTAAATTTTTTTATATTAAGTATTAAATAAATATTTTTATTTTAATATTTTATAATCATATTTTAAAAAATATTTTTATCGAAATAAATAAAATTTTAACACATAGCAATTTTCTTTTGCCCTAATGCAGAATAAAATTGACTTATCACTCTTTCTGATAAAAAAAAAAATTTAACAGCACTGCTCCATGCAACCCAGAAAAGGGGGCAGGAAATACTGTCAAAAGATTGATGTCATCTACATACCTTCGAATTTTCAATTTTTCTCATGTTAATTTTTAAAAATTTTATGACCAAATAAAAAATTTTGAGCAAATAGATACGCTTTTGATGCCGTATATACTTCTCTTTCTCTTTTCTGTTCAATTATTTTATGAGAATGATGAAAGTCTAAAATTAAAATGATTATTAAATTATATAAATTTATAATTTTAGTCTTTAAATAATAATTTATATATAAAATCTCATCTTTTTATATAAATAATTTTATTTTTAAATAATTTTATTTTTTCAATTCTTTTTAAAAGACATTCAATTAATCAAAATAGAAGTTAAAGAAAGCATTTATACTTGTCGTGTCCTTTGTCCTTTATATGGAAATTGGAGGATAAGAGTTTAGTCCCTTGATTCATAACGATGAGGATTTGTTTCTACTAGAAATGGAACAAAAAATGATAAAATTGACCTTTTTTGGTGTGTATATCAATTGAAAGCTCTTGTGTCAATCAATTCCATTCTTCCCGTTAGATCATTTGTAGTACTCATAGTTATAGTTCGAATTAGATTATTTCATAATAATTGTTGTACTTCACAAATTATATTAATTTATTGATCGTAAAAGTTTTGGTATTTATTTAAGAAATAAAATTATAATTTTATATAATTTAAAAATTATTATATTAATATTTTATAATTTTAAGAATGAATTTATTAATTTTATCTTTAAAAAAAATAAGTTTGCTGCTAATCCGCCAACAGAATATATTAATATGCGTAACTTGAATCACCTAATAAGTCAATGGGCATCTAATCCAGATTTCTCACTACTTTGTTCTCATTAACTTATAATTACTGTTCATCTCAGTGCAACTTTCTCAGTAAACTCTCAATATTTATATGATTATTTTTTTCTCCCAATAGAATCACGTGGACTGAAAAAACACACGTGGTCCAACTCTATCTTCTACTCAAAAATCCCTCCGCGTTGGTGTCCCACTCTGTTGCCCTTTACGGCCTTCTCAAACGCGCCTTACCAGTGCTGACCACCCGGTCACAGTCAGACTCCTCTCCCTCGCTTCGCTCACACATATATAGAGCCGCAACCTGAAATCCACTGCCCAACCAAGCACTAGAGCGACAAAGATTCCTCAGAAGCAGCCAAAAAAATTAAAAAAAAAAAACTGATTCGATTCGATCCCACAAACAAACATCATCTGCTTAATTCTTGCAAAAAAAATGGTGAAACCGAACATGGAAATCGAGAATACGCAGGTCAAAAGCGATAATTGCAAGTACAGAGGTGTTCGCAAGAGGAAGTGGGGCAAATATGTGTCCGAAATTAGACTGCCAAACAGCAGAGAGAGGATCTGGTTGGGTTCCTACGACACCGCCGAGAAGGCGGCCCGTGCTTTCGACGCCGCCTCGTTCTGTTTACGCGGCCACTCGGCGAGTTTTAATTTTCCCGATAACCCGCCTGATATCACCGGCGGCAGGTCTCTTACGCGGGCTCAGATTCAAGTTGCTGCAGCCCGTTTTGCGAATTCGGAGCCCGAGAAGAAGAGCGAGTCGGATCAATCGAATATTAGTGAATTGCCGATGGAATCTTCTTCTCCTTCGCTCTCCGAAGGAACGGTTTTGCCCTTGGAATCTCCGACGCCTTCTCTCTCGGATGGGACGGCTCAGACGGATAGTGATTTAACCCAAAACGGGTCGTTTCCGGGTTTGTTTACGGCAATGGCGTCGGGCAATTACGCATCCGGTTATGAGATTTTTCCGGGTTTCGACGATTTTGCCAGTGATTACTACACTCCGGAAATGCCAATGGTCAATTATGAAGAAGAGAACCCTGATGGTTTGATTATACAAGATTCATTTCTGTGGAACTTTTAAGGAATCTGAATTTAATGAGAGTGATGAACAGTAAAGCGGGTCATAGTTGCGGATAGTTTTATATGTTTCCGGAGCTTTGGCAAACTTACCCGGCACTCAATTCGGGTTTGGATTGGTCAAGTTTTTTCTTAAGACCAACCCTTTGCTGGTCACATTTCTTACCAAGTAACTAAGTTGTCAATTTTTAAACTGTTAAGAATTGTTGTAAAGTTCTTTACAGATGCTGTAATTCTTTCGCTCTTTTTTTTAATTGGAGAGCTTAAATTTTATATAACAAATACTTGATGAATTGAATACATGTGTGATATTGATCTAAATATATTATTAGAAAACAAAGTCTAGTGAGTCTAGTGCCTGGTCCGCTATGATTGAGATCTACTTTATTTTCAATATATTATTGAGATCTACTTTATTTTCATTAATGGCAAAGACTGTGACTTCGGAAGAATAAGATGCTATAATTCGAAGCTAACAAAGGCTGAATGGAAATGTGCAATCCTGCATGGGTGATACGGAGGAGTCTGAGAACCCAAAGTCCTCCAAATGAAGTTGCAAGGACCAGCTCGTTGGTCTGGTGCCTGGAGCTTACGAACGAGCTTTTTTTTATGAAAACTTTGAAGTTAGTATGGTTGATTCCTGCCAAATGCTAAACGAAAATGAAATTGCTTTTTAGCTCCCCCAAAACCTCAAAAGTAGACTTTACGAGCTTTGGAACTATACTTTGATTGGTAAAGTTTTCAAAAAGAAAGTGGGTTTTCAATATATTGATTTCAAAATGAGGGCTCTCTGGCAGCTAGAAGGGAAACTAACAATCTTGGAAGTAGGTAACGATTTTTACATGTTTAAGTTCGAACAAATTTTGGACTATAATTATGTTTTAAATGATGGTCTTTAGTTTATCTTTGATCATTTTCTAACTCTCAGGAAATGGGAACTATTTTTTAAGTCTTCGTCTACTTGCCTGTCCTTCATTGCTATTTGGATTAGATTCCTAAAACTTTTAATTGAACTTTACCATTCTTATGTCTTGTCTTAGCTAGCTGTGACAATAGGGCCAATGCTAAAGGTGGATGCCTATACGTATAGGGGTGATAAGGGGAAGTATGCCAGGGTTTCCATTCAAATTGACCCCAGTAAGCCGTTAATAAGAACAATCCATATTGGAAATTTTAAACAGCCTATTATCTATGAAAGTTTAAGTAAAGCCTGTTTTGGTTATGGCCAAATTGGTCACCAGAAAAATGTATGCTCGTTTAATGAAGCCGGAGAGGTAGGCCTTGTTAATATTGTTTATGTAGAGGTCCCTCGGAAACAAAACACTTCAAAGAACCAACCAAAACCTGTTGGGAAGGTTATCCTTCAGAAAATCTCAAAACAAAGTGAATATGAGTAAAAAAAGATCAACGAGGATGAATATGAGTCGTGAATCCTAGTAGAGAGGACAAGACCTCGTTATCCCAAAAAGAATGTGGAATCGCCAAAAAAGACTGTGCCAAGTCTGACAAAACAGCAAAATAGGCCCATAAAATCTAGCCCTAATGGTAAACTACAGAAAGGATCTCTTAGAAAGGATCAGAGCTTATCTCTTTGACCCTCCCACCCGCAAGAAAACCAAGGAAATACGAAGATGGCAATCAATGAGTCTCCAGAGCATTTATTATCACTCTAAGTTTCATGCTCGCTAAACCTAAATACACTGCCCCAGTCATAAAATCTTTCCTCTAACCCTGATTTTTCGAACCACAACGAATCCTTTCAAATTGGAAATGAAGTCATCTCTCAGCAGCTCCTCCTCGTCAACAATAGAGGAAAATTCACCTTAGAGTCCCCCTAAGTGATTTGTGGGTATCTTTATAAGGGAATAATCAAAACAATTATAGAGGACAACCTGGAATGGATATCTTTAAACCCCATAGAACTACTAGCAAATTTTGATCCAGAACATGCTCTAGCTTCGAAGACATTGACTCCTTTCAAGCATCATCCAAGTGGACCAGGTCTAATTCCCCTAGAGGAAGAAAGAGGCAACCATTTGATTCCTCTATTACCTTACATATGGATGACACCCTGTGCTGGAGTGTCTTGGGAACTCAACTAACCCTGCCCAAGCCTAACAAACAGCCTTCTTTTTTGCTCCCTTCCAGTCCATTTCATGTGGCAACTTGTCAAACTTAGCATGAGATTATGCAGTTATAAAAGAGGGTGTTGGGGATGGAAGCCATCGCTCTGACCTATCGAGGAAGGAAGCCAAAATTATAATTCCTATTAGTGGACCCAATGATTCCCTAATGTATGATCAAGATTGCTAACACAGTGATGTACGACTAAAAGCTTTATAGACGAATGTTAACTCATGTATCAATAGCACCTGAAGGGTCTCAAAGATGGTCAAATTGCATCTTTCAAGCCAATATCCAATCAATAATGGAAGCTGCCAATTTTGGAGTTATGGTGTGGAATGTTGACGGAGTCCAACACCCAAATTTTAAAAAGCTTCTTTCGAAGTTGCTTAACCAGGAAAATGTCAAGCTCCTGATCCTTACTAAGACGTGTCTTGATGGGGAACAAGCACAGATGCTGGGAGCTTCCCTTCCTTTTCCCATATGGAATGTACAAATACGATTGGTTATGTTACTCATTTGGAATCACGACAACATTTAGGTGGAGATGGTTAACAAAATTGAGCAGGAAATTCATGCTCTAGTCAAGCTAAGCTCTTCCTAACCTCAATGGTTGTTAAGCGGTACTTATGCTAGCCCTAAGTTTGCTAATAGAAAACTTCTTTGGAATAATCTTAAAATTATTACTAAAAATCACTCTTTACCTTAGCTAGTATTAGGAGATTTTAATGAAATTTCCTCCCCTATGGAAAAGTTTAGTGGAGCCCCTGTTAATCCATGTCGCATGAATATGTTTAATAACTATCTAGACTTATGTAACTTAATTGATCTAGGTTTTGAGGGACCCCTTTACACCTAGTCAAACTTGAGATTTGGTAAACATCTTATCCTTGAAAGACTTAACCAAGCCCTTTGTAATGACTCTTGGCATCTAATGTATCTTGAGGTAAAAACTATCCATCTCCCCATAATTTTATCAAATCATTGTCCTATTTTAGTTAAATTGAATAACTTGCATTCAGAATCCCTTCCCAAACCTTTTAGGCTTGAAACTTGTTGGTTGACTTACCTTGAATTCGCCCACATAGTTTCAAATTGTTGGACTAGAAATCTTTCCTTTTACCACACAATGAATGATTTTATTAATTACATAAATTGGTGGAATATTCATGTCTTTGGTTATGTTTTTGAAAGAAAGTAGAAACTTTTAGCTAGAATCAAAGGAATACAAAATGCTTTGGGTTTTTCAAACTCAGAGTCTTTAACCAGACTAAAAAAATCCCTTCATAATGAACTTTTGGGGGTTTTTAGCCAAGAGAAGCAACTTTGGGCTCTAAAATCTAGATTAGATTGGATAGCAGATGGGGACAAGAATACTCACACTTATCACTTGTCCACAATTATTTGAAGAAGGAAAAATAAAATTGAAGCCTTAAACAATCAATATGGTTTTTGGCTGTATAATCCTCAGGATATCCAAAATCATATTTTTTGAAACTTTTTGTGAAAGGTTTTCTACCTCCCATCTTTTGTCAAATCTCACTTATCATATACCTTCAAATTAGGGGAGTTTTGTTAATAGTAGTATAAAGGATTCCCTAGTAAAAATCCCTGAGCTCCAGGAAATATGGATAGCTTTAAAAATATAAAAAGCAAAAGCTAACAAAGGCCCAGGCTTTGATAGTCTTCACCTAGGTTTTTTGCCAAGGTTTTGGCCTTCTATTCAAGTTTCAATTATAGAATGTATCCAACAGGTCTTCTTTTCTCTTTTTATTCCTGATTGGATCAATGTTACCCTTAAATTTTAATCCCAAAAGGGATTTCACATGAAACCTTAAATGGTTATAGGCTTATTAGTCTTTGTAACACTGCTATTAAAATTATCTCCAAAATAATTATTGCGAGACTAAAGCCTTTTTTGGAAGACCTTATCTCCCCTTATCAAGCTACTTTTGTAGCTTCTAGGAAACCTGTTGATAACATTATAATCCTCATAGAATTAGTTCACTCAATAGATAAGTCTAAAGCTAAATATGGGCAGATGATTCTGAAATTAGATATGGAAAAGGCTTCTGACTCTCTTGAGTGGGGCTTTATTAGAAATGTTTTGAGATTTTTTAATTTCCTGAATAGTTTCATATCTTTTATAATGAGCTTAGTTATTAGGGTTTTGTGCCAAGTTTTGTTTAATGGAGGTAAGTTGAACACCATTTTTCCTTCTAAAGGTCTTAGGTAGGGAGACCCCCTCTCACCCTATCTTTTTATTTTATGTATGGAATACTTACATATGTTAATTAAACAACAATGTGTTCAAAAGAATTGGACTCTGGTTAAGACTAGTAAACATGGAATCAAAATCTCTCACTTATTCTATATTGATGATGTTATCCTATGTGCTAGAGCTGATAGTAGAAATTATCATTCTATTAATCATGTTTTGGATATTTTTACTCAAATGTCTGGGTTAAGGGTCAATGAAGCCAAATCTAGGGTATATTTCTCAAAGAACATTCTTTCCTCTCTAAGAGAGCAACTTAGTGAAGTCCTGGATATTCCTCATAGAAGTAGCTTAGGAAAATATTTAGGCATGGAGATTAAAGATAATTATAAGGCTGTAGATTTTGCTTATATTATGGATAAGTTGAGAGATAGAATCAACTGTTGGAATTCAAAAAATCTTTCTACTGCTAGTAGAGTAGTTCTCATCAATTCTACTTTGTTTGCTATACCACTATATCATATGCACTGCAAAACCTGCCAAAATCAACACATAATCTCTTCAAAAAGACTATTTGAAATTTCTTATAAGGAGGAACTCAGGGAGCAAAAAAGATCCTTCTAGTAGGATGAGATACCTTAACCCTCCCAAAATCTGCAAAAGGTCTTGGAATCAAAGATACTACAACTATGAATCTGGCCGGTCTAACCAAACTCACCTGGGCTTTCATCCAGAATGACACCCCTTTATGGGTAAAGGTGCTGAGATTAAAATATCTTAAGGTAGATAACCAGGGGCAAATTATCATTAAGAGCACTACCTCTTATAATTGGAAAGCACTTAAGCTTCGCAAAGATATCTTTTTTCAGGGGATTCATTAGGTTTTAGGAAATGGCAGCTATACAAACTTTTGGACTCACAAATGGCTTGATTTAGGTCCTTTAAGATCTTTAATTAATGGTCCCATCCCTTTACATCATGCAAACCATAAGGTTAATCACTACCTCACCAACGGGTGTTGGAATTTCAGCAACCTACCTTTTGAATTGCCAAACCATCTAATCTTTACAATTTTGGGCACCTCCTTCTACATCCAGGACATAAGGGATAAATTGGTTTAGGGTCTTTCTAACTGTAGTTTTTGTACTATGAAGAGTGTGTATTTGTATAAAAAAAAGTTTATTTTTAGAAGTAGACAGGGAAAATTATACTTGGATTTGAAAATTGAAAGTTTACCCCAAGATTCAAATTTTCATTTAGCAAATTATGCTACATAAGCTTCTTACAAGAGAACTCTTGATAAACAGAGGCATGGATATTCCCCCTGATTGTGTGTTTTGCAATAGAGGGATAGATATTATCATCTATCTTTTTCAGGAATGCCTTATAACCATGACTGTGTGGAACTCGCTCCCTTTCCCACCTTCTTAGTTTTCTTACTTGCATACGGACTTCAAAACATGGTTCAACGAAAATCTAACATCCCTTGAGTTGAGTTACAAAAGTCCAGTTCCCTAGAAAATAGTTTTTGCGTTTACTGTATGGAACATATGGCTGCACTGTAACAATAAAATATTTAATGCTAGCCATGGAAATGAAAACTTATTAGCCATAATTTTAAGAAAATCCTCTGAATATTAGGAAACCATGGCGAAACCTAAATATACTTAGCACAAACAAGTTATTCAATGTGGGTGGATGCCTCCACTGTAGGGATTTTTTAAGCTCAATTTAGATGGAGCTTCCAAAGGCAACCCGGTTTTTGCTGGATGTGCTATAGTGATCAAAGATTGGAAGGGCAGTTGGGTGATTGGTTGTTCCCAGGGTTTAGGAACATGCTCTAATTTTGTAGCTGAAGTTGTTGGCTTGTGAGATGGTTTGTTGATAACAAGGGATAAAGGCAAATCCCCTCTTGTAGTGGAACTTGATGCTTTATCTATTGTGCTTGCAGTCTCTAACTATAACTTTAACATTTTTTTTCATGTTAGTAGCCTTACTAAAGAATGTAGAACAACATGCTTTTCGGGAGGCAAATAGGGTGGCTAATTCACTAGCTAAAGCAGTAGTTTTTTTCTAATAATAGGCTTAATATTCTAATATACCCTTCTAGTACAGTTTTTGTTTTGCTGGCTTATGACTTTATGGGCACCAAGTTGCCCAGAACTTTGTCATTCGTGTTTCTCTATTTTATTCTATTTTTATATAGCTTTCCTTTCAACAAAACAAATATATTATTAGAAAATAGAAAAGGATTGGATTACAATTAAACAATTCCATATAAACCATCAAAATACACCATACTACGTAAGTGATCTCTAATATTACTTTAAAAAATAAAATGTGTTTGGATATTTTTTTATTTTTAAAATTATTATTAAAAGTATTTTTTATTTTTAAAATTATTTTTGAATTAAAAAATAATAAATATATAATATTTGATGAAGTAAACAATAATAATAAAATCTTATTCTATTAGGTGAGGTTGGTTACATGGGTTGCATGACATTATTGAATTTTATCTAAAACTAAATTTTTAAAAATACTATTCACTACAAGATCCATTTTTATAATTTCCTCCAATATTTTTTTTTACTTTCCACTACACCTTTTCATAGGATTAAACTAATTTTCTATTATCTTCTTCTCAATAGGTGTCACTCTAATATTCCTTTATATGCATTCATTTCGTATTTTATCTTTTCTTATATGATCACATATCCATCTTAATATTCTCATTTCTGCTATCCCTAATTTTTGTTCTTATTGTCTCTTCAAAACCCAACATTCACTACCATAAAATAAATTAGTTATATAGCAGTCCGATAAAATTCTCTTTTAAGTTTGGTAGGTACTTTACGATCACAAATAATCCCTCGTGCCTTTTTCCATTTTAACCATCAAGTTTGTATCCTATGTGTGTATTTCTATCAATTTTTCTATCGCATTATAATATTGATCCTAGATACTTAAAATTAGACACTTGTAATACAACATGCTTTCCAATTCTTACTTCCAAATCATTTTTATTTTACTTGTTATTAAATTTACAATATATGTATTCTATCTTATTCCTACTCAAGCAAAAGCTCTTGAATTCCAACATCTACTTCCAAAGTTCAAAATTTTAATTACAAAATTTTATTTAATTATAAAATTGTCATCAAGAAAAATAAGTTAAAAAATATCTAATTTTTTTGTTATTTTTCATTTTTAAAATAAAAATTTTAACACCAATTTTTAAAACTAGTAAACAAATAAACACATACTTTTTTATCCATATTTAATACTATCTTATTTAGGATTTATCCATATATGACTTAAAATACTTAAAAAATAAGGTTACTTACAGTGTACACTCTTATTACTTTAAAGATGGAAGACCGTGGAGCTAGAAGAACTAGCTCATCATCACTCTGCCTAACTAGAAAAAAGGATGATCAGAAAATTCAGCAAGCTCTATTAAAAAGTCAAAGAAAGAGGGCCTATAGGGGGTAATCATTTTTCAAAATTATGACTTATTACCTAAAAATATATTTTGTTCTTTTTTTTCAAATGTTATTTTAGAGAAGAAAATTATATTTTTATTTATCTATCATTTTAAGAAGTCAAAATTACATTTATTATTATTTTTCAAATATTATTCCTATTATCTAAACAAATCTTAAATAATTTTACTTAGTAGTTAATTTTTAATAAAGGATACATTAATAAATTATAATACATTTCTCCTAAAATTAAGATTATTTATTACTTTCTTTAATCCTTATTCGTTAATTTGAAATGGTACTTAAAAGGGAATATAAGGAATATATTGCAAATAGAATTATACTAAGAGGTTATTTAATTCACACCAATATCATAGGAAGTCTTATTTTTTGGAAAATAGAAAAAAGATTAATAATTTGATTGGTCACTATTTAACAAATTAGAGAAAATAGAATTTTTCAAAAAGTTTTACTTCTTATAGAGTATAAAAAGTTGCTTATCCACCTCCACTTCGACAAATTCTACTTCTTGTATTATTTTTTAATAGAAAGATAAAATTATTTATATTAAATTTAATTAATAATAACTAAAATTTATTAATTTATATTATAATAATATTATGAATATAATAATTATTTTATTAACACTTTTTAAAAAGTTTAAAATTAAATTAAATAAAATATAAAAAATTTTCTCTAAGAAGTTTTACTTCCTATAAAGTATGGAAAGTTGCTTTTTTACCTCTACCTAGACAAATTCTGCTTCTTGTATTATTTTTGGATAGAAAGATAAAATTATTCATATTAGAAAATTTTAGTTCTTATATGGAAAATTGCTTATCCCACTCCACCTAGAGAAATTCTACTTCCTATATTATTTTTGGATAGAAAGATAAAATTATTCATATTAAATTTAATTAATGATAATTAAAATTTATTAATTTTTATTACAATAGTATTAAGGATGTAATAATTATTTTATTAATAATTTTTAAAAAATTCAAAGTTGAATCAAATAAAATATAGAAAATTTTGTATAGGAAGCTTTGCTTCTTATAGATTATGGAAAATTGTTTATCCACCTCTACCTAAACAAATTCTACTTTTTGTATTATTTCTTAATAAAAAAAATTATTCACATTAAATTTAATTAATGACAACTAAGGTTTATTAATTTATATAATAATAATATTAGGGATATGATAATAATTTTATTAATATTTTTTAGAAAATTTAAAGTTGAATTAAATAAAATATAAAAAGTTTCTTCTAGGAAGTTTTACTTTCTATAGAGTATGGAAAGTTGTTTATCTAGCTCCACTTAAACAAACTCTACTTTGTATGTTATTTTTGGATGAAAAAATTATTCATATTAAATTTAATTAATAATAATTAAAATTTATTAATTCGTATTATATATTAAAGATATAATAGTAATTTTATTAATATTTCTTGAAAATTCAAAGTTAAATCAAACATAATATAAGAATTTTTTTTTCAAAAAAATCACTTCCTTAATGTTAACTGAATAATTTTAAGTACTCTTTAAATTTCTCTTTCGAATTAAATGACTATTAAATATAACAGTTAATTCCTCATTTATAAAAATGATGACCATTATATCTCATAAAATCCCATGAATAGCACTATTGATTTCTTTGTTTTATTTTTGTTATAATTATTTATCATTCCATTCACTTATAATATTAAAATAAATAAAAACATTGAAGTAGGTTAGTAAAACTCAGATTAACAATGTTAAATATATATAATTTTTTATCATTTATTTTAGTGTGACAAATAAAAGGAGGGATGAATAATTATAAAAAAATTAAAATTAAAAATAAATAATTAATGATATTAATTATAAAATTTAAAGTATATAATATTTACTACTCTTATTTGGAGTAGAATGTATTTTTCCCTGTTACAAATAGCACGTGTTTAAAATCATTAATGAATGTCAAAAAGACGTCAACGTCGACTCTCTGCAATATTTCAACTACAAGATGAGATGTGTAAATCAGCTACAGAGCAAGCACATAACTTATTCAATAAAATTTAATGGATACAAGTTTGAACAAAAGCAATTATGTGTATAATTTATGAGTAATGCTACCAGGGAGCTAAACACTCAATTTTTTAAAAGGTGAGATTTCCTATAGTATTATCCATAATTTATTAAGCTCAGAAAGCTATCTATACGTTATTGTATTTTAGTAGATTAAGTGTGCCTTATTAATAATCCAAAGGGGTTAGTTACAGGCATAAAGCGATATAAAAAGCTTAAAATTGAAGATATAAACGAAAAATAAAACATAAATATAATTAAAAATTAATAAACCGAACAGATGGACTCTAAAACATATACAACTAAAAATTGGATAGTAGAATTTATAACTAAACGTCCGTTATAAGAATTATTTTAATTACTGGAACTTCTAGCAGACAGCCTCCACAGCAAGCCTCTTTTCAACATCAACACAGCTTGTTACGCCGAATGTTTTTTCTGAAACATCAATGGAACAAGTTTCCTTGCCAACACAAGCCTGCAAAATTCCCAAACAAAACAATAGTCAGTAAATCCACACCAAGACATTTCTTATTGTCCAAGAAATCAAACTGCAACATATGTCGTATCAGGAACTTATTACTTTCTGCAGAATGGCCAACGCATCATTCTTGCTCTCGCAGCTGCCCTTGCTAAAGGCTTCACAAACCCCTTGTGGATTGCCGAAACTGGCAAACTTGATTTCAGAAATTGGCCGTCCTTGGCAGGACAACTCCAATATCTTATTCTCTCGAGCATTTCCGCAAGCAGTTCCGACAGAAACGGCCTGGAAATTCACCAGAGATGGATTTCCACCGAATTCCTCGAACAAAACAATTGTGTTCACTCCATCTCGAATGAATGACCGAGGAACATGGTACCTAATTTCATCGCAACCAAACCATAAGACATTTTTCTATAATTTCAACAGAATATAAATATTAGAGCAGATCAACCAACCATCTCTGTGTGGGTTTCCCACAATTTGAAACACATTTTTTGTCGTCGTATTTTCCGCGGTAATCGCAAGGTTCAGCGCTGCAGCCATCCTCATCTGCATTGTAACTAGGCCAGTAGCGGCCGAGAGACTGCCCATTCACCCAGGCAGCACCTTTCCCCAAACCTTGCATGTCAACCACTAGTGGGTCTGAACCCAAAGGAGCCTTGAAAGTGGCCTACAATTTCATTAACAAAGCAAAATTAAAATTAATCATCTATTTATCCACAAAATAGTATATCATAAATCTGCATTGTGTACCATATAAGTAATGCTAAAACCATTGTATGCCGATAATTTGATTCAAATTGATCCCACTTATTCTTAGCCTCATACGTCCAAAAAGGAAGTTGAATTACCTTGTACCAAGTAAACATCCTGTTTGTGGGAAGGCTCACTGATTCCCATTTGGAAGCAAAGTGCGATTCTTCACTATAGAATTTGTTGTCCCAGCCATGCAAGCTAGCCTTGTATGACCATTTGTGTTTGGATAGATCTTTGATGATGGTCTCATCACCCTTTTTTCCAATCACTTCAATTGGCCCAACAAGACCTACATGCCATTTATCATAGAATGCTCCATAGTTCTGTCACAAAGAACGGACCCTGTTATTTATTATAAAATAATAACAATTTGAAACAATATATGAGCCATTATGTGACTGAATTAAGTAAATAAATACTTTTGATACCTGAAGTCCAACAGAGGCACTTAGTAGACTGATGACATTCTTTCCCTTCTTCAACTTAATTTTTGGCTCAAATTCATCATTATGGTTGCCATAAGTATTCCAATGAGAACCTATCGATTAATAAAATGGAGAACATTTAACTAAATTTGTCAAAACCAATTAACATAATTTTACTAGACTAACTTTAAGAGTAAAAACTGTATATTAGGTTAGGCTGGGCTACTTTTTCATTAAATTGGATTTAGATCGAGTGATTACAATATCAGTATCAATTTTAATTTTAGATGACAAGCGAATTTTATAATCTATTATATTTTATTATTATCATTTTATTTATTTATTATTAATTTTATATCATTAATTAATTAAAATTTATTATTATTAAATATATTTATATTTTATTATTATCACTTAAAATTTTATTATCTATATCAGTGAATCATACATATTATATATGAAAAAAAAATATATTATTAAAATTTAGTAAATGCATAAATTTATATTTAATAATATATATATTTAATAAAATAATTTAAATTTTATATGGATGAAGAATTTTATATTATATATTTATTTTATTAAATAAAATAAATATGTATCATTAAATATATATTGTTCAAGTATAAAGTAATATATATAAATAAATATATTTAATCATTTATATATTATTAAATAATATAAATAATATGTAAATAAAAATAATTATAATATTTTATATATATAATAAAATAAATAATGATATATTATATTACATATATGTATATAATATATTTAAAACTAATATTAAAATTATTTATTTAAAATTTTTAAATAATTCAAAATTTTAATGTAAAAGTACTAATTCAAATATTAATATAATTATTTATTTTGATAAACTTATATAATATATATTGATAATATTAAATATATAAATTTATTATTTTAATATTAAAATTTATTATTTTAATATATATAAATTAAATATATAATAAATTATTTATTTATTATTTACTACTATTATTAAATTATCAGACTAATCTAATAATCTGATGAACTAGTACTTACCAATTCCAATACTTTATTAGATTAGGCTAACTAATCCAACTTCTTTACTAGGTGGATGACTATTATCGTTTTCCGTACTAGATTCAATCCCAAATGAAATAAAATTATACCAATTCTAGGTAAATCCATTAAATCTAACACATTTTAACATTTGACATTTAATGGAATGGTAAACTTATAGGAAGCCAAACTTATTGATTTTTTTTTTCAAAATTCAAAATAAAATGAGTCAAATAAAAATATAAATATCAATACCAAAATGACAATCCAATAGTAAAAGCACTTAGTTTTTAAAAAGTGAACATTCTTATAGAACTATCCTTAAATTTGAATATTAATAGTTATATTTAAGGTAATACTGTTAAATTCAAAAAGGTTGGTTGGACAAACAAACGATTCACAATTGATGTACAATGAAACACTATGTAATGAATATAAAATCTTACCTGCATGTTCTCCATTGATGAAAACATGAATTATATGACCACTACCATTGATCCTAAGAGACATATCGGCCGTCCAAACTGGATCCTTTTCATCAATTTTAAGACTGTCATAATGGGAAAGGGAAAGAAAATGTAGTTAGTGATAAGAAGAACGAATAGAGACAATACGAGAGAGAGAGAGGGGGAGAGAATTCAAGCATGATTGATTTTCACCTTGTCATGTACCAAAGATAGTCAGAGGCATCATTAGTAACAGACAATTGATCCATGAGTTTACTTGCAGAAACGGAAGATTTCCCATCCAAAGCCTCATCAAGATATTCATGCCTCCATGACCATTTCAAAGAAGATGGTTCTTCTTCTGCTTTGTTTGTTCTCTTCTCCATGATAGAGGTTTGAACATTAATCTAATCAATTAAGGCAAAATTAAGTAAATGATTTAATTGATGAACAACAATATAAATCATATCGAGTAAAAACTGGATGTAATCTTGGATTCTCCCTTTTTACTACTAAAAGGGGACACTCCCAATAAAGAATCCTAGAAAAGGTCTATCATTTATTGCTCTTGTCCCTAAATTGGAATTAGTCTCATATCTAATAACAAAAAAAGTGTCAGGATACTCCAAGAATAAATCAGAAAATAAAAAACAAAAATTTACCTTTGCTGTGTTATATTCTTCGTGTTTGCAATCTGGAAGAAGACTGACAGACCAAGCAGGAACTGTGTAATTGTTTCCTCTGAATGTTACTGTGGCATCAGTTGTAGCGTTTGAGTTGCTCAGGAAGGCACTGCATGATCCATTTGTGGCATACACAGTGGCCTAAACATATATAACATTAAATCAATTAATCCTAATTTTTAAGAAAATTAATATTGATGATAGAGAATATTAGAAGCATATGTAAATTTGCATTTTTTTAATAATGATTTACCTTGACAGAATTGCCAAAATCAGTGTTGTTAACATCTCCATTGGTGAGACTATCTTCCATTGATTTCAAAACTCTGTGAAGTTCTTTCAGGTGACCCCATTTTGGTTGGGCAATATTGCCTGCAAATATTTATTAATTTTCTTATTTTAGCTTATAATTGAATAAAAAGAAATAAAATATTCCTTATAAAATGAAAAAAAATGATGTTATTACCATATTCATCAAGTGGGGCATCATAATCATATGTAGTGCTTATATACTGGACCACCAGCAGTTCTACCAAAATTAGTTCCTCCGTGATACTGTTAAAAAAATTATAAAACAATTATATTATAATCATATATACAAAATATATATATGAACAGAAAAATTAAATCCATTAAATATAATTTATATTTATTTATTTATTCAATAATAGTAAAAGTGACAAATCACTTTAACACATGCAAAAAATATCGAGGAAAAGCTCTAAAAATATATCAAGTATCACTGGATTGCTTACATCAATTTAATTCAATTATATTCGACACTTTTGTACTAAGAAGGAAAGAGCATAGATTATATATAAAAATATAAGGAAATTGTCTCTTAATCACGAGAATCAACATTACGATAACCTTAAAAGAAAGGATTGCAGTAATTTAAAAATTTAATGTTGTTGTGTTTCAAAACATGTTATGATATTTCATAATAACGAAAATATTGTAAAATTAAATAAATATATATATATATATATATAATTTTAAAAAATAAAAGATATCAAATATAATTAGATTAAACATTAATGGAGTTAAATGTAATTCATCCAATATTCTAAGTTAAGGCTATTTACCATATAATAGTTTTGGAAGGAGCCACCAGATTGAAAGAAACGAGCCACAGCATAGGCAACATCTTCACTAGTTCTATGTGGATCCTTGCCGCCCCAGTTCTTGAACCTAAATTAAACACATTAATTAGCAAGAAATTGTAAAAAAAATAAAATAAATAAAAATTCAGATAATAATCTAAAAATAGAGGCTAAGAACAAGTAATTTGACACTTGGAGAAAATACATAAAAGTCCCTAAAATTTACATGAATGTCAAATTTGATATATAAAATTTAGAACCCTACAAATCAACCCTTCGGTGCAACCTTGTTTAATTTTTGTCCGTTGTTTAAATTCACTCTATTCTCCTATCTAATTTGGACTTCAAAACGTTATGGGTACATGATTTTGAGCAACAAGTGATCACTTTCCTGTTTTGTGCACAGCTGAATCATTATCTATATTATATTTATTATTTTGATTTTTGATTTATTACTACAATTAAGGATCGTAGATACAATTAAATCTCTTGTCAAATTTATAAAATTTAATTATAAATTCAATTCGATTTAGGGAGAAATACAAGATATTTCCTTTACTCAAATGAGGAATTAAGTGTAAAATAAGTGTTAATTTAAAATTTTATGTAATTTAAGAAAGTTATTTTAATTGAAGGATAAAATTCGTCCACCTAAAATTAAGCAAAATATTTTGCATTTTCCCCTCAAATTAAAATTGAATTTGTTATGTTGACAGCCTTTTTCTACCGCTATCATTTTGCTTATCGAACGAAGTGATGAAAAGGAGAAAATTAAGGCACAAATGGTTTTCACATCTTCCTATGTTCTCCTTGCTGCCATTAACTTTTAACAGAGTCAATCTATTTCATTATTTTTAGAAGTTGAGGGGGTAATTTATAGTGTTTTAAACTTACTGCACTAAGTTTGACACTCCTACAAATTTTAGAGAGATTTTGTATTTTTCTCTTGAAACTTACCAACCAACCCAATTTTCAGTCCACATCTTAGGACTGTTGGGATTATTGGGCGTGAAGTCGTCATCACAATACCAACCATTGCAGGTGTTGATCTAAGAAAAACAATTTAAATTATTAGAAAAAAGTGAAAAATATAAACTTAATTATAGGAAATAATTAAAAAATATGCGAAAATAAAATACCATTGGCTGAGGAGCATCTGGCTGTTGACACATAATCCATGGAACCCCAGTGTGCAAGGACACAGCCATGTTAGCACACCAATTTATATAAACTTTTCCAGCATCTCCATAACCAGACATCACATTCCCATATTCATTCTCAATCTAAAATTAGAATTAGAATAAATAAATTGTCTAAAAATTCTAAAATCCAATAATTAAAATTTTAAAAATAATAAAAATTAAATTTAAAAAAAAGGTAATGTACCTGAGCAATAATGATGGGACCACCTTGAGAAGCAAAGAGATTCTCTTTCTTGGCCATGTCAACGATTAATGTGGTAAAGTTTTGCATTTCATTCTGCATTTTTGAATTAAAAATGTTAGTATAAATGATTTATGAATTTAAATTTTACCTAGTATCACTTAAAAAAATAATATTAATTAATAATGGATTAACCCCTCTTTTTCGTTCCCATAAAATTAATTTTTTTAAAACTTTTCTCCTAATTTCTATTGATTTTGTCTATGTAAAATATTATTTATCCAATTCTCTAGCAAAGCACAAAATTAAATAAATTAATATTTTATGAGAAAATATTTCATGAAAATAAGAAAAAATAAGTTTCACAGAAATAAGAAAGTTTACTTTTGATGATTTATAGTGATAAATGATGATTATGTGAAATTAATTTACAGTGAAATAAATTTAAATTCACAACTTATGATAGAATTAATGATGATTAAATTAAGTTATAATGGTAGCATATAGGATTAAAACAAAAAGAAAATAAAAAAGAAGTACCATGAAGACAGAGTTTGCAGTCCGAATTGCAACACCAGGCAAATTGTGAACCCACACAGGGATGCCTCTAGAAATTATATTATAAATAGAAAATATTAATTATAAGAAAAATTGAAATTAATCATGGAAAGAAAAAAATATAATAATAAGATATAGGATTTACCCATAGTTCCATTCGGCACAAACATATGGGCCAATGCGAAGGACAGCATAAAGACCTTCATCTCGAATGGTCTTGAGAAACCTAATAAGATCATTATTTCCACTAAAATCATAGTGACGACGAACTGGTTCATGTACATTCCAGAATACATAAGTTTCAATTGCATCTAATCCTCCTTCTCTGGCTTTCTTAATTAAATCCGGCCACATCTACAATTTAAAAAAATTAATGATTATTAGCACAAAAATAATAGCTATTTCTTATAATTTTACACTGCAACTATAATTTAAAATCATAGTGAAATTTTGAATAAAATTATTATGACCCTCTTTAACAATAAATTTGAATTTTTTTAAATATTAATCATCTCATTTGATGAATAATTATGTTCATAAAGACCCACGATACTCAATGATACCATTTTGAACCCTGAACATAAGAATCATAGTAAAAATGTAGTAAAAAAAGAAAAAAAATTGAATTGGAGCTTTTACTTCAGGAGTGCTTCTTGGATAATGAATGGAACCAGAAATCAAAATTCTACGTTTGCCATCAATTTTGATGGCTCTTCCATCATGAGTGACTTCAACGGCATTGATGGTGTCGGCAAGAAGGATGAAGCCAAGAAAGAAAAAGCAAAGAACAATGGGAAAACTTTTCTTTAGGGCAACCATATTGGGCACTGAGATGTGAAATACAGAAAATCTCACAATCTATATTTATACTGAAAAATGGTTTGGTCCTGTTTAGCTCATCCAATCTCTATTCATGTTTATCCACTCTTAAAATCCCATCTTTATATAAAAGATATGTCCATGTCTATTATTCCGGTACTTGCTACCATACAATCAATATTTAAGAATATGAAATGATGTGGCAAGCCAAAAACTGATTAGATTAAAATTATGCAATTATAATTATCTATTTTTTTAATGAATGTAATTAAATAATTTCAATTTAATAGTTTTTTTAATTACTACATTATTTTAGATTTTGAAATTCTAAGAATTACATAGAATTCAACTATTATCCTTCTGTTGAGAAAAGTGGGTTTTCTCTATTCATTATTTATTTACATTTATATTTATATATATTATAGTATATTCTAATTCTAATTCTAATACAGGCCTAGCCCTGTTTAATTCTTATTATTTTAAGTCAATGATTTTATCCGATAATATTAAAATTACTCAATTTCTTGGCAACAGTTTCAGTTTCGTCATAAATACTAAAATTGTTTGAGAGAGCTCTAATCCATCCAACACATGCGAGATGAACAAAGATAAGGCCTACGGGTGGGCGAAGAATATTTGGATTCTATAATTAATAATTTTACCAAATCCAAAAAATAAAAAATATTTATTATTTATTTCTTCCTTAGTTGTTAAAAAACTAAAAAATAGTAATAAGTTTTCTTTATTTCTTCTTTTTTACCAAAGGAAAAAAAAAATTTACCGAGTCTGCCACCAACGCTTTAGGAATCAAATCGGTCAAATAATGAATAATAGTTACTACTGTCATAGCTAAAATGGTGATGGCATAGTCCGAAATTTATGTGACAAAATTAATTGCCTCTAATTTCTAATGCGTTAATTATATTGTTCATGATAATCTTGGTGTGTAAAGTTTCTGTTCATTTCCTTTCCTTATGGTATTTTCTTAACTTTTTTGGAACGTTATTTCATTTACATAATAATAAAAGAGTTAGCATAATATTTATCCCATTATTAGTATCTTATTTTTATTTTTATTATAATTATTCATTTTTTACTTCATTCGTAATATTAAAATAAATAGTAAAAAGAATGAATATGACTAAAAGGTAATTATATATTTAACAATGCTCAAGTAAGATTTAATAATTTCAGTCAATACTTTTCATTTATTTTAATATTGTAAATAAATGAAAGGATAAATAATTATAATAAAAATAAAAAATTAATAATATTAATTATAAAAATTAAAAATATAATAATTATTATCGAGGTTAATTATTTTATTTATTTATAACAATATCTTACGCTACATAAATTGTTTACCAAAAAATAATAATATTAAGATGTCACATTACATTATCAGATTATTTACATTTAAATTGATATTACCATTATTAGATGACCTATTTTCCATTAAATAATTAAAATTAGAAAACTTGTATGCTTGTCCTTCTCCTTAGATGTATGAAAGGAAAAAAGAACAAAGTCATATTATCCAGCCAATGTATTTCTTAGGGCCGGCAGAAACTGAGCTCAACAACATAGAAATAGACTGATTAACTAGAAAAGGAATTAATGGTTTGGGAATCTTAAAAGAGGAGAGGCAGGCTTTCACTTGGGCTCAAGTAATTAGAGTTAATCGGTAGTTAATAATTAAAAACTTATAATTAATAATTAATAAATTACTTAACTATATTAGATGTATTTAATATAAAATTATTGGAAAAATATGAAACTTCATTTTTTTAAGTGTCATTTTAGAAAAAAATTTATTCCTATTTATCTATGATTCTAGAAAATCAAAATTGCATTTATTATCATCTTTTAAAAATTTACACTTGTTATTTAAATAAATACTTAATAATTTTATTTATCAATTAATTTTTAATAGATGATATATTAACGAATTGAATAATGTTATGAAGAGTTACATCTCTTAAAAAGTTAAATATCCCACCATTGAATTATCTTCTTTCAAATCTTTAAGTAAATAAAGTAAAATTAAAAATATAAATCTTAATGTACAAAATATAATCTAATGTGAAAACATTCAATCTCTTAGGATGTCAAAGCTTCCATAGCATTATCATAATAAATTATAATTTATCTCTTCTAAAATTAAGATTATTTATTACTTTCTTTAAATTTATACATTAACCTTAAACGACACTAACAAAGGAAGTAAGAGAATAACATAAAAAATATATTAATATAAATAGATATATATTAAATTAATTTATATTTATTGTAAAATTAAATTATATTAATATAATTAAAATATTTAAAATAAAAATATAATTATTTAAAATTTTATTAATTATGTTTATAACATTACATATTTTTTATTTATTATACAAAATAATAATATAATAATCTAAAATTTAATTAATTCAATAATATTATTTGTACCAAAAATAAATCTAAAATTAAATTTTGAATATAAATTAAATATTGTTATTAAATACCATAGTAGGGAAAATTTATAAAATTTAATATAATAAATATAAAAAATTCAAAACTCAATTTTGAATTCTATTTTCAGCACCTATAACATATTTATGATTAATTATACTTTTTGGTATCACTTATTTATTTACTTACCTATTTGTTATTTATTTATATTGAATTAATAAGGACATATTAAATATTTGTTTACATAATTAAAATATATATTGTTATTTAATTAAAAAAGAAAGTTTTAAAATAGTTGTAAAATGAATTATTAGTTTATAAATCATACATTACTTTGTAAAACTTATTAAATAATATTTTTTTAAATAATAATGTTATATATACTAAAATTAGGTTTTGAATTCAAATCTATAACTGCTATTAAATACAATATATTAAAATAAATTTGTAACACTCAATCTAATAAATATAAAAAATTTAAAATTCAATTTCAAATCCTATTTTTAGTATATATAATATTTTTATTTTTTAAATAGATTTGTACACCAAAAATTTTTAAAAATTAATTTATAACTTATTAACTAAATTACTAAATTAT
This sequence comes from Sindora glabra, assembly GCA_020226215.1. Lineage (NCBI taxonomy): Eukaryota > Viridiplantae > Streptophyta > Magnoliopsida > Fabales > Fabaceae > Sindora > Sindora glabra. The sequence continues at coordinate 56,302,728 of CM035231.1, forward strand.
AAATTAATTTATTTATTACACTAAATACAATTGAACAAAAATTCAACTACATTCGTCCTATATTCAAAATGGTCACTAAATTAAATTAAATTAGTTAATAAAATGATATGATTACGAAAAAAAGAGGAATTAAACTGGTTGATATCTCTGGCGGATTCACAACATAAGGCCTGCGAGATGAGGTCTCCCACACACGCATAAAATTATATATTCTATGAATTCTTATTCATAAAAGGCTTGGAATGAGAAAAATATATGAGGATAATTTTTAAAAAATTAACACAATGTATAGAAATAAGTCCAAGTTTGATATAACAAACAAGAATATGCACGAAAAGTAAATTACAATTAACATAAATCCATACTGCAGAGCCGACGTCTTAACAGTACAATAATAACTCCTAATATTATTTTAGAAATTTTATTCATTTTTGTATATGGAATTTGGTCTTAGAATTATGTGTATATACATTAAATAAATTTTTAATAAAATACTTTAATATATTATCTTAAAAATTTTATTTTTCTTCCCATCCGGTGTTTGAATACATGAACACAAATCTGCATACTAAATGAATCTCACTCCAACAATTAAAAAAATATAAATCCATGCTCTGAAAAAAAAAGTACAAGTATGAATGATAATATAATCGTATCATCATCATATCATACATACAAATACGTATAAAATTCTTCCACTATGACGGATGTCAAACTATTGTACTTATAATTTCCTTAAAGAAAAACCAAAATATTGTAAAAGCCTTCTACAAAATAATATTAATAAATAAATAAACTCGGTCAACTATACATAACAATATTAGTTTTCAAAAAAAAAGTCAAATTATTCACGCCATCAAAACGATTCACAATTTTGTGAAAGAATGGGAGTAATACAGATATATTTTTTTTATTAATCAATTTCAATGTATCATTTATTGTTTTTTCAGGGAGTTCAACCCCTAATTTATATTGGTCTTCTGCTAAAAAAATTTAATAAATTACTAGTAAAAGTTCAAGTAACAATAAATTTATTATATTCATTAGTAAGCCTTTAATTAAAGTTAAACTATATATTCGTTCTTATCTCATTGATTAAATTGTTGGCATATAAAAATTTTCCTTATTCCATTTTATTCATAAATAAAACTTTCATACTCCAAATATTTTTCTGAGAGATAAACATCCTACTTATTGTACCATTTATAACAAAAGATTAATCTCACAACCTTCCGGTTCAAAGAGCCAACTACCACGTTGGACACCCATATGCCACGTAAGACTGGTCGTTCAAACTTACGGTTTGTTTTGATGAAAGGCAATTGCATAAACTTAAGGGTGTTAAATTTAAATATCTTAACTCCATCTTACTAGGCGTGCCAATTTATTTATTCATTAAAATTATGATATATCAATAAAAGCAACTTCAACTACCAATAAAGAAATTAGGGTTCTTATACGCAATTTACTAGTAGAGCTCTAACACTAATCATGCGATATAAATAGAAGCAATACAAAGTAGAGATGATTGTAAATAAATGCACAAAAGTATGTAAGCAAACAAGTGTAATATCCAAAATAATATTTAAAATTTTATTATTTTAATGATCTAAGATATTTGTTTTAATTGAAAAGGATAAATGAATTATATTTACTTAGTCAATATTTGGTTTCAAATTTCCTTTCTTTTAGAACTTCAAGATATTAAAAATTTTATTGATGATTATATTTAAATATGTTTATCTATTCATAGTTTTGTTTGAAAATTCATTTAAATAAATTTTAAAGTGTATTTTCTCACAAAGTTGAAAATAATTTTTAGTGATTGTAAGTGCAAAAATTTATGAAAATAAATGCTTATGATTGATAAATTATTTCTGAAAGTTGCAAGATCTTGAAATATTTATTCTTGAAGCTTTCAAATATATCAGATTATTACTAAAAAAAGAAAAATATTAAGCAAGGTGAAGAATATTCAAAAGAGAGTTTTACCAAAAAAAGAGAAAAGTAAAATGAATTTCAAGAAAAGATGGAGGATTAGGATGGATTCTTATTCACAATGAAAGTGTGAGATCTAAAATAAGACTTGAACTTATAGAGTGTGAGGAAGAGTTTGCGGAGTATGGAATAACATCACTTGGCTGGTTTTTTCCATTTTTCTCCTTGGAAATCCCTCTCGCTCAAGGGTTTAAGCATTCTTTTCCTTCTCTTTCTTTTTTTCCCCTTCTTCTTTCTTTTTTTCCCCTTCTTCTTTCTTTGTTCTTCCTTCTCCCTTATTAATGGCTACATCTCCTAGCAACTGCTACCCATTGTGCTGCCACCATTCCAATTTGCTACTCATGAGTCTCCATTTAATGATTGCAATTCACTGGTGTGGAGGAGCCATGATTCATGGTTGGACTAGACAGAAGCAGCAAAGGCCTTTAACCCTTCTTGTTGTTGGCACTCTAGTATGTCTTAATCATCAGCGAAGCTTTGATAAGCCACTTTCAAAAGCAGTGAGTTGATCTTCATCATGAAACCTCAATGTTTTGCTGATTTGAGATTGATCTAGGAAAAATCCATTTATGCGTGCTTTAAGTTATATGATGATGACCTTAAAAAGTATAAAATTTATGATATAAGATGATTAAATGAAATGATTAAAGCCTTTATATGTTATCAATCTTACTATTTTTAGATGATTTGGACTTAAGTTAAAGAAAATGCATTTTTATTCATATTTTGAGAAAGTTAACAACAACTTGAAAATATAAGAATGTTATACTTTGGATTGTTAAAATGACATTTTTAGAATATGCTTAAATCATTAAGTTTTAATATTTACGCTTAAATGACATTGATCGAAGAAAAAACCCTAAATATTATCTTGAATTTGAGTTAAAAATATTAGAAATTAAATGTGTAGTTTTATACAATGATGTGATGAGAACATGTTTAGAGCGTAAAGTTTCAATATTTTTCTTCTTTTAAAAAACCTTTATTTATGGAAATCTTTGAATTTTTTATAATAATTTTAAAAATATAAGAAGATGAATACAAGATAATAGAACAGTGTGAATAGATACCTTTATAGCATTAAGTTTTAATACTTTTATTTATATGATTTTAACTTGAAAATCCCTATATTATGAGATGTTTTTTATTTCTTGTGATCAACTTAAGAAAAGATAATAAAAGGTTAAAATATTATGAATTAAATCTAAAATTCTAATATTTGAAAAGAAAATGAGTAATGCCCTTGTATTTATAATTTATTATTATAAATTATCAAGTAAGAAGAGAAGGTGAAAAGATAAGTATAGATATCTCAAAACTTTTGAAAGTGGATAGGCATCCTTAAGTGAGTATATATCTTAGTAAAATTAAGGTTTTAGTTAATTTTTATATTTTCTTTTCGCATAAGTATATAACTAATCATGTTTGTGGTTTACAGAAATTCAAAAGCATTTGTAGTCATTTACTTACAACTATAATATTCTATTTATTCTTGTGCAATTTTTAAAATTACTATTTAATGATATTTGTTTACTTAAACTATTTGACAAGATTTTTATTTATGATTGATATGAATGTTTATGAAATGCTAAAAATTAGCCCTTAAATATGTGCAATGATAATATATTGTGGTTGTTATTAGTTATAGCATCTAATAAGTGTGAAGATTTTAAATGGTAGATATATGGAAAAATCCTTAGTCACGTCTAAAGAGTATGGTATGGTTGTTAAATTATACTATTATGATTATGTTTGATGTGTATTGAAGATTATGTTGTGAGTTGTATTATGACACAAGTGAATACTTGTGGCCATGCCCAGAAAGTAAGGTGTTGCTATTGATTATTGTTATATATCTTGAGAATAATTTGTGATGATCATTTAATTACTTTGTGTTGTGATTTGATCTTAATTGTGATGTGTAGAACTTGAGTTCTAGTGTATAAATTATAGTATGCAATATGCCACAAGTAGCATTGAAATTGATAAATGTGATCGGGATAATGTTATAAATATTGGATAGGAAATTCCTAATAAAAAGCTTATGGAGGGTATAATGCAAATCTTATAGGCACAAGAATGGAAAATTTATGGAAGATATAAGATAGACTCGGGAGTTAAAAGATGGATATATGTGTATTTATTATAAACCGTCATGTATTGTATTGTAACATTGAGATCTACTTGTCTTTGGAGACTTTCATTTGATATCGTTATATTATGCCTTGTTAACTACTTAAAAATTTGATGATTGCCTAGATGAAATTGTAATTGTATCATATAAACTAAAAAAATAAGGCTATTATAGTTTGTGATATGAAATAGAAAATTCAAGCTGTGTATAGGTAAATATGTCCACTTAGGGATTGGTATTGCACATTAAAAAATCCAGGACTTAGGTTACAATTGTTTTTTATTTTAATACTCAATTAGCATTTTAATCATCTTATATAATTGATTTTAAGCATGGTTGTGATAGATATATGCTTATTATATTTTCATAACTCATTCTTTTTATTTCCAATATTTTCAGGTTAAAATGAGTACATTAGATCCTTGTTACTTCTGTGGAGATCAAAGATTGCCTTGTTAGAAGATTTTAACAATTGAATTAGGAGTGAAATTTAACTGTCTAAATAATTGTTATGTATGTTAAAGTTATGTTTTATTATGTATATTTTGTATTGTTGTCAAATCTATAAATATTATAGGTTGTATGATTCAAGGCATGTGGCTCTTAAGAAATATCCAAAAAAAAGGGTAAACTCTATTTATTTTCTTAGAAAATTTTAAAACATAATTTGAGTCACTATAGAAATAGAGATTTTCGATGGATAAAATTAGTGAAAATAGTGCCAAGGTTAATGGAATCTAGATAATGAGATTTATATCGATCATAATCAGATTCAAGTTGCGATAGTAAAGATGATTATACAAAATTGTATATTATGGGAATGATTTGATCAAAAAACCTATATTATCGCCAATCTTTCGTTATGCTTCCTTTAAGGATGAAAGTACTTTAGCTAAGTTGGAAACTCCAAAATCGTAACTCACTAACAAGTGGTGTTAGAGCAAATTTTTGTGAAATTGCTCAAAAAGGTAGTAGAATAGCTACAATATCTGGGCTAACAGAGTACCATAAGGAAAAAAGATGCAGAATGCATATGGATTTATGTTGTTAATTTAACAAAATGAAGTCTCTTGCCTATCATTGTAGAGGTATTTATAAGCTTGTGGTCTTAGGTAATTGGTTACATGGTAGCATCATGGTTTTCTAATTTCTCAGAGTGGGTGGTTACCATATACTAAAGTGGAATGGAAATATAGCCCACCAGTAATGGATAAACTTGTAGTCTTGGGTGGTTGGTTACATGGTAACATCATGGTTTTCTAACTTCTTAGAGTAGGTGGTTACCACATACTAGAGTGGAATAGAAATATAGCCCACTAATAATGGATAAATGCTTATGATATGAGAGTAACCCATCTATAATGGAATAGTTGTCCATGATCCCCATTTCGATAAAAAGTTTTCTACCATGTTTGACCAATAATGATGTTAATTTGTCTATCTCTTGGATTACTTTCTAATCAATCCTTTAACTATGTCGTAATCAGCATGGTGTATCCTTTTGCAAATTCTAGCTTTTTCTCTCTCTTCAAGCATGGTAATCTTGCTAGCTACCAAGATTTCATAAAAATTAGATGTAATAATTATTTATTATCTTAGATAATATATATAATATTAAAAGTAATTTAGATAAAATTGTTCTTATATAGCGATAATAATAATGGAAAAAAGGTATTAACATAATAATTTGAAGTGGGAATGTGACAAAAAGGAAGTGGTTATAGGTAAAGTCATAGTGGTTGAAATGATATATGAGAAGATAACTTACACCTAAAAGGAGATGAATATTAAGCAACCATTTGATTCAAAATTATCAAAAAAGAGAAAGGGAATTAAGGGTTTTTATTCTCTTTATATGTATTTAGTTCAAAAAAAATTGATTTCATTTCCCTCATTTTTCATTGATAGGATTATCCCAAATGAAGTAATAATAATTCCCCTCAAATTCTTAGAGAATCTATTTCCCTCATTCTAGGTTCTTGGTTTATTATCTTTGATAATAATAATAATAATAATAATAATAATAATAATAATAATAATAATAATAATAATAATGAATATAACTAGAAAAAATAATAATAATTAATAATATTAAAATAACAATACTAAATATTAATAATGATAACATAAGAAAAATAATCATGATTATAAAATAATAATAAATAAATGATGAATTCAAAAGTAATGTTAATAAGAAAATAATTATCATAATGAAGATAAGAAAATAGTTAATAATAAAATGATTAATAATTTTAATAAAATTTACAAAATATTAATAATAATAAATGCTAAAATACTAAATAATTATAAAATTAATAATAAATATAATTAAAATAAAAATAATAATTTTTAATAATAGTAATGATTACAAAGATAATAATTATAATAATAAATATAATAATATTTTAATAATAATCATTTAACAATAATAAAAAATATGTTAATTACTCCTTAGTATATTAATTATTAACAAAGCGAATTAAGGAAAATTCATTTCCTTTCTTATTTAAATTAATCAAAGTGGGTAAACATAGGATATTCGTTCCTTTTTCTCCTTTGTTTCTTTGCTAATTCATTTTTTTTCTCAGTTAAACCAAATGGCTCCCGAATATTTTCAATAATTTTATAACTTTTAAAATTTTCTTTGAAAATTTTTTCATTTTGAAAAGTAACAAAAATGATTTTAATTTAAATAAATTAATATAATTTTATGAAAATGTGTGCACATAAAATTTATCAAGTCAAAGCAGTCATATAGAACAACTATTCAAGTACACTTATTTCACACTCACGTCTCAAGTAATTTTTTTAAGATTTCATAAAAAAAAAAACAAATGTCAAAAATATTTGATTGTGAAAATTTTAATTCTCATACTCAACTTGAAAAGGTTATAACTTTTTTTATTTTTTAATCATTTTAAATAAATATTCAATCTATAAAAAGTTTTTTTAGTACACTTTCATATGAAATAAATAGAAAAATATAAAATAACTTCTTCAATTTTGAAGTGGTTGGATTTTATCTTCTTCAATATTGAAAACTTTATCATCCTTTTGAGCTATATAAAATTTTAAATTAACATCCATCATTGATTATTACTAAAAAAATAATCTATCACCGACTTCATTTTTTATTTTATCAAATTAAGAGATTTTTTTACACAACAATAATAATCTTATAGTATGTTATTTTTCTCATCATTTTTATGCATAATTTTTATGTTATATAACTAATAAAAAATAAATAAAATATATAAAATTTTAATTAAACACTTGAAAATTAGTTAAAAATTATTCATGAAAATGATAGAATAAATTAATGTTCTATAATATTGTAATTCTTGTAAAAAAGTTCATGAGAAAATTATAGCTGTTAAACAAATCTATCCAATATATCCATGGATCAATCCTAACACTAACAGATGGCAAACCAAGTCCGTATACTTTTTCTTTAAAAAATAATTTTAATTTTAAAATAACAATTTTCAACTCAATAATCACATATTTAATATATTCTTATTCTATATTAATAATTCAAGATTAAATAAATTATAATAAAAATTTATTAACTTTAAAATTATTAATTTAGAAATAAAATCATTAACTTGAAAATAATTTATTGAGATTGATTTGAATTGAAAGATAAACAATTGAATTTAGGAATGAATATTAAATTAGTTGAATGAAAATTTATAGAGTGTATTAGTTAGTTTGAAAGTCAAAATGTAAAAAGAAAAAAAATGTAGATCTATCTATGTACCAACTGATTCGATTAGCATAAACACAAACTCGATGGACTAGATCCCTTTAAGCTCATATTTAAATAGACTTATATTTTAAAGTCTCAATCTATATTTTTTTGCAAGCTTATAAACTTGTTCACGGGCCTAAATCCACTTCAACAACTCTAGTAGGAATGTACTCAAAGTATGTTACAAACAACGGAGAATATTGTCCCCACAATAGGCATTTCTAACCTCAACTTATATACTTAACTCTTCTTTAAACTCCCAAGTATCTCTATCCATGAGTCTTGGTCAAAAGGGTCAACTATCCCCCTAACAGATGATCATTTTATATTCACCCCTAGTAAATTCTAACTTATGTAAGCTTCCCCTCTTTTTGAGGCTTCTTGCACCTAGTTGGTTGATATTTAATTAATAACTTGGAATTAAAAAAATAAGTTAAATAAAATATTATATGCCCTCATACTTGCTTTTTATGACATGGACAAACGAGATGATAAGCTCCTCGATAAGGTAGAACCTATTGCAAAAATTAACAATAATATTAATTATTATATTGATACATGAAATTAATAAATTGAAATAAATAAGATATATTAAAAAGATTATGTACCAATTTTTTTAAGACATGATACTTTCCATAAGACCAATAACATATTGGTCAAGGAATGAGGATATATTGAATGCCCTAAAAAAATGTCATAACTTCAAGATAAATCCTACAATTGTAAAGGACTACTACTACATAATCCCACTTGATAAAATCTATAAAGTTTATAACTGGGCTGGTCTTCCACTAGCAATGGGTGTAAGCATAAATGTATGGTAAGGATGAGTGTGAGCAAGCAATGATAACTCATTAGCACATGCAAGCTACCTCATCTTAATAATATACCCTCATCATAACTTCATCTTGTCATCTATCATTGATAAATAAGACATGCTTTTAATTAATTATTATACAATTAACAATTGTAATTAACTAAACTAAATGAACTAAACATTTAAAATTACCTATTCTAACTACATAAATGACCTCCACTAGCTAATAATTAAATAAATAAGTTAACTATTTAAACATTTATAATATTTCATCAATAACTAATTAACTAAATAAAAATTGAGCTTGAAAAATTACCTATTCGAGTTAAGTAAATAAATTAACTAAGTAATTAACTACAAAAGTTATATAATTAAACATTTATAATATTTAATCACTAAATAATTAACTAAGTAAAAAATTCTAAACTTGTAAAACCTATTCTAAATAAGTAAATTAATTAATTAAGAAATTAACTAAATAAATTAATTAATTAAATGTTTATAATATTTAATCTCTAAAAAATTAATTAAGTAAAAAAATCCTAAACTTATAAAATTACTTCTTTTAATTAAGTAAATAAATTAACCAAACAATAAACTATTTTAATTAACTAAACAAAATCAATCAAATACTCAAAATGATATATTCTAAAAATTTTAAATTTGATCTACGATCAATGTATTGATTTTTACACTATCAGTGAATAGAAAAAATACATTATTAAAAAATTAATAATTTTTTCTAATATTAAGAATGTTTTAACAATTTTTATTGATGTAGTAATGTATGAGTGAATGATAGTATAAAATTAATTTATATTAATAGTGGATTAAACTTAAATCCTATTCTAAATAAGTCCATATATTGTGCAATTAATTAAATAAATTAACTAAAATTTTTAATTAATAGTACTAAATAATTTCCCAAATTATTTAGGTCTAATTAGCTTATGAAATTAACTACTTTAGTTCTGATCATCAAACAAATCTAATTAGTTTGATATTTCTAATTAACTAAAAATATACGAAACTATTGAAATTAACAAGGCTTTATACTTATCATATTAATGAAATTAACAAGACTTTTGAGTTAACTAAATTGACTGTATATTTGTAATTAAATGAAAGAAATAAACTATTAACTTTTATCTAAGCACAAAAAAAAAGAAGGAGAAAAAAAAATGATTTCCAGAAGATCGTAGGCCAAAATTACATAAAATATTAAAAAAATGTTAAAATCAATTGTTACAGTTAGCAAACAAAGTTTTGGGGACAATTTTAGCAGTTTTAGAATGCAAAGATGAAACTTAATGACTAGGAAAACTCTAATACACATGAAGAAAATTTTGAAAAATAAAGGAAAAAAGGTTTTGCGTGTTATTTTATACTATTTGAACTTTTCAATAAATTTTCTGTTGAACATTCATTGGAAACAACAAGATTTTGAATATAAATTTCTAATGTTTTTTTTTTAATTCTAACAGAAATCATTCCAGTAATTTTCGATGAATTTATTTATTTTTCGATGAACCATTTCTGTTGGAAACCCCTCATTTTCTAGTAATGTCATACCTTTACTTGATAATATTATAACAAAAATCTCCTTACTATGGGGTGGTTTTGTGCGAAATCTTGGCTGGTGCGATGTGTTCCAAGCTGAAGTCGTATAGGAGATGGGTATTAGAAATGTCATCCTTAAATTTGATTCCAAAGCTTTTGAAGACATTTTGAAGTTAGGAGTTTGCTTAATCTCTGCCACCAGTTTTTGAATGGAAATTGGGTGGTTAAAGCTGTTTACACATACAAGGAAATACGTACATTGATTGATGGCCTCATAAAGCATTGCTCAAGGTGTGAGCAATAAAAATAGTGTTACTATTTTGAAAGAAAAATAGTAACATGTTACTTACTGTCTTGGAACGAAATAGTAATATGTTACTGTCTTGGAACGAAACAGTAACATATTACTATTTAGTTTACAAATAGTAATAAATTATTTTTTAGTAATTTTATTTGTTAAAAAAATTATTATAACACTACTAGACATCAAAAGAGTTAGGAAGAAAAATTTTAATATAGGATTCGAATGAATTTAAATTGATAAAAATAAAATCAAAGTTAAAAAAATAATAAAAAATTAAAGAAAAATTGAAAAAATTATTGAAAAAGGCCTTTTTTGCCAAATCAGAGTGGGGATGCAAACACGTAGATCTCGAAAAGTTACATGAAATAAAAAAAAATTCACTTAAAACGGACAATCAAGCACAAAGTTATGATCATTCAAAATTTTAAACTCAATTTATACGTTTTTAACCAAGTAAACTTTGTCAAACCACATTTTCTTATTTTCTGTTGAAAGAGCAAATGAAAAAGATTGAAAATGAGTGGTCATGCAAACATTGGTTAACTAATAAAGAATTTATGACTTTTAAAAATTTTTAATTTACCACCGCATTCACACAGTTAAAAAAAAGAATAATTTCAGTATATAACATTCATAAATTATAAAATTGAAACCTATTTAAAAAAAATCTAACGTTATCACCTCTTTAAAATCAATTAATATCTATTAATATATATTAAGTTATTATTGAGGATATTGTAGTCATTTCATTATTATTTCCTAGAAAATTCAAAGTTGAATCAAACAAAACATAAGAATTTATTTCTTTGGATATGTAACTTCCTTTATGTCAACCAAACAATATTTGAGGATTTCCTAGGAAGTGTACATAGTAAGTAACTTCCTAGGAAATTCAACTTCCCATAGGAAGTTATTTCTTGCATGAACCAAACGACTCCTAACAGTTCTTCATCAGCCCCCAAAGATCTTAGTCAATTACTGATAATTGATATTAATGGGATTCATACCTCTAAAATTATTCTTAAGTAATTTTCCTTTTTTTGTTAGGCTTAGGCCCTTTCCATTAAAAAAAAAAACTCCTCACTATGCTAGCATTCATTTATAAAACTCATTTCCATATATAAATGGGTAAAAATTGTACGTACCCATTAAAATTGGGTCAAATTACCGTCATTGATAAATTATCCCCAATTACAGTAGGTTTAAATTAATAGTATATATATATTAGGATAATTTTAACATACTTAAACTAAAAATTTAGATACTAGCTTAATTTGATAGTGAAATGAGAATCATTAAATTTTAATGATACAAGAATTAATGGTTAGGAGACTGATTTAATTGATAAAAAATTGATGATATGGTTGCTATATTTTGAACCCTAAACTCAAATTTATCGACGAACAAAGATAAGTAACTAAGTGAGTTGTTTATTTTATTTATATGTATATTTTTACACCTTTTTATAATATGGTAAACCTAATTTATATTCTTTGATATAATTAATGGTGTGTTTGGGAGTTGAAAGGGAAAAAATGAAAAATAATGAAAAAGAATAAAAGGGAAGAGAATGGAGGATTAAGTTATAACTTTCTTTCCATTTATTTGAATATTTAAAATTAAAATTATATAAGAAGAGATAATAAAGAGTTACATCAAAATTCTAAAAAATGGTTACCCTAATTTTTTCTACAAAATATTTTCACTCTGAATAAAATCTCTATGAAAAAATGATATAATAAATCAACATATAATAATATTATAATTATTAGTAAAAAGGTTTATTAAAAAATTATTATGAATTAACCTAATATAATATTTATTTAATAATGTAAAAATTGATCCAACTCATATTTACCTTAAAGCAAATATGTATAGGTTGGAATAAGAATAAATGTGTATGGATCAATAAATATAAATTATAATTATCAAATCTAATTATTATCAATAATAAAAAATAATTTTATATGTTTTATTAGAAAATTTTCACAATTATAATATATATTCTTTATACGTTAGATAGCTTTTAAAAAATACTATTTTTTATTTGAATGAAAATAATAACAAAATACCAAAAATATTAATATAAATATAAATTAAAAATTAAATTAATAAATTAAATAAATAACTTTCCAAATCTCTTAATTTGAAAAAAATAAAAAATACTAAAAAATAAAAAGCTTTGACGATTAGACATAAACTCTCATTTACATTTCCTCAAACAAAATTTTTAAATAATAATAATAATGACAACGACAATAACATATAACATTTTCTTTCCTTTCTTATCCCTCCATTCTTCTCAATCGAAACCAGTGATTCGACACGGGCCTCACAATATCGTTGCCGTTGGTCATTGCCCAAATTTCATTAAATTGTACAAAGTCGATGTGCTAATTATAACTTTTCAAAAGAAAACTAATGAATATTATATAATAAAGTTTTTAAACTTTGATTGTCATGCAAAAATCTATATAATTAAATTTGATAATAATTCAATTTTATGGTGTTGTCCATGGTGCTCCTTGGGTTTTGAAAGCCAAGGGGAACTAGAAACATGCAAATCGTTGGATCAATTTTATTAAATCATGATCATTCATTAAAATAAAGTTAGTAGGTAAAACAAGAAAATTTCATTTTGCATATTAAAAACTGAAAAATTACACATTGAACCCTCATTTTAAACTTTGGTTTAGTGTCTTTAAAGTTGACATAATATGTTGGAGAACAAAAACAATTTTTCATTAATTACAATTATTATAACAACACAATTATAGATAAACTACAGCAATAAATTTCACTTCCGCTAATATATATGACTAATAAAATTGAAATTAACCAATTCATCAAGTGAGATGAATTAAATTATGCATTTTATTAATTTAAAGAATTGCACTCTACTAATCACATTTTAATAATAGATGAACTTCTTGCATAGACTAAATAGTAGGATTTAAAATATAAGTGGATTATATTTTTATTAATGAGATAAAGATCGATTAATCTACTTAACTATATAAATTATATTTTACATTTTAATGTCATAAAACAATCTACTCTCATTAATAAAAAGTTTAAACGTGGAGAAACAACATTTTAACCAAAAGAAGGACATGGAACACATATGATCTTTATTTAATTATTATTAATTAATCAAAATTTCATTTTTCACCTTCTTTCTTTCCCTATTACAGAAAAACACATTTTTTTTGGATGGGTAGCTTGCATTGTTCCTTTTATTTTCCTTCACACATTTTATTAAATATTTTATCATATAACTCTTTATTCTTATTTCTGTCTTTCTTTTTTTTTACATTTACATGCACATATAAACCCCCCCCCCACACACACAGATATACTTTCTTAATCTTTAACTTCTATTTTCTTCATATTTTTCTTACTTTCATTGTTATATATACTAATAATGAGGAATTATGGATCTGTTTATTTTCTGTTTTTTAAAATAATTTTTTAATTTTTTAATTTTAAAAATAGAAGAATCTGTTTATCAACTTGTTTTTAGAATTTATTTTTAAAAAATTATTCTCTAAATATGTAATTTAAATATAAGAAAATAGAAATAATTCTTGTTCTAAATATTAATTTTTTAATTAAATGAAATGTTTCCTTATTTATTATATCAATCACCTTTTAATATTAATTTTTCTTCAATCTAAAAATAATTTTTGAGAATAAGAGAATAACTTTTAAAAACAATTTTTAAAAATACAAGAATAGAAACATATCCAAACACAACCTATATCTTTACTCCTAATTTTTGTAAAGAGCTAAACCTTGAGGTTCCATTCCCTCGAATTTTCTTTGTAATTGCCTAAAATGGAGTTAATTATATTTTATAATATTATATATTTATTTACTTACTTACTTATTTTTATTTATTTATTATTTAAAATAAAAATGTTATTAACTATATTTGATTAATCATAATTTATGACATACATATTTATTTATATATTTATTTACTTATTTTTATTATTCTAAATTTAGAGCATATGTTATCAATTAATTAAAAAAAGCATAACTTTGAAAAAATATATATAAGCTATAAGCTATTTAGAGTAGCTCATTAAATTAAAAATTATTTTTTTAATAAGTTAGTATGTTAAATACTTTTAAAAGTTAGTTTATAACTTATATATTCAAAATTATAAATTAACTTATTTATTACGCTAAACACAACCTAAATATTTTATCAAAATAAGATTTTCTTTCAAATTACATTAAATTTCTTATTCAAATTTTCTCCTTAAGTACATGAAATATTTTATCTAATTTGACCTCCTCTTAATCACATAAAACATGAATATTCATAATTATTAAAAGCTATTAGTTTTACAAATAATTTTTTTATTTTGCCATAACATTTTTCTCTTTTTATGAAACTTCTTGAAATTACTTGACCGATTTTTTTCTTTTTCCAAATACTTACTACTTGTATTTGATTAAGTATTTTAAATTTCAAATTCACTAAAAATATTCAATTAAAAAATAATGGAGCAGATTGCTTATCTATGAAAACAATTATTTTATTTTTTTTCTAATTTTGATTAAAATTTTTTGTTTATTTTTATAATTATAAAAATAGTTAAATAACTAGATGCATACACATAAAGATTAATGATCAAATTTTAAATATAATAAAAGATATAAAACTTTCAAGAAACATGGATTACCACTTAAGACAAAAGCCCTCAATTTTTTTGTCTATTATTTTGATTATGTATTAAAATAGATTTTAACATTCACAAAGTTTTAATGTCACAATTGAACTTAAATTTGATAGTTGATTATAGTTTCAATCGATATATTAAAATATAACATTTAAAATTTCTTAATAGTAAGTAAAATATTTTATAACTGTAATTTAATCATAGCATCAATTTATATTATTTTTACTAATTAATTGTAAATTGAATTGATATATTTATTACAATGTTATCATATGATTTTTTAAATATTTATAAAAGAATTTTCCATTTAAAGTTATTATATATATATATATATATATAATCCTCAAAAACTCTTCAACCCACAAACTTGACTGCTCCACCAAACTTAAAATTTTCAAATTTTGGAGTTGACAAATTTTGTTGATAAGTTGAGAAATAAAAATTTTTACAAATTTTATCACATTAATGTAGGTTTGAAACCTACATGAGTATCTTAGAAATTCTCTAAAAAATTTTGCCATACATAGTAAATATTAACACAACAGGTTGTCCTGTCGCATGAACCAATTCGCCTTAGTCAGTTGCCTGGGGTTTTGGAACCCTGGATTACCAGAAGGTACCATAGACAGCCCTTAATTTTATCAGTTTGTTCTACTGCAATGCTTGCCCTTTCTTTGAACGATTTTTTTTGTAAGTATCAGCTTTTCACTCTAAAAATAATATTTTTTTTCATTTTATACCATGTTTATATAATGAACATTATTTTTAAAACTTTTTCAATAATTAATATATTATTTTATTTGCTTAAGTAATTTTTTGTCATGTTTCTAGAGTTTAGTATAGATATGAATTTAAGAAAAATTCGAATTTTTGTGGAAAAAAATACTTGACTCAAAACTTTTTTAAAATCTGGGTAGAGAGAAAAAAAAATACTGGACTCAAAGGTTTTAAAATTTGGGTGGGTGGAGGAGGGAAAAAAAAAACAACTTTTACCAACTTACTCTTTATTTATGTATTGGCTTGTAAAAAAAGGATTTGGAGTTAAAATAAAATTAAAATGAATTTGAGGTTAATTTTAGAAAATTTAAAAATATGATTGACTTAAAAATTTCTTGCGTCATAAATTTATTAAGTTGTCAGTTATCATTTTGATTATTTAATACTTATAATTTAAGTATGAAAGAATTATCCTTTATATTAAGACACACATTTAGAAACTATATCCGTGCCATAATAATTAACAAAAACAAAATAATTCATAAAAATAAAAAATTCAAACCAAATTATACAAATAATAAAAAAGAGAAAAAAGAAAGTATCCTAATATATTCATAGTCGTAAAATTCGGGAGGTGTACGGATGAGCCCGGGAAGCTATACGTATGGCTTGACACAGAGGAATCACAGTTAACAAGAATCTTTGTCATCGTTTCCATGAATCCTTCTGCCGCTTCTCCATGAATGTACGACATCATAGGTCAAACTCCCACAAACCAAAATTACGAGGAAAATCAAAATCCTAAAAACAAATATTAGCAGCACCAACACATTGAGAATGTGCCCTGGAATCGGTTCTTGGTGATGCTTCTTCTTTATTATATCATCATCCAACCTTCCCGCTAGGATGAAGAAAGCAAGAATAAAACCAACCGCTAGGATCACCTGCAATGTACCAGCCAAACATTCATCCATTCTATTCAGCTCCTTGTTATTTCGACCTGTCCCATCCAATGATAGGGTTAAAAGATATTAATCTCTAGGGGTCAAAAATCCAAATTTTATAAAATATATAATTTTTAAATTTTTAGGAACTCAATATATAATTAATGGAGCTCGTTGTGTTACAATTTTAATTAGCGGATTTTGTGAGACTGTATCATAAAATTCGTAATTTTTAATATAAAATTTATATATTTTTTTCAAATAGCATAAGGTATGAAGTATTACTTTTTACATAAATTTCATAATTTTTTGATAAACTCTATAACATGAATGGTGAAATTTGTTCATGAAAGTTTCAGGAGTTATTATGAATTTCACAAAAAAGTTACAAAACTTTATAAAAAATAAATAAAAGATCTGTATGAAAAATTATAGAATTCTTATCGTTAACTCTTATTTTAAGATAGTACTAATGAATAACTTAAAATTTAGAATCCGCGGGTCCTCTGTCTCGTCCGATTTTGATAACAACCATATATCAGTGGAATATATATAAGAAATCCATCAAACGAAAGGAAAACAACGTACCATATGGAGTGAACTGCACGAGGCTCATGGCTGAAGCAAATTGGTTCTGAACCCTACAGTTGATAAAAAGGAAATTTTGGATTCATGTCGTCCTTATTTATATTAGGCCTATGAAAGATAGTTTCAAAGGAATTTGACTTTTTATTCCGTTAAAACTTCTCAATTGATTTTAGAAAAAATAATTATTGGATAAATTTTGGCTGACTTAGAAGTTGTTGTATACTCCAACTATAATATCTTTTCTTAATTCTCTCGATAAATAAAGACATGTTGTTGATCTTTGTAATTTTTAATATCTTGAAAATAAAAAAACGATATTGTGTATAAATTCTATAAAATTGACAAATAAAAAATAAATTGATAATTATTTTTTATTTATTAAATTAAATTAAATAGGATTGCTAGCAAGTCAAGTTACCTTGCAAGAGAATCAACTCAAATGGAATTTTGATTCAATACATCAACCTGATAAAATAAATGAATGATATATGAGTTGAATTATTTGACTCATGATTTGAATAAAATGAGTTTGAACTAATAGAAGTTTAAAATAAAAAATAAACATATATTCTCTCCGTTCCTTTTTATCTGTCGCATTTTGAAAAAGATTTTTATTCATTTTTATCTGTCGCTTTAGAATTATAATGAAATATTAAATATTTTTTTTCAAATCTATCCTTTTCTTTCATTAATAAATATTTTATTATTATACACTATTAGTCAACTTACATTTATTTCTTTATATTTTTTTTTTATTTTCAATTATCTTGAATTTTGTGCATAAAAGGTAATCTTGTAAAATTCATTAAAAATAAATAAATTTAACTACTTTTTTAATATGTGTGAAATCGATTAATGGTGATGGATAAATAGGAACGGAGAGAGTATATAAATGGGACATATCAAGTGAAATCATTACTTTTACATGAGAGTAAGAGAATTGCTTTTCTATGAAAGTAAGAAAAATGAATTATGACTATTAGATTTTTCATTAATATCTAAGATGAAAATATAATTGAAAGATCATATAATCACTTAAAAAATTTATATAATTTTATATTTTAATCCCATGCCTATAAACAAAAGATATAATGATCATAATTCACTTTTCTCATACTCGTATAAAAATAATGCTCTCACTTTCAACATTTCCCATATGTATGTTTGTATATGTGTGTGTATACATCGTGCTATATATTTTATTCAAAAAAACATGATATATATATATATATATTGAAATAAAATATTTAACAAAATTATATTCTAAAATCTATAATAATATATATTTTTATTGTTAAATATATTATTTCAATATTTTTAATAAGTATTTTAAATATTATTTTGTGAAAAAATAAAAATATTATATCAGCCATGGTTGATAATCTTGTATTTGTGGACTAACTTTATACCATTAAGAAAGTGAAAGTGAAAGTTAAAGGTGAAAATTTTAATAAATAATTTATTAATTTTAATTTTATAATTCAAATAATTAAGCAAATAACTTTAAATTTTATTTTCTCAAACAATTTAAAATCTTGATTCACAACAAAAAATTGTATCTAATTTCTCTCGGCATCTCCATTTCTTCACCTTAAACATATGAGTAACAATATAATAATATTAAACTTAGTCATCTTTTATTTTTTTTATTCTACACTATTAAATTTGTAAATATATTCACTTTTGTAGTTTTTAAGTTATTAAATAATCAAAAAATTCAAATATTTTAATTTATCTATTTTATGCTGTCAAGTTTCTAAATATATTCACTTTTTCAAGTTTTTAAGCTATTAAAATATCAATAAAGTATTCTGTTATTACAATTTATTTGAGCTAATGAGTCTATCAGGATTGCTCATGAGCTTAATTGCAACTGAATTTGAGCTGAAAAAGTTAGCTCAAATGGAACCTGAATTGAGTCATGAAGTAAAAATATTTAAAGTAAGTCAAGCCTAAACTAAGATTAACTTAACTTTACTTGTTGCCACCATAAGACGGGAGAGAGGTGTGTTATGGTCGAATCATTTAAAAATTTCTTTCTGTGTCTTCAGTAGTTGCTGCTCGTTTGAAGTCAAACGATGACCAATTTTATATAGAATAGAACACTAATTTTAGCATTCCAGGAAAAATGGAAATATATAAGCTTAGGACAAACGCGCATCATATTCTAACTAATGTAAGTAAATAGATACTCTAGTATGTGTATTAGGTTACACAACTGCCACCACGTTAATATTAAGCTTGAGGATAAATTTTGAAGAGAGTACCCAGAGAGGAGAAAAAACAGAGAAGTGAATGTCTTATCACAAGTTTTGTGAAATATTTTTGTGTAATCTAATAATAATAATAATCAAACTTAAAACAAATGTATATAATAATGACTGCTCAGATCTCTAATTAATGTAAGTATATAAACAGGTACTCTAGTATGTGTGTTAGGTTACACAAATACCCCCGGGTTAATATTAAGTTTGAGGATAAAATTTGAAAAGAATATCCAGAAAGGAGAAAAAACAGAGAATTGAACGTCTTATCGCAAGTTTGTGAAATATTTGTGTACTCTAAATAATAATAATAATAATGACTGCTCAACTAATAATAATAATAATAATAATAATAATAATAATAATGACTGCTCAACTAATAATAATAATAATAATAATAATAATAATAATAATAATAATAATAATGACTGCTCAACCAACGATATCTTTTCTTATGACCTTGTCCACCATTGAGTAAGCTTCATAGCTCTTCACCTCAAATTAAGACTGGAAAATATCATACAATGGCACACCCAATTTACTTCTCTCTTCATAGGTCATGAACTCATAGGGTAGACTGATGACCCTGTTCAAAACCATTGTCATAATTTTCCAGAACAGTAATGCAAGTTAACACTTATTGTTACATTCTTACCCCCTCTACCAGGTGAAATCCAGAACTCTGAAGAACTATCCGAGCGTTTGTTTCACAACTTAAAGTAGATGTGGAAGTTGCATTTTTGTTATCACAGTGGTGATCGACCACCCATGGATACTCAAATTTAATACTCGAGTCAATAAGTGACTTGATAAAGCAAGGTGCTCAAAAAGACGAGTTCAAAACACGGGTTGGGTGCCCTTGATGCAAAAGCCTGTCTTACATCTCGTCTGCGTGTAAGCCTTGCATTAATTTTACAAATCCTACATGGAAACTTGGCTGTGGGCCAAATCATGAAGGCCTCTATTCGATTGGATCATCAAAACATAGCGTGTGCGCGTGTGCCGCACGTCCATGAGAGATGCAGCATCTTATTCATGTGATCTGTGATCTATCCCATAAGAAAACAGAAGATGCCCCATACATTGATACAGTGTAAAGTAGCAATAGTACAAGTGCACCCATTTATCACTAAGGAGAAAAAAGAGAGAGAAAATGAAAAATTTAACCAAAGGTTGGGAGATGAGGTGTTTGACAGAACCATCCTACAAAGGTCCTGGAAAGACTTCGATCCTCAAAGGGAGAAAATAACTGATTTTACTGATAGTACATGAGATGCTGAGTGGTCGGAACCCCTGGGAATCCGGCAGAATAACTAGCACCAGGACCACCCATCCCCATGGCTGCCTGCTTCAGGGCAAGCTGACCCTGCTGATGCATAAGGGCTTGTGCACCACCCATTTTGTTCAATGCAATTTGACGTTCATATGCAGCAAGATCAGCAACGCCAGGCATATGTGCAGCAGTAGGAGGAGGAAGTGGAGTGGACTGTGTTCCTGGAGGAGTCGGTTTGCTGCCCCATGAGCACTGCAACAGATTAGATTATACACAACAAAATTTAGCAACTTTGGAGTATGAAATTCCAATTACTTTACATAGGACTGAAAAATGCAGGCTAAGCTCAGTTGACAAAGGTTTAACGGCAAAGAAAATGCATTGAGCATTTTACTTACAGTTCCCAGATTTGCAAATCACAAGGCAATCAAACACCTAATGACGTGAATTAGACTATGTAATACATTGAAAACAGAAAACTATAAAAAGCAAGATGAAGCTCTTAGTTCAATAGAGACATTTGGTTGCTTCAAGAGTAATGTGCAATGGACAGAATCAACTGATAACCTCCAATTTTTTAAGAGAACACAAGTAAACAATGTACAATAAATGGAGAGTCATTGACAAAATATATACTGCCAATACCTTGATAGGTTTGCCAAAAAGAATCCGAGCATTACCCAGCTGTATAGCAAGAGCTGCTTCTGCATGTGTACTGTATCTCACGAACCCAAAACCTTTATCACCTTGCACCCGAACATCTTCAATTGTTCCAGCACCAAGCGCATGAAACAGATGGTGAAGATCAACATAAGTAGCCTAAAATATTAAAGGCAACTTTAAAACTTCCACTGAACATACAATAGTAAATCAGGTTATTCAAGCTAAGAATTCTCTCCTACACCATTAAACAATTCATCATCAGATAGCAGAGGATCCAGATAAACAAAGAGGACACACAAAGGACAATCTGTCTCTCTCTAGTGCAACCTAAATTATAGGCAGATGTAAATCATATAAGATATAGCACATAATCTCACAGAATTTAGTGGCCCTCTGCAACTTCCCACTACAGGTGAGTAGAAACCAGATGATCCAACTTCAATGCATCAATAAACTTTTGGTTATCATACATAGTAAATTTAAAATCTAGAGGCCACAAAGCAGCAGGCAATAACAATTTAGACCCTAAATTCAGCTAGTGTGGGCTGAATCACAACTTATCTCTGCACATTGTCATAGTCAGAGATGCTTTATAACTATTTGCACATAAATCAACATTGCAAAAACAGAAAGAATTATTAGATATAGGTATTAGAGAGAGATACAGTAATATATATATATATATATATATATATATATATATATATATATATATATATTAAAACTACTAATACTTGCCTCTGGAGCAAGATTGCCAACATAAACAGTGGTATATTGAGGATTCTTCTCTGGAGCATCATCACTGGTCATTTCTTGACCCTCTTCTGTGCAATCAAAATACCAGCAAAGCGAAACCATTAGGACCATAAACCAAGAGAAGTCTACAATCAAGTCACTTCAACCAACAATGGAGCAGATAGGAATATTATGTTAAAACTAAAAGAAGATAAACTACAAAAGATATACCATTTGCTTGAAAAGATAAATAAAAAGTATGCCATTGCAAGTGATCTTGTTTCAAATAACAACACAAAAGCAACAATCTGAACCGAGGAAAAATAAGAGACCCCAAAAATCAACACTTTATTTAAAAAATATTCTTATCTCACCAGATGTTCCACTAGTGAATTCTGCAACACTTTTAGAATCTGAACTCTGTTTATCATCATTGGAACTAGCCCCCTTTGTGGCCCAGTTACAACGAATCTGTCTGCTTCCAAGCCACTTCCCTGAAATGCCAGAAAAAGGCATTGATGATTTCCTATACAATTAAGGCCACAGATGTTGTAATTTAGAACTGCAGACATTCACAAAAACTGAAATAGAATGTCAAATTTTAGAAATTAAAAAAAAAAATGATGAAAATCATCATACCATTTAGATCATTTATGGCACTTTGGGCTTCCTGGCAAATTATACAACACAACCAAGACAAAATGAACTAAGATTGGCAAAACAGACTTAAAAAATATTTGAAAGAAAGAAAGACTCAAAAAATAGCAACCAAATGATAAAATATGGAAATAGTCAAAAGATTTCATGCCTGCTGATTACGAAAGGAAACAAAACCAAACCCCCTAGAACGCCCAGTCTTCTGATCCCACATAACCCTTGCATCCCTGTCACAAGTGTTACATTAATATTGATTAATAATCATAATTTTTCTTTCCTAGGAATTAATAATCATAACTGCTTACAGTTGTAAGTATTTTTCCTATTAATATTGATTCTTAGATGGGAGAAATAAGATGCCAATAGAAAAGAGAATTACAGAGGACCAGGGAAATGGACTTACGAACAACTAGAATATACAGAGAAGCAAGCAAACAATGTAGCATCTGTAACCTCAGGGCTAAGATCACCAACAAAAATATTAAAGTGTCCTGAATGCCAAAGAAAGAGCAATTGGTAAAATATAAATGAAAACCCACTCAGACAGTCAAGTAAAAGGCAGTTGGTTAATAACCTGATGTATCCTCCCTCTGGCCACTAGCATAGGCCCAGTTAACTTTAATAGGCTGCCCAAAACTGCAGATAACAAAATATGAATATCAAACCAGGAAAATTTGTAGCTGGATGTTCTTTAAGATTTTCACTCACATATGCCTCCCATTTAGAGTTACTATTGCAAGTGCAGCAGATCTGCGATCAAAGTAGTCCACAAAACCATAGGATGACTGCGGCCATAAACCATAAGCAGATCATCATCACAATGAGATTGCAACAGTAACAAGTACAGCATGACAAACATATACACGTGGCCAGTGCAGTTTTAAACACATCCCCAGAATTTATATTAGAAAGCAGAGGATGTATCACATACAACTGACTGTTCCTTTTCTTACCCTATAATTCTTGTTAGAAAGGTCGTTTTATGTCCCAAAATCATTTTAAACCACCTCCCCCCCCCCCCAAAAAAAAAAAAAAGAAGAAGAAGAAGAAGAGGAGGAAGAAGAAGAAGACTAACCTTCTCTTTCCTTATCAGTTTGCATCCTTCAAGGGGACCTGTACTTAAGAAAACCTCCTGAAGCAGGGATTCTGTAACCTGGGGATGAATGTTGCCAACATACCTACACTTCCCATTATTGATTAGAAATATAACCAAATACAAAGCAAAGAAAAAATGAATGCTGCCCATCAATTATATAAACAGAAACACAAAGAAATTTCTTTAAAAAGATAAAAGGCAATCTACACTAAACCTTATCGAAGAGGTAACAAAGTTAAAAAAGTGAAGTCCAAAGCATCTAATATAACAAAACAAAGAAATCACAATCAATAAAAAAAAAAATTAGGAAAAGAAAATGCCAATAAACACTCACACACTGCGGCATGAACTTGAATCAAAGCCAGGTGGTAGATTTCCACTCAAGATAGGCTCTATCTGCAAAATAAAAATGTAATAAACAAAAGAAGAAAAAAGGGTAAACTAAGTCTTCAAAACCAGGTACGCTCCTCACAAGCAACTGATCTAACTAAAGAAGGAACCAAAAAAAGTTTCAATGAAATAGACAGACAACCTCCCCACCATTCTTTCACCTACAGATTCCTATGACATAGTTAATAAAGTTAATAAATTAGTGTCAAACAGGCTCCTTTGCTAACAGCACCAGTCACAAAACATAGTAACTACCTCCATACCAAGTAAACTCTACTTCGAAAACGGATAATATGATATAAGAAAATCGCAGGCTATCATCACATCGTTCTAAATGAGCTACCAAACTTCTCTAGCGTGAAAATAGGCCCAACACCGACACACTGAAGACCACAAACATGAAACACATTGCAGATGACACAGAACTAAGAAAACATAATGTAATTCCGTAGTAATACAGAGGTAAACAAGCCATGAATCACCATCATAAACAGAAAATGGCCTTTTAAACCTTACAAAATACACCAAACAACTGAAAACACCCAGTGAACTGGGAGAGGGAAATTTTCTCACTTCACGGATAAAACGAAATTCCTCCATAGCAGAATTCCACAATTTTTTTTCAGGAAAAAAAAAAAGAGTTCAATGCACTACAGTAGGTTCAATTCTAACTAAATACATTAAGGTGATCAATTAAATTGAACAAGAATCGGGAAATTCAGCTGCAAACCATACTTCACAAGAAAATTGGTTACAGATTGTGGGCAAACAAAACCTATAGAAAAAATCATCGTACAAGTAGAATAAGAGGATGAACCTGAGGGGCGGCTAGGAGACCAGGATGGTGATAAAGAGACTGCTGCATCATGGCATGCTGTTGCTGTTTGAGCCTCTGTGGCTGCATCTTTGAGGTAAGTAAATGTGCAAATATCTAGGGTTAGGATTCCAGAAACTATGAGGAACAAAATGGAAAATTCAGGAAAATGAACGGAAGTGGGGAAAGAGAAAATAAAAAACAAAAAAGAAAAGAAAAGAAAAAAGAGGAAAACCCTCGAAAGAGAGGGCTCAGGGAAGAAGGCAGGCAACGAAGAGGACGAAGATGATAAAACAGCTCAACTTATACATAGAAGAAGCGTTATAAAGGGGGTTCCATTTTCCATTTTCCATTTTTTTTTAAAAAAAAATCAATGAAAATGTTGATCGGATTATTAGTTTTCTATTTGTTAAAAAAAATTATAAGTGTGTATGAAAACTATTTCCATAAATTGTTCTATACATTGTAATTGTAATTCAATTCAAATTCAAAATATATATAATTTAAAAATATAAATAACAGAAATAATTTTTAGATAATTTCTTAATTTATTATTTATTCTTAATATCAATTTTATAATTAAATAAAATATTTTCTTATTTAAAATATCAATCAATTTTTATTATTTATTTTTAAATCAAAAACCATTTTTAAAAATAATTCTTTTAGACCAGAATGTGTAATTTTTCTAATATATTTTTTTTTTAATTTTGGGTGATTGGGATTTTGCCCATTCACTTTAAAAGTTTAGCAAATAACGCTCATAAGTTATTATTCATTTAATTAATCCTTTATTTAATTATATATTTTTTATTAAAAAATTAGAACAACATTAGATATCGTGCTTATTTATCAAATCATTTTTACAAATTATTTTAAATTTATTTTTATCTATTTAATTATAATTTATATAATTAATTTAATTACATAGCATAATAATTATTGTTAAAAAAATCATGTGATATATCAACTTATACAATATATGAATTATTAGATTCCATGATTTATACTGGTTTAAAATCTATTCCTCTATTATGATGGGATTATAGAGTGGTTTACATAATCTTCATTTGGGTTGGCAATTTTGGGTGTGTTTGAATGTGTTTTTCTTTTGGTATTTTTAAAAAGTATTCTTAAAAGTTATTTTTAAAAGTTGTTTTCTTTTTCTTAAAAATTATTTTTGTATTAAAGAAAAGTAATATTAGAGGGTAATTAATATTATAAATAAAAAAATATTACATTTAATTAAAAAATGATATTTAAAATAAGAAAACAAGTTTAAAAAATAACTAAAAGTTATTTCTGCTTTTTTGTTTTTAAATTATATATTTAGAAAACAGTTTTTAAAAATAAATACTAAAAATAGGTTGTCAAAAAAAATTTTATTTTTAAAAATAGAAAAAAAAAAACAAGCCCTTTGCCTCCAAAAATATTTTTAGTGTCTCACTCTAAAGTTTTAGTTGATACGCTTCTTTAGAAATCTCCTTGGCCTCTTCCCTGTTTGGCTTTGTTCCTCCAATGTGATAGTTATCTGATTTGAAATTGGAAAGTATCTATTAATCATATTTATCGAGAATGTAATCATTATATACATTAACCAACTGTTGCAAGTTTAGGACATGATTTGGACTTGAAAGTTATGGAATGCGCCTTTAGAGTTGAAAATGTTATTATATGGTGATGTGATTGGGATTTTTATCCTATTAGTAATTAAATTGTATTTTCCTTTTTATTTGTGGGTTAGGTCCATTTATTAAAAAAGAGGCTCCACTAAAATTTAACATAACTGATTAAAAATAGTTAATTAAATAAATAGTGAGTTAATTTCATATTTTAAAATAATTTAATGATTAAATTTCAAAATTTTAATGTTGATAGACTGGTAAAATTAATCAATTAAAGTTAATCTTTTTACATTTTTCTTAGTTTTGTAATAAAAAATAGAGCATGATTTTGATGGGTGAATTTTTTAAAGTTAACACTTATTATTGTTCCTATAAAATGCAATTTTATTTAATTTTTATTTTCAAAAATATTTTTTATTATTTTTTCTCCTAACTTATTTAAATTTGTTTAATTTCATTGCCAAAAAATATTTTTTTATCAACATTGTTTCCCACTTATTCAAAAATTTTCAATTTCATTCTTTTATTAGTGTGTGCATCAATCAAATTAATGATAAAAACAAAATAAAATGAATTTAAATAAATAAATGAAGAAATTAGAAAATTCTAAAAAGGAAATTGAGTAAATTAAGAAAAGAAAATTTCCAACAATTTTGGTCATCGCAGGCCCAACAAAAATCAAATAGCCCAAAGCCCGGTTGTCAAAATAGAGTAACAGCCCAAATGTGGCATGATTTCTCGAATCAAAGTCCACTCTCTTGGAAGATGAACAAGCCATCAACATTGGCAATAACTTGCAAGGCAGTTTGGGAAAGATGGAAGACAAAATAGATAAGAAAAGGAAACGACCGTGTTTGGATATATTTTTACTTTTATAATTTTTAAAAATTATTTTAAAAAAATTTCTCAAAATTTTTCTTCAATTAAAATAAAATAAAAAATAAAAAGTGATCGGTGTTGTAAATAAAAAATATTTCATTTAATTCTAAAATAAACATAAAAAATAAGAAAATAAATTTAAAAAACAACTAAAACTTGTTTTTACTTTTCTGTTTTTCAATTATATTTTTAGAATTACAATTTTTAAAATAAGTTTTGAAAATAAGTTATCAAGTAAGTTCTTCTTTCGTTTTTAAAAATAAAAAATTATTTTTAAAAATAGTAAACAAACAAACCAAATAATTCTGTAAATGGGATAATTTTTTGTAGTAAATCCCATTTTTTGTCTACATAAAATTCATTTTTCTCATTTTTATCCCTATGAAATGTTTTGTATTGATTTTGTCCATATAAAATATTAAATCATCCAATTTTGTTTCTTTTGTTAATATTTTTATGAAGATTAATTTCTCAATTTTACTCCTTCAAAGATAGAATTAAATAAATTAATATTTTATAGAAATAGGATTGAAATAAAATATTTTACATAAATGAAAAAGAGGTTTTTCTCTCTCTTTTCCTTTCCTTACAAAAAATGGAAGAAGTGGAGCGAAAAAAAAAAAGAAAAATTCTAAGTTGTGGTGATAAACTGAGAATTGAACCAAATACACGCATCTTTTAACTACTAAGTTTAAAAACTTTTTCTCCTTCTTCTTCTTCTTTTTTTTTTTTTTGAGGAAAGCTCAACATTTTAGAAGTTTGAAATTTTCATTTACAAACTATCTTTTTTCTCTCAATTCTCAAGTAGAATGATTCGAGCGAAAAATATAAAATCTAGTATAAAAATAAAATTTAATGATAAAAATAGCTAATCCTTGGAAGAGGTCAAGCTATTTATGAATTATCCATTCTTATTTTTTTAGGCGTTAGAAAATAAAAATGAAATTTATAATAATCAAACTCGTAACTCCGTAACATACAACAAACTTAAGATTGGCTTTTAATGTATACTATGTAAATATGTTAGAATCGGGTGTCCTACCTAATCTATGGCCTACCGTACACTTAAATGGCTAGATCAAATAGGCCACTTGAATCCGTTAGCATTGTACTTTTAAATATCGTATGGGACCAGCTCATTGGAGTAGTGAATCCACGAATTGACTAATAAATTTACTCGATTAAAAATATAGGATTGAGAATATATGTAAATTTTTTTAGAAAAATTTATAATTTTATAGCAGTTAAAGTGTAATATCTATATAATTTTGAATTAATTGAAACATGTATTTTTCTTTTAAAATTATCATCTCTTTGTATGTTTAACTTTTGTTGTATTACTTTTGTATTTTTTATCCTAAAATAAGTTATTATATATATAGGATTTAAATTTGAATTAAATTAACTGTATACTATTACCTACTCATATGCTGCTATATTAATAAAAATTTATTAAAAATTCTTTAGTACAATTAAATTTTTTTAATTATTATTATTTTTAAATAACATTTTATTCTAACAATGAATTAAATTTATATATATGTAAACATGTAATTTTTATTTTTTTAATGTAAAACTGATTTATCCAATAAATTAATGATTAAATTAGTTAATCAGCAAACCAATGCCTTGATCGGTTTAATAACTAATCTGGTTTTGAAAAACTGTGGTTCATATCCCAAGTGGAGCAACTGATCAATCGGCAGGCGTTAAGATTAGGAGTTTACTCTTCCATGTTGTCGCTCATTCAAATTTACCTCGTAGTCGTTGAGCGAGTAAATTATATTAGAAAGCTATTATTGGATAATGAAAAGTCATTAAAAGGCTAAAATATTTTATGGCTTTCCGGAATCGTTTAATTTATACGAGAAATAATTTTTTATAAAAAATTAAATATATTAAAAATATTTTTTTATAAAATTTTTGAAAATATTTAATTGACATATAAAAGTTAAAAAATACACTTCGAAATAACTTTATATTTCATTTATTTTAAATTTAAATATTTTTAAAGTATTAATAAAATAATTATTATATCTTTAATATTATTATAATATAAATTAATAAATTTTAATTATTATTAAATTTAATAAAACTAATTTTTATTACATCCATAGATAGTATAAGAAAGAAAATTTCTTAGAAAATTTTATTTTTTTTAATTTTTTTATATAATAATCAACCAAACAGTCTATTCTTTTTTATTTTTTAAAAAATAAAACTTTCCATATTATTAAAACAAACCAAACCACTTCTTGAAAAGAGTAATGCCATAAAAAACTACACATTTTAAGAAATTCATTGCATTACATTTAATATATTATAATTCAGTTATTTTAAAATTCAAAAACAAACATTTAACCTTTTAAGAAATAAAATATTCAACCTCTTAGGAAATAAAATATTATAGTATTACTCAATTGAAAATAGATATATCTGCTCAGGTAAATTACTAATACATCATAGTAACCATGGCCAATGAAAGGTTAAAAATATCACTAATTACGGATTTATTGTTCATTAAACTTAAAAAGCTATTGATGATTTGCATGTTCAACGAACAGATAACTTCACAAACAACATTGAATCCATAAATTCAATGATTACGAACTAATAATGCTAACCAATAGTTAGAGATTCATCAAAAGTTTCCATCCAACCACCCAACCAACCATATATATAATCCCAAAAGCCTAACAAACATTTTAAGCATGGAATTGCAACAAATGACAATAATTGACAAAATTTGCATAGAACAGAAGCTGCCGCTGCTGCTTTACATCTGTGGTGACTGAGCAGCCAACCCCAGCCATGGCTGCAATTCACCTGACTTGCCAGAGACCGCCATTGGGCTGTTTGTTTGATATGGTGCCCTTGCAGCAATTCTGTAAACCAACCAAAAGAGAAAAATAAGAACAAATTACAATATAGTACACAATCTTACAACTTATAATTCGGAACGAATTAGACTCACCTCTCCTCACATTTAATCTAATTACACTCGTGCCCCTCTATTTTCTTAAATATAAACTTGCATCCCTTGTTCTTGTGTTTTAAAACTACAGTCACCTCAAATAAGGAAAGTTAGATTATGCTTCTGAAGAATAGGGGGGGCAAGTATAATTAGACTAAACTTCACAAGAGATAAGTGTAATTTGCCTATAATCAAAGAATGTTTCAATCACCCTATTTTCGAGTACATACCTATCCTTTCTCTTCTCCAAGAACCGATGAAGTGAATTTTTCCTAGCAATTGGTAGATCTACAAAAAGAACAAAGTTATGATCAAAAACACGTTAAAAAAATGACAAAATTTCCATCTCTAAAAGGTTATTTCTAATTCTGGAGAGCTCAACCTCGAAGATTCAATGTTTCACTATCAAATTTTGTATTTGTTCTTAGATCCGTCTTTTCTTAGTCTAAATCTCAAAACAAATTAACGATCCTCAGGTGAAAACACTCAACTTGTGTTTGTATGATCTAAATTTCAGGCCAATTCCATGATCTAAATGTGAAAATGCTATTCCTTAAGAGATTAAGAGGATCGAGCTCTTCACAGAATTACCCTTAATGGAAATATTGCAGTCGAAGATCATTACCGCAAACAACAGGATGGCCCGGTAATTGAGCATGTTCTTGAGTGGAAGAATTGTTGCCGGCCTTAGGGATGATGTTCACATTAGCAGAAACCGGAGTGCTTGGAAATGAAGGCTGGTTTTGCTTTTGGGGGTTCAAGTTGTTGGCAAAGGACATGAGCTCCTTGGCCTTCTCAGCAGGAAAATCATCAAACACAATAACTTGTCCACCATAAAAGATTGTCAACTGAGCAGCTTTAGGCTCTCCAGCAGCAGACTTAGTGACACTGCAGATCATGAACCAAATCATGCATAAACAGCCGTTTCCAAACATCATAGTACAAAAGTTTGACAAAGTTCAAGAAACCAAGTGGACTAACCTTGAGTTTGCCATGTTTGGAAGCAAATTCCTCGCAGAGAGGCTTCTTGGTATCATGCAGTGTTCCTTGGTTGGGAATAAGTTCATGGTTGTTGCAGATTGAGAAGATATCTCAGCTGACCCTGGAGAAGATTTAAGAAATTATAAGATTCTAAGCCAAGCCAATCTGGGATTGAGCAAAATATACTTATAAATTATTTTGAAAAAACATCTCATACAACACAGAACCATGAAACATTTTGGACAGAAATAGAACAAACTTGTTAGCAGCTACCGAGAATTTCCAGGAGAGAATATCGGGCAGTTAACATAATCTGTTTGTTATCCATATCTCAAAAATATTATTAGGATTTATATATTTATTTTTTCCCCTCTTTTTCCCTATATATTTGTTGATGTGAATCATGTGATTAAATTTCCTAAAAAATAGCAGAAAATGGCATAAAGGGGGTGACTAATTCATACTAAAGATCTGTTAATTTCAACTAAAATTTTCACTATATATACTAAGCAAAGACACCAAAAACTTCAGACGCAGGGCCACAAAATGCTGCTTTGTTCTAGAATTCCTTCAATTAAATTCCAAACAGAAGAAAGAGGAAAGGCATCAAAATTCCATTTCTGTTCCTTATCTGTCTATCTCAGTTTAATTTCTCGGGAAACAAACAAACAGTTAACCGGAAATCCCAAAAAAATTTCCAAAAACCAAAACGATAGCTTGGGAATCGGAATAAAAGAAGACATACCAGTTCCTTCCATGTTGCATGTCATCCCAAGTGTAAGATCTCCAAAAGAGCCCTTCTCCTTGAGGTACTGGCTCAACAAACTACAAGTCTGAGAGAAACTCGACTTCTCCGGCAACTTCGCCGGCCTCTGGCCGGAAAGGTCCGAATACTCCGACGAGCTCGACATTTTTCCCGCCAAATCCTGAAAGAAAACGGATACAACCCCGAGAAAAAAAAGACAACCAACGAATCCTAGTACAGAGAATCACAGAAATCGAATGCTTCCACGGCGGATCTCCGCAACTTTTAACACAGACAGAGAAGATGAAGCGAGAGCACAGAGAGCGGATGTTTTGATCAAGAAACTGGAGCTAATATATGTGTATAAATAAATATAAATAGAGAAATGGAAGGGAGGCTTTTTCTTGAATAAATTTAAAAAATTTGTATTAATAATTGGGTGAATAAAATAATGTCGGGATTGATAATTTCGGGGGGAGCAAAATAAAGCACGAGGAATATATGGGTTTTTTAAAAGTATGGTTCTTGATTAGTTGGGTTTCGTCGACTCCCCCATTGTAGCTGTCTCCGAAGGAAGTCTAATATAAGATTTTTGCTTTTTTTTATAATGTCAGGTTTTGTTTTGGGCAATTCAACCACGTGTTCCTTGCGTCGGGGAAACGGAAACGGCGAGCCTTTGTCGTTGTCCCTACTCCCTGCCCTCTACTACATTGTATTTACGTATTTGCCTCTGCTTTTCACGCGCAGGCAGCGCCCGTTAGTGCCAACCGGATGGGTCTCGTGTGTTTTCCTTTTCACATTACTACAACGACAATTCAGTCTACAAACTCGAATTTAATTTATTTGTTTATTTATGATTAAAATCACAATTGAATCAATTTTGATCCTCTAAATTGCATATCCATAAAGTAAACTTAAGTCATAACAAAATTATTACGTGAGAAAATTTATCATGTAGAATGATTTGCTTTCATTGAACTTTTTATGACAAATTATTATTTTTTTCTGACATGCCAATCAAAAGCATTTTAATAAGGTAATCTCATAGCACTACATGAACATGTTAGAAGAAAAATTTTGAAGGAGCTAACATATGATTGACAATTTCAAATAAAAATATTTTGAATTTTGGATTATATACATATAAATTTTATAAAGCAAAATTAAAATTTAGGAAATTTTTTATAAGCCTAAAGGCACCAAAGCCAATGAGATATCACCTGTCTTGTCCCATAATAAGTACGTAGTGATTTGTGTTACTTATAGTTACAATTAAAAAAAAATTAATTTTGAAATATATATAGAAATTTCTCCAATTTTATAAAAAAATTATTACTAAATTTATTTTAAAATTTTGATTAAAGGAACATTAATTTTAACTATTAGAACTTAGTTGAAGATCAAAAGAATTACTCTAAGACTAAGCTGTCCGTCATTTATTTATATATGCTTTCGTATTCATTTTACTCTAAAATTTCAAGTCTTCCTCAAATTTGTCTTTACAAATAGTTTTTGCTTGCATATTTTTCTCATACATACTGAATTTAATATTTAAGTTATAATGACTAACTTAAATCTATGAATTTATAACCAAGCAAAGAATTTAGTTTTCAAGCTTTAATATATACATTTTTACAATTTATTTGATACACTTATCTTATGTTATTAGTATTTTTTTAAAGCCATTTAATGGAGCCTATCTTTTCTAGTGCTTTTGGACAATTGTCATAATCTAATTCTAGTTGTGATCGCTGTGAAACTCAATGATCTAATCCTAGTTGTTGTAATCATCGTGAAACTTAATTATTCGATTTCTACCAACTTAACTTATTTTTCTTATTAGTATGGTAAAGCATGTGTGAGCTAATAATAGAAGATAATCTTGCAATGAGGAGAAAATAATAGAATTTCATTTACTAAAATGTTCTTACAATAAAATTAAATCTACTTATGTTCCATCCATATTCGAGAATAAGTTAATTTAACTAACTTTGGATAAGATTATTACAATCCTTTAAATTTTAAAATATTTTTATATAAGAATAATAGACTTCCATAAAGATAAAACTTTATGAAAGGAATAATTAATTATTTTAGTGAAATTGAAAGTAAGAATTTTATAAGGAATAAATGAGAATAAGGAAATAAAATCAAATGTTTAAAGAGTAAATATCATTAAAGTTGAATCTTAGAGTATGGAAGAGATTTAGGGTTACTTTTTCAATTTTCCTTCACCCTATCCCTTTTTTATTCTCATTTAACAACCCAAATTTCCTATTTTCCTCCAAAAGACAAACCCTAACCTTTACCTCGTTCATCTTCCTATTCCTCTTCCATTATCCACAAAGGCAAATCTTTATGAATCACTTGCATTCCTTAATTTAGCGAGGTTTCTTTTCTATTTTCTTGAAAACTTGTGAAATAGAAGCTTTTTACCTCAAAGGAAGAAATTTGAGTTCTAACTTAGGAGATTTAGTTTTTGGATGATTAGGAGCAGTTAAAGCATAATTATTTCTAGCTAGAATCTCCTTTATACAATGTGAATAAGTATCTTAACTAAATTTGGATGGGTTTGTTTGATATAAGTTGTTTAAGGATACATTTTTTATATTTTAATCAAGTCTTGAGAAAATGGGGTGATATATGGGTTTTGACTTGATTTTTATCATGAATCTCATATGTATTATGATGAAGATGTAATATATGGTGAAATGGATATGAATAGTAGTTCATAGGATAAAATTTTGGTGTTAAAATCTCATATGAATAGTATATTTTGATGAAATTTTATAGAATATTAAGTTATAGTTAACTATACCCCAAAAATATATTTTCTATAGAAACATAATCGACTATATAATTGACTATATCATTTGAATTTACACTTTAGTATATCATAGTTGACTATATAATTAACTATACACTCATAAAACTGCTCTTAAGAACTATATGGTTGACTATGAGTCACAGAATTACTATATAAACCCTTATAGTTGACTTTGTCCTTCTAAAATTGCTCTTGCTCTTTAGGTTTCCATAGTTGAGTATGTTATACAAAGGGCTAAGGTATATTTAAATATTTTATAATATTGTAGTTAATTGTTACATGGTGAATTATTATAATTATAAGATGTGAAGCTATGCAAGAAGGCATAGAGACATTATAACAGAGATATATATGCATTGTGAACTTGAATTGCAAATGTTGTGTTTAAACTACATTATTATCAATCATTATTTATAGTCCTACTCACATACAGATATTCATATTTTGGAAATGAAATGGTAGTGTTATTAAAGAAACTATTATTAATTGAACCATTATGTAATTGTAGGATTGATAATAATGGGGGTGATTATATATTTATTATAACTTTATGCACTAAATTTATGTGCTCATTTGTGAAAGGATAAATTGACTTTTGAGGTATAACGTTGGCCATTTGAAGATAAAGATGACTAGAAGACACGAAAAAATTTACTCATTTTCCATTTTAATTTGTTTTTAAATTACCTTTAAATTAAAACCTTTGAACCAAATAAGTTGACAATTATTGTCATTGTGTTACTTATAAGTATGCCATTAAATTGCTAGAATTTGAAATTAAGACTATGTATATGAATGTATAGTCTAGTCATTTAATCTTCCTAGTAAGTGTAATGATACAGAATAAGTGAAGCAATAGCAACTAGGTTCTATATTACATGTTTTCATATATACTTCCTCATAAAAGTAGGTTATTTATCTAAATTGTCCCCTTTTGGCCCAATAAAGGCATAAAAACTCTTTAGTTCTTTCTAAGATAAATCCTAAAAGGGAGTGGATATTAAAACTTATGATAGGTTATAATTGCATTTTTATTTCTTTCAATACTTCTACTTACTTATTAAGTTTTTAAAGAATATTCACTTTCTCTTTTTTACTTCTTTCTATAAAGGATTTTCCTTTTCAGTACTTAGTTGCTATTTGTTAGGATAGAGGTAAGTTTGATCATGTATTCTAATGTAAAGGTGAGCTATAAGACAATTAAAGTAACTAATAGTGCATATACACCTATTGCATAATAAATTCATATTCACTTATGTTCACATTTAGTGATGTTCATATTTATTAAGAAATCAAGCATCATTATATATTTTCAAATTTGCATTATTTGTTAAAATAAGGTTAGTAAATGCTTGTTTAGCATAACTTCCTATGCTAGTCACGTGCCCTAGGATAGGTCATGATAAAAATGAGTTGTATTCCTCTATCTTTGTCCCTATACCATACAAGGCCTAAAATATTTATCTATATCAAAATATCCATTGTTGCTTATAAGTAGCCATACTATGTAAGTTTCTAGAAGGCCTAGCTTTAAAGTGGTGATAGAGACTCAACTTATGAATCTAAAAAGTAAAAACATAGAAAGGTAAGTTCAATGTTTAGTAAGAAAACATTCAAGTAGAATTAAAATTAAGAATCAAATGGAAGCTTACTAACTAGATTTGCCTTTTTTTTTATATCTAGGCATTTATGTCATACAATCACAATACAATCTTACTAGTATTAGTATGTCAATAAGATTATTAATCAAATCTATTTGCACAATTCTCCAAATATATGCACATCACACTCAATTCATATAAGACGCATAAATAAAAATAAGTAAATTTCTTTGTAACTCCTATTCATCTCTATCTTTCATAATCTTATTATTATCCTTTTAAGTTGGTCTTATCCCTCACAAGCTATTATCAAATCCTATGTTTGAGTAAAAAATGATATCAATCACCCCCAGCTCAATATCTTAAATAATAACACAATTTAAGCTTTATTATCACAATAAAATTCAAATCATATCATATTACATAAATCCACAGGCTATGCTTTTTTGTATGACCACACACTACTCTTATATCATCATTTAAATACTTCATAAATTCAATTTAACATCTAGAGATTCATCATGCACCATAACATTCTAAAAGAAATCAATTTATAAAGACAAAAGGTCCATCATCGACTATATACTTAACTACAAGTTGTTCGAGAACAATTCTTCAAGATATAATTAACGCTATACTTTATTGTGAACATTTGGAAAGTAAGTTATAATTAACTATATAGTGAACTATAGACTTTTAAAGGACATGTCTCAATTGACTATAGACCTCTAAAAAATAAAAAATTATTTAGATAGTCGATTACATACTTGACTATAATATTTTAAAAAGTAATTATTTTGGCTATAGTTTATTGTAATCCTCCTAAGGCTAAATTTTTAACTAATAATCTACTATATACTCGACTATAAGTTTCTAGAGAGCAACTCTTAGGTAATAGTTGACTATGTAGTCAATTACCATATTATTTTCACTATTTATTTAAATTAAATTCAATCAAAAAACATTTATGATGTCACCAACTATTTCCAAATCATCATAACTCATTAATAACACCTCATTTACATCAAATTCAACATAAATTGCAAATTAAGTGCCACGAGTTATCACATTTCTCAAATAATCCTCAAAACTTTGAAAACCTAATCCATTCTCAATCAATTTTATTTAAATCTTTGAAGTTTGGTTAAAATGCTCACTCATCTTATATAAAAGAGAATTTAGCTAGGAAGGATTGTGGGTTAACAACTACTAATTATTTAAAAGCAATATATTCGATATTAGTATTCAAACATCCTTTTCTTTGGATAAAGCCCATTAATATGCTTAACTTTAGAGAAAATGAAAGAATGCCATGAAAGAATTGGAGTGTGAGGAATCTTACTTTAATGGGATTGAAAAGTGGATAAAATTTTACTGAAGATTGTTACCTTGATTTGTTAAGAAACAAAAAAAGTGCAAGGTGAAGAAAAAGAGAAAATGGGAAGATAAGAGTGTTTTATGGAAAGATATGAAGGGGGAGGTTAAACATTTTGGGAAATAAAGAGATTATTATGACTAGGCGCATTTTGAAAAAAGTCACATAAAATATTTTTCTTACTCACTTATTTATATCTAATCATATTTTATCTTTAAACATTTCATTTCTCTTAATTTTTTCTAAACTGGTCCATATAAAATTCTCATTTTAAATTTCATTCAATTAAGTAATTCTACTTTACACAATATCTCATCCTAAATTCCCTTATAATAATTCAAACATTTCATACAAAATTTTATTTTAATTTTTGTTATCATGATTAGTTAATTATTACACACATGAAATGAATTTAAAATTTAAAGGGGAAGTAACAACAATGCTGCTTATTTGTGTTTTATGAGCAAAGATCTAGAAGTGTTAATTACACTTTAAATATTAAAATCAATATACATGAGAAAAAAATACAAAACAAAATTTTTTGGTAAAAAGATATTTGTATGAGAAAAAAAAACATATAGGAGAAACTTTTGGTAAAATTGCCTTCTTTATATGGGGAAGATTCCAAATTTTATGGAGTAATTATAAATAAAATGGATATAGAAATGTGCATAAATGACAAAAGGATAATTTGATCACAAAAACAATCCTTTTAATCTTTAATTATATTTTAACAATTAAAATTAATATTTTTTAAGAAAAATTTAAAATGAATCTAGTAGTAATCTTTTTATAAAATTGAAGGGAGCTTTGTGTGTTTTAATCTACTTATTATTTAAAATGTTTGTTTGTTAACTTTTGATTTTATATGATAAACATGGTTATATTTTCAATAGTTACATGATTATTGTTATTCGAAACACTTAAATAAGTAAAATTGTTTGCTTTTGGTATATTGACAATTAAAAAAAATTGAAAGTTAGAATCTTCACCAAACTAAAGTCCTGTGTTATTTCGAAATGCTCCCTTTAATTTAATCTAGAGTACCATTTTAAACATAATATAAGAGAAGATTGATAATATAAATATATATTATCTAATTTTAGTAGATATTTGGTGCATTTGTCGAATAGAATAATTTAATTTGAACAAGTTATTCTATTTTATTAACATATAATAAAATTATCTTTTTTTTATATAATATGAGCTGATAAAATAAATATAATTATTTTTTCACTTTTAATTTTGATTTCAAACAATGACATTGTGAAATGTAGTAAGAAGTAATTCATAAATAGTGGGTTATGAATTAATAATTAACTGTTATTCATTACCATTTATTGTCATTGACTACAGTCAATCATCAACTACTACTATTAAATAGAATTGATTATCACTTATCATCATTGATTATCTTATATTAGTTTACACCACCTTAATCATCACTTACCGTTATTAACTATTGCTTATTATTATTGTTGAGTACCATCAATTGTCATATAATAGAGTTGATATTATTGTTGCCATTCTCTACCATCAATGCTAACCTATCATCACCCTTTTGTATTAAATACCATTTATTATTACTTACTATCATTTTCAAAAATATATAATTTTTAAAATAAAATATTATCTAATTAAAAATAATTTTGTTTAAATAAATATTTTTTAATATTATCTATGTTATATACATAAGATAATAAATACTTGATTGTATAACTTTATACTATCATATTTTTATACAATTGCATATCAAATATTAAATAATATTATATTTTATTATTTTATCCTATCCCATCCTATGATTATCGTATGAGTGAGTCTGTATGCAGTGCTATATATAATAACCACCACAAATAACACCAACAGAATTACGCTTCGGTGTGAGAAACTTCTTTTTTAATTTAACATCTAATCTTAAAATATGCATTTTTTTTATGTTGATAAATTAAGTCTTTTACAATCTTTTTTTACCATTAATAGCTATTTTTCTAAACCTGAAAACTGATAGACCTATGAAAAATAATCATTACTTCAAAAGTCGTTTCGTCGAAATATCCATTACCACCATTGAAAAAAATACTCATATAAAAAATAGAAAATAACAAGGAGAAAGTTTCAAAATTTCCTGTTAATAATCTAACTATCATACGTCATGTATTGACAGGAAATATTATTTTTGGAAATTAAAAAAAAATGGCATGAGAGAGAGAAGGACTCGTGGAACCTTCAACATTGATCTATTTAATAAATAGGAAGGAAAGAACAATATTAAATATTATTTCATCTAAAGTCCATAAGTTGAAAAAAAATATTTATAGATAACCATTGTGATTAAAGTTTTGTGTATAGAAAACATAGTACAACATTGCTTCAAATTTTAGATACATGAAGTAATCAAGCTCCCTTTAGCCACGTTTATGAAGTATTTTTTAATCTATAAAAAGAAATTGACTTATTCGATTATTGGCAACATAATATTAATATTCTGAGAGTGTAATGAAAGGATCAAGTGCATTGCGTAAGAATAGAGCCAGAAGGAAGTATCTTTTTAGGCAAACAGTACAAAGTTCCCCAATCTTTTTGATAAGAGAATTATGTGATTTTTGTAGATGGGAATAATGGGAATCTTTTATTTTGAGTCTCACCTATTAAAAAATTGGTTAAATTAGTTTTTTTTTATTTTACATTATTATTTAATTTTTAATTAAATTTTTATATTTTTTAAAATTTAGAATTGAGTAATTATACTTATTTTTCGCTATTAATTGAAAATTTTTCATATTTTTTCCATTAAATCCTAAAAGTAACCTACACATATCGATAATATTTTGTTGATATATTTTTAGTGAAGATTTAAACTTAATTTATTATTGATATAATTTAGTTCATAATGTTTTATATATTGAAAATATGATATAAAATTAGGTACTGATTGAATGTAAATTAAAAAATGCCATTAAATATAAAATGATAAAATAAATATATAAAATTTAATCTAACAAATATAAAAGATTTACAACTCAATTTTTAATCTTATTTTTAGTACATATAATATTTTTAATTTAATTTTATACTATCACTTACTTATATATTGTTACATTAATAAAAATTGTTAAAATATTTTTTACCATTTACAAAAATTATTAACTTTTTAAAGACATATAATTTCCTTATTTATTAACGGTGTAAAAAATTTTACTTTAACAATTAATTATTTTTAAATTCTTTTAATTATTAGTGGTTTAAATTTTTCACACAATTTGTACTTATATTTTAAGTAGTAAATAAAATAGATAAAATTAAAAAAGCTTACGTAATTTATTTATTTTTAAAAAGGAAAGCTATATCACATGTCTCTCAATTTATAAAATTAAAAATAAAAAACAATATGTGACACAATGGCTCACTTTAATGGGAGAAGATTGTGCATTAGTCTTATGGACGCACATACCATTTTTCATTCTATTTTAACTAAGGGTATCAACATGTAAAATGCCATTTGCAAAAAATTTCAATTTTTAAAAAAATAAAGCTATTTACATTTTCTCGTCCCCCCCCCCCCCCAATTCTTTGTTTTCCTTTTTATACGAAGAAAATAAGATTTATTAACTTTGTAGAAAATGAGGTAAGTAAATCTATTTTTCTTGATATAAGAAAGAAAATGAGAAAAAGGTGGAGAAGGGCAGAAGGGAAAGTGTATTGTAACATTATTGTAAAAAGTGAGTGCGCAAAAAATTCTAATGTGCGTAGATAAAGTATTTAGAAAAAAAATTCAATTTATAAGAATATTTAAAAGTATTACATTGTAAAAGTTTTGATTTTGACAATTAAATGAGAAATTTGAACATGTTAAGTATTTCAAACAAAAATTTTAATTGTTTAAAATGAAATATTCCCAAGCGGCAGAATTATAAATCCCTAAATTCAACGTCTCCATGTGTTTATCTTTACTACCTACTGCCAATAGCTCCACTTTTTTACGTGCTGCGAGTGGGCATAAGGAAGTTTGCAAAGACACTTCAAACATTTTAAATTTTTAATAGGTTAGACTGTTAAATATTAATATCGTGCCTATATACGATACAAATCATTAATATTTGGTCTCTCATTTGATCAATAATTCTCCCAGCAACATTTGGGAGATTTGAATTTGCGACCTCATTTTGATACTAATTATTAGAATTAAGTGCTTATCATTAGATCATAAGTTATAACTGTTAGTTATAATATTTATTTCGCTTTTATATGTGCTGCGAATAGGCACGAAGGGTTTATAAGATACTCTATGCATCTTAATAGGTTGAACTGTAAAGCACTGATATCATGCTTATATATAATATATAATACAAATCTTCAAGAATGATCACTAATATTTCATTTGACTCATTGTTAATAGAGTAATTAATATAATTATCATAATTTGAATAAAATTTTTTATTATAAACACTTAAAAAATTTATTTAAATTTTATTTATTTAAAAATATCAAATATTTCAAATAAAATTTTTAATCATTAAAAATGAGGAACTTAAAATTCCACCGAAGTGAGGCGGAATTAGAAATCCCGAAGTTCTACGTCCATGTGCTTCCGGCCCTGCTACTTACTTCCTAAGTAACCTCTATCTAATTGTTTTTCACTGTTCCATAAGGTGATTTTAATTTTTAAAAATTTGTCATAGCATTATATGTAAGCTTATTTTAAAAGTAAGTGGAATAAAAAATTAATAATATAAAAATAAAATACATCAATTCAAAAATAATCAAAACAATGTTTAAATTGGTAAAATATTAAAATAATGATAGAATAAAATATTCATATAATAAAAATAATTAATATTGTGATGTTAATATTAATTTAACTATTTATCAAATTATGAAAATAAGTGCTTAAAAATTGTTCAACATGAATAAGTGTTATGGAAACAAGTTATTTTTAAAATAAAAGAAATTGAAATTAGTATTTTAAATTTAAAAAAAACTCAATCCAAACATAACAAAAATATTTAAAATCACTCCACATATAATTAGTTCAAGAACAGCAACATTTTACAAAACTGAATTATTGGGAGACATAAATTATTAGACTCGTCATTTCATTTGAAAATTTAGAGAAACGAGGAGTGGAATTTAAAGGTCAAGTTTAAGAGCACTGATTATTTTTCTAGACAAATTTTTTGACATTCAATATTTTAATCATAATATTTACATTTTTTATCTTTTAATAAAGTAACAATAATTTTATATGTATTAAAATAAAATTTAAAATTAAATTTTAAATATAAATTAATAATTATTAATTAAATATTGATGGAATAAATTTTAAATTTCACTTTTGATATATATGACATTTTTATTTGAATAAAGCCCCGCTTAATATAACAATTTTCACCGGGAAACACCGAGCTCGGCTAGAAAGGGTAGTTTTGCATGTAAAAGAAAGACGAATCAAGGCGTCAGATGTAACGGCGTTAGGTGAAGACTGCCAGTAAGCAAATGCGACCAAAGGGGAAACCAACAGCTATTTCCTCGATTTAAGTTTCCTTTTCTACCCTTATGTCGTGAAAGGAATTACCGTATTTTTGTAGAGCAGAAAAGCAGGGAGCAAGTTCACGTTTCGTCAACCAATGAGAAAAGAACACGTGGTTGGCTAACAAGTCCATGGCATTACCGCGTGAAAAAACTGGGGGAAGACTTTGCATACGCTGTGGATTAAGTTGAGGGCCTGCTATTGCGGGAGTTTTTAAATTTGGA
The DNA here is from genome assembly GCA_020226215.1 of Sindora glabra. Classification (NCBI taxonomy): domain Eukaryota; kingdom Viridiplantae; phylum Streptophyta; class Magnoliopsida; order Fabales; family Fabaceae; genus Sindora; species Sindora glabra. The sequence goes on from CM035231.1 coordinate 56,346,885, forward strand.
GTGGCGTAATACAATATAAATTATTGTATGAAATTATTAAAAATTTTAATAATTTTATTTAGTTATTTAAATGTGTTATATTATTGTAAATTTAAAATATCTGATGGTGCCGTAGAATTTTCCTTTTAAGTTAACGTGAATTTAGCCGAATGAAACAAAAATATCGATAGGCTTCTAATTGCATTAACTGCACCTAAGTCAATAAAAATGAATATATCATTTATGGTGCGTGAAGGTAAGGGGGGAGAAGATTCAGCGAAAGAGGATGGAAAGGGGACAAAGGATAGGAAATGGGTGGTTAAAAACGATTACTTGTTATTTGTTCTGATATTTAGAATTTTTTTAAAATTCTTTAAAAATCAAAATAATTGATTGATGAAAAGTGTCGAGGGGTTTTCAAGAAATAATTATAATTTTTTAATATCTATTACTCTTTAATGAAAACTTTCCAGTAAAGTCCACCCGGAGTCGGAGGACAAGCATGTTATGGATTGAATCGACGTTTTAGTGAAAAACTCATTTATTTGATATTTTTATTGGTGGGAATGATTAAATTGTTAAATATATATAAATAAAAGTTTTCAACATCAAACTTAAGATGATTGGAAAAGAATTTATTTATTTGTCTATAAATTATAAATAAATAAGTGTCACAATATTTATATCTTTTGTGAATAAGAAATATTATATAATTGAAATAGTAATAGATGAAAATAATTTTTTCTAAATAGAAGATATTATTTATTACCGTATTTTTATATTTAATATTTTATAATTATAAATACAACTAAATAAGATTATTTTTATAAAAAATATTTTCTGCAATCTGGCGTAAATAGAGAAGAAAGAATGGACTAATATAACATATAATATCTTTTTGAATAATACTGCTTGTATTTTTCTTCTCTCATTTTTCCCCCTCTCCTATTCATATTAAGAATAAAAAAAAACTTTTTGAATTTGTAAAAAAATAAACTTAGCCAACCTACTTTTCTTAATATAAAAAGGAAAATGAGAGAGGAGCAGAGTATACAAAATACAAGTTAAATTATCTTAGTCTTATCTAATTGACTTGGTTCACATAATTAAATATATTTAATGCAATTAAAAATCTCTATAATATTAACACATTGATATGCCGTCTCTTTTTGTATTTAATGATATTTATTAATATGTAATAAAGACAAATAATATTCTTGTTTAATTGACACAGTTCACATAGTTTAAATTTAGTTTATCAAATTTAGTTTATCATGTTAGAGTCTTTAATTAAAGTGACATATGACATTTTTTAAAAGTTATTAACCTTCTGTTACATCCAAAATTCAATATCTAATTTGTACATTTGTGTATCTAATGATTTAACTATTCCTATAATTATAAAATAAAAATTAATTTATCATATAAAAATTTTTACATTAATAATGAAAAATATGTCATAAAAATTATAATAATTAGATTTTGTTAATAATAATAAATTTTTTTAACAATCCTTTATTAATATGACAATGCATAAATAAATAATAATATAAAATTTACTTACATCAACAATAATCAAATTTAAATTAGTTATGTGCACACAACTAGGTCAGATACATTTATGTATTACGATGAATTATTTAAAACAATTTTCTAATATAAACTAACTATTTTAAATAATGAGAATTTTTTGAAATAAAAAATTATTTATTAGTATATATGTTTGATAACTAATAATGTATTGCAGAATCTTGACTGGCTGATTTAGTGGCTATTTGATTTGTTAAAGAAGAAAATTTTTGCATGGTTGAGTGAGGTACTAAGTATTGAAAATATTGAAAAGTTTTATTTCTCATCAATTATTGCATGGTTTAGTTGGCCATTAACTATTGAAAATAACTAGAACTTCTTAAAAAGTTTTATTTATTAACCCATATTTTTATTGGGTCATTTATAAGAATTTTTTTTTATTTTTTTAGATATAAATACAAAGTTACTCATATTTAATTTAATTAATGATGACTTTAAATTTTTATCTTTGAAAATTATAATAAATACAACATAATTTATTAATGATAAAATATAAATATACCTATTTAAATATAATTATTAATTATATAAAATAAATATTAAATACTATGTAAAAATATTGTAAATATAATCATGAAAAATAGAAATATTATTCTAAATAAAATTATATTTTTTATCTTTATTATTTATTATTTTAATATTTAATTATAAAAATGCAATTATGCATTTCCAATCTATTTTATATAAATTTGATAGGATTAATTATTTATTATATCAATTATTTAACTAATTTTTCTTTATTCAAAATTATATTCCATTCTAATTGTATTAAGATAATTTAAGATATATATAATACATATTAATTATTTTATATAAACATATTTATTTTTCATGGTAAAGTAAAAAATAAAAAATTACCAATTTAAAAAAATTATGATAAAAATGGATTAAAAATATAGTTTCAGAAAAAGTAACTAGAGACAATTATAATCTATTGATATTTATTATTTCATTTTTATATTATAATTCTAAAAGATATATAAGATATTTTGATAACACTTCTTAAAAAATTTAGAATTAAATTAAATAAAATAAAAATTAATTTTTAAGAAGTATCAATTCTTTAATATTAATTAAATAATTATGAGTATTTCTTAAAAAATTTATAAGAGAATTTACTTCTTAAAAAATTAAACTTCCTATAAGAATTTACTTAATCAAACCACTCCACAATCAATAAAATTTATTATCTTTATTATTGATATTTAATCTAATTAATTATAGTTTAGATAGATTAAATTAACTATTTATAAATTTTATGGTATCATTTTAAAGGAGTTAATGATAAGTTTCTAAGATTAGATATGAGTTGGGGTTGACTCCAACCGTAAGTCATATCAACTTGATTTAAATAAATTTAATTTAATTCATATTTAAATAGACCAAAAATTTATGTTGGATTTGAATTAAGTTCATAAACCAATCGATTGGACTTGTTAATTCATTTGATCTAATTAAATAATTTAAATTTTTAAATAAAAAAATTTGAATCAAAATTAAACGACCCAACTTATATTATTAATCCGCTACCTCAGTTTATTTAGTTCAAGATGATTTAAAAATAATATTTAAATTTATTTAAATACACTATTGAATATAAGATTATATTTAATATCATGATTTATTTTTAATTATAATTAAAATAAATTTATAAATATAATTAATTTATTTAATTAGTTCATAAACTAGATAAGTATTGAATTTGATTCGTTTAGCAAATGAATCAAATTCTCGGGAATTTGACTTGTAAATTTAATTTATGGTGCCAAATTTCGAGTGGAATCACAGGTAATTAATGTACTTTATTTTCAACTTTGTTTATCCTGAAGTTGAAAAACTTACCATGTTGTTTTATTTCTTATGTAAAGAGTTAATAATTTAGCACACTACATTCAATTCAAAAAATTCTTGTTCCAGGTATGGATCCAGAATTCTGCAGGACGAGGTGATGAGGTGGGGCCATGGAGAGCTAGGAATCTAGGATAAGCTTGCATGGATAGACGGGCTTCCCGTTGCTTCCTCCGTATTAAGGCACGTTGTAAATTTGAAGATGCTGTTATGTGCCCGAGTAGGCGTGTTCTGACCGGCGAAAAATTATTCTACTCCGAAAGTTCAATACTATCATCATAAAAATATTATTAAATATATTTTTTAATTTAATAATTTAATTTTTTTCAAAATAATTAATATTTTATTAAAATAAATAATTTTTTATCAAATTAAATTATTTAATTATAATTAATAATATATATAAAATAATATTAAATTTTTAAACCATAGATATTTTCAAAACTTTCCTACCGTAAATTCATTTGTTGACTCAATAATTGCACGTTGAATCTTTGGATTTAACTTTAATAAATACTTTTATTAGAAAAAATTATTATCTATTACACTCATTTTCAATGGAAATTAATTTTATATTTAATAAAAAACGTGAGAATATCCTAATAAAAAAAAAGTCCAACTTTGCTTCTCTCACTTCAAAATTGGGAAAAAGAAAATTTGTTGTTAATGTAAAAATTATAAATTTATGAATATTTTTATAATTTTTTCTAGCTTTATCAGTATTGGCTTTCCAAATAATAGGCTCTTGGATCTGTCCAAAATCTACAAACGGACAGAAACTTTCTTGCAAGCAAAAATGAACAATGAACTATCACGTTGAACTCCTACTAAAAGTGCATTTCCTCGAGCCTAGCATTAACCTTTTTTTTTTTTTTTTTCACGTACACGGCAATGCTTGCACATGTACTGGTTCAATTAATGAAAGGGAGTATTGGAGAAGGTTAAGAGTTTTTGTCTTCGACCCGTGAAAAAGAAAATAAGCCTTATCTAACATTATTGTTTCACAAGCGGAATACATCTATTTTCTTATATATATATATTATTTGACATATTATTTTATATATAAGTGTTTTTTTCATCAACACATAAAAGAAAATATGTCAAATTTCTCATCAATAATTTGAACGAGAGTTTGATCAGAATTGTCGAAAAGGATTAAACCCGGATTGTTTAAAATTTGATTTATTTTCATCATAAGCCTTTACAATTTGATTTGATATGTGTATTGACAGTTAAAATCGATGGAATAATTCAAGAATTGAGAGTGTGTTTAGATGAATTTTATTTTTTATTCTTAAAAGTTATTTTTAAAAATTATTTTTTTACTTTCAAAAATTATTTTTTAATTAAAAAAATGAATAGATAATGTTTAGTGAAGCAAATAGGCAAAAGTTTTATTTAATTACAAAACTGCTATCAAGAATAAAAAAATAAAAAAAAACTCTAAAACTTATTCTTTTTCTTTCTAAAACAAAAATTTTATAAATAATTTTTAAAAATAGATTTTGAAAATAATTTGCTAAATAAAATTTTTTAATAACAATAAATGAATTTTAATAATTTTTTATTAATATAATAATATGTAAATAAATGTTAATGTAATGATGATTCATACTTATTAACAATAAATTGAATTTAAAATCTGATATAAAAATCAAAATTTTTATAAATAAATTATTTCCCAACTTAATAAGCGGAGGCTAAAACATACTTGTGCTTCATTTGTCCGCAAGAAATGGTTTTAGAAGTATATTATTAAAATAATAATATATTGATATATTATTAATTTAATTAAATATTAATTTATATTTCTTAATTAAATTAAAAATATTATATAATAGTATATTAATACTTAAATTTAATGATATATTAATATATTATTATATTAATAATATATAATATTCATCTCAAATGATTCTATTTCATTTTTTTTGTTTTTATTAGGATGTCTGATTCGAAGAGAGAGCACGGTGAGTTTCGCTCATAAAAGAAAATAAAATGAAAAATGAAAATAACATCATTGACATGAACAGTCTAAAGGCCAGCTCAGAATCTCCGCAAGATTTACATATTTGAGGAGTGGATTCGGAGAAAACCGACCCACGTGATCCGGAGGATTGAGAAAAGTCAAAGGTAAGCTGCAATTAAGTCCATCACACGTAATATTATGCTTGTTATATAATTTGATATCAATCATTTTTTTATAAATTTTTTTATCAATTATCCCATTAAGATGTTTGCTTCCAATTGAAATAGTAGATAAAAATTTTGTTGTGATCTTTTGTACCAAAGAAGGTTATTTGTGATGCAAGTTGGTTGTATATGGTGATATACTAATTGCATAGGAAGGTCACTTGTAGCAAAACCCCTGTAATGTTTACCATTAAAGGTAATATGAGGCTAAAATTAGAAGCGATCTTAAAGAAAGTGAAAGTAAAATGTAAAGAGTAGTGAAAATGATTCAAAATCCTTTAGGAAGTGTACCTAATTATCTTTTATAACGATTGTTTAAAAAATTCTAACAAAGTTAGGCTGATCATTCTTTGATGAAGGAATCTTCTAAATATAGTTGCTTTCCAACTTAGATTTATTGGCCCTAAATGTTTAGTTAAGCTAATCCTCATGCGCCAATGATCATGTGATCATTTCATGTATTCTTTTAAGATCTTATAAAGAGAGGACCCATTCTTAGACAAACCCTAGGTAAGTTGCTCTTTATTTAATAGGCTGATCATTGATTGGCTAGCCTCCATAGTGCCATATATTATGGTTTGTATTTGGTGATCTTTGTTGGCCCAATATTCTTGTATTTATCATGTAATTCCCTTAAAATAGTATAGTGAGGCTTAACTAAGCAATTTGCATTGAAGTGGTAAAAAACACTACTGATTGATCACTTTGTGGTTATTAACCACTTTTAGAGGATTTACTAACCTTCATTGTGTTAAGATGAATTGTTAGCAATAAACCTTGTTGGAATAAAAACCTTGTCTCATTAGTGTTTGTGTATCATGATGTAAGGTGAGAGCTTCGACTACTATGCCAATATTGAAGTGTTTTTTAGATTTGCACACATATTGATGGCATCTCGACATCTATTCTAACAAATATCATACTATTGGATCCTATTGTGTTTTCAAATTTTAAATTTTAATCTCTGAGACCATTAAATTATCACTCAATCTAAGTGATCATTCATGATGGTCGTTTAATGTAAATGAAAGAATACCACAAACTTTATGATTTTTGTTTGGTCATTGGATTTGCTTTATTAACATTCAATTTGGATTATTCAATTCCTTATATGTGTTCATCATCCTTCTTTTAGCTTTACTTTTGGCATTTTCAAATTTCACATTGTTGTGACCTCTTAACTGTAACCAATATGACATTGGTTTCCTAGTTATCATAAGCCTAAAATGAAAACTAACATTGGTATTTTTATGCAATAATCTTAAAAGTAAGAAACTTTTATAACCATTTTAAAAATATTTATATTTAGGTTATACATATACAAGGAAATCCATTCTAGTTATATACAAGATCCGAAAGTTATCTCTAAATCCTATTCTATTACAATTATGGCTCTTTGATCCTATTATTATGAAAAATCCTAATTTTAAACATTTAATGATGGATAAGAGGTCCAACCTAAGTATTTATAAAATATTTAAAACAAAAATAGTAAGACTATGATTTGATAAATAAATAATTTACTTTAACACAAAGTAAACTAATGCGTGCAATCATTATGAAATTACTCAAGTATACTATCATAACAATATCATTTACTAGAGGAAATAAATAATCATTATGCAAATAAAAATTAACACATATTTAATTCACCTTGTACCTTCTTTTACAACAATAGCCTTTCATTTTCCCTAACCTTGTCTTTTTAGATATAACAATAGTCCCTCCATTTCATAATATTTTAAAATTGTAAACTCTTCTTATCCCTCAAGAATATCAGTTCTTTCATTTCATAACATTTAAAAATACTAAACCCTCATTATCCCTAAAGAATGACAATCTTTCTCTTTCATAACATTTAAAAATAGTAAACCCTCTTTGTCTTTCCAAAATAACAGCCATTCTATTTTATAACATTTTAAAATATTAATTCATCCTTTAATAGTGATTCTTCATTATATTACTCATAATTCCATTTTAATCAATTTTCACATATTTTGATTCAAAATATTCACAATATCAAATCATCCACATTTTAATTCTTCATTTCATTCAACATCCCCCAGAATTTCAATCATATTTATAATTAATAAATGATCATTTATAATCATGCAACCATTCCAACATAATCATATACATCCATCTTTACAATTATTATCATATTAACTAGCACTAATATATATCTAGATATTAATATACAAACTCATATTATCATATAATTCTATAACGCATACAAACTAGAAATATTCTACTATTGCATCCCAATACTAATTTCACATACAAGAAGTATCCACCTGTGATATTCTATTACTTGGATTTTCAAAAGGGAAAAATCTTTATGGTTTACTATTATAGATTATTACTTAAGTATTTAAATTAAAGTAATGACTACAATAGTAGCCAACTTACTTCCAAAAGCAAAAATTTATGTAGTATTTAACTACCATAGGCCACTAATAGCACCCAGAGGTGAATTTTAAGAGTTGATATTCATATATAATATCTAAATATAGCCTTTTTAAAGTTAATATTCAAATATTGATTTAGAAATTCTAGAACTTCATGTGGAAATCTAAAATTTCCAACCAAATCTAAACTTTAATTGATATATAGCTTTAATAACTCATTAACTCCATTCCAAACATCATTTAACAATAATTTCAATTAAATATAGTGTAAACTAGCTCTAATAACAATGCTTAGCACTAATTCATTAATTATTTCACAAATTAACCAACAATCACTTAAAAAAATTAAATTTTGTTTCTTTTCTAACTAAATGGATTATCAACTTACCTGGTAATAGAGGAGATGAGAAAGAGAAGAGAAATTGGTTAGCTTACCCTTATTAATAACCAAATAAATAAAAATCAACTAAATCTTTAGCTCTTCATCTCTTAAAACCTAAACTTCCTTAAAATCAAATTTTAAAAAAAGAATCACTTACTTAAGAATGAGTAAAAGACAATTTTCTTAAGGTACCATAGCTTAATTTTGCTAAAAGATATTGATATTGGCTTGGAAAAAATAGAAAGAGAGATTGAAAGGAAGGAAAAGGAGTGAGTTGAAGGTTCCAAAAAATTAAAAAGCAAAATCGGGAAAAAGGGGTTTTAATATGTGAAAGGGCATTTTGGAAATTTTTATAAGTTTTAGGGGTAGAATAGAAAAAAATTTCTAAATCTCATCTATTCAGTCTAATTCAAATTTAATTATACCCTAGGTTATATTAAATTTTATTCTTCACATTTTTAATATTATATCTCATTTTCTATAATTAATTATTTACTTTAAATCTATTCACAACATCTTCCTAGTTACCGATGTGTGTCTAAATTTGCTAAAGAAAAAAAATTAAAATAAATTCTAAAATATTGGAAATGTGATACACATTCATTCTTTATTGTTTGCTTCTTTTTCTTTTTTTTACTTTTGTTATTCACTTTGTTGAAGAAGCTTCAGGGTTGTCACCTTTTTATTTTCAAGGTAAGAATAACCACTTTTTCCTTATTTTCTTCTTTTTAATATTGTCTTTTTACTCTTTGATGATTCTATGATCAATATAGAATGGTTTAAAACTGAAAATTTTTTGTGTTCTCATTCATTATCATTGTTTTTATGTTGTTCTTGTGAAAAATGAATTAATTCCCTTGATTTAATCTTTATAGGTATGTACACTTTTTTTTGTTTATTGCTTATATCTTTTTTAGCTTTAACGGTCATATGATGTTTAGAGATCTTGAGGTCGGTGAGGTTAGAGATAAAGAAGTTAGTGGAAGTAGTAATTCTTGCATCCTGAAGCAATGTAACAAATTATTTAACAACACTTTCATAGATATAGAATCAATCCCACTTATGATAGACTCCACCTTTGTAGAGGACTATAATGTTCCTTTTTTAGACTTATTGGCTCCTTGTAATTCAAGAGATGTTCAAGGCCAATATTTGGCTTATAATTATTAGGGAGATCGAAGGTGGATCAATTCTGATGTAAAGGCATAGAATTACTCTTAGGCTTAGTTAAGCGCCATTAAAATGGATGAATTATACAATAAAGGGTAACTATCCTACAAGAATGGCAATGCAGTAGGGTAATAACAGATTAGTTGTATATTGCCTCACCTTATGCCCTCAATAATCTACCTTATCCTAGCTCTATCCTTAATTATGAGGTAAGTTAGTGCCTCGTCACAGCGATTTGTAGGACATTGATGATCCATGAGAAAATCTAAAAAAATAAAAAAATTAAAATTTATAAATTTTAAATGCATATAAAACTGACATTTAATATTAAATATAATATAATAACATTGGTTTAAAATTACATATGATTTATCTAACTAATCTTAAGTTTAAAAGAAAATAATAAAGATAAATATTAGTTAAAAAATAATTAAGATAAATATTTTTTAATTATGAATTTATTAAAAAATTATAGTAATATATATTCTTAAGTATAATATAAAGAATAAAAAAGTAATTTTATCATTTTAAGATACCACAAGGTAAGGTAACATAATATTGCGTTGTCCTTGAAAATTACTTCAGGTAAAAAATTTGCCTTGTCCCTATCGGGCAAAATTTGTGAGGCAAGCCTTAAAATCTAATTTTTTGCCACCCTTACCATTCTATGATTGAGTAGTAAACTTATAGTTCAAATTAGTAGAAAATAATACAAGGGTTTCAAGTTATGACACCAATGATTTCTATATGTTTTGTGGTTCTTTGATTAAGAAAGTGGAAGTAAGACCACCATTCAATATTTTTCAATAAGCTATTCTAAGATGCATAAATGTGGCACCTTTTCAGCTATCATATAATCGATGGGTACTAACGATTTGATATAAATTTTTGGCTAACACATTTGATTTGAAGTCAACCATTACTAACTATTTTTATTTCTTTCTCTACGCCTTAAAAATGAGCAGCTTATGAACCTAAATTACCTACAAAGAAGGAAGGACCACCTTCAAAAACTTGAATTAAAAGGATATATAGTTTAAGGTAATGGCCAAACAAGGAAAGAGAACATATTAGATCCATCCAAATATGTAAGCTATGTTTCTTATTGTGTAGTTAGAGCCAACCTCTAGTAAGGATGAACCTGACCTCTCTAAGGATAACCTCATGATTATTAATAAAATTAAAGACTTGACTAGCTGGAGTCTTCTTGACATGTATATTTTTATAAATGTGCTTTATATTTTTTATATATTACTTGCTAAATACTAACCTTCTTTTATGGCCTGAAGAATTTAACTTTTATTTTTCCTTTAGTAAAAACTTACCTATAAGGAAAAGATTTAATAATGGAAGAACTATAGGAACCTACTAAAAAATAAGAAGCTGTAAAGAAGCATGAGGGTCCAAGGATAATTGAGAAAGTAGCTAACCTAAGGGTCAATCATCAAGAAGGAAAAAGAGAGGTTAATCACATCAAATGTTTTCAAAAGAATTGTGTAAGCTAGATAGCTATCTTCAAAGTCACAAAATGGTTGTTCAAATAGGATTTGGTCTTCTAGATTTAATAATTCAAGAAACTAGATAAGAATAAAGAAGTAACGAGTGGTGCTATTGTTGTTATTGATCAAAATATAAGCTAACTAGTGTTAAAGGGCTAAATAGAGAAAAAAAGAAACATTTGAACTATATATGATGAATGACTTATTTGTTGGTCTTTTATAGGACAATCTAAAGATAGATTAGTCCCTTAATAATTTATGTCTAACTAACCATGCTGATCAAGCTCTTAAGGAAGCCATAAAATAATAAGACAGGTTGATCTTCTTAGTGATAGATATAAAGAAAAGATCAATTTAGCTAAGATATGTTCAACCTCTCCTAGGGAAGTTTTATACACTCTAGGCTCAGTAATTGGTATTCTTTATCATAAAAAGGTGAAGTATGTCTAATTTAGAGTTAGCCAAAAGTTATTCCCTAAGGATAGAGATTGGCTAAAGGTAAAGGTGTTGCAGAAAGGTTTAGTCTATTTCTTTACACAAGGCATGAGTTAAAAATTTAGAAATGATGCACAAGACTAAATCATATATAAGAGGATTTATCATCTAGAAAACTTCTACTTTAAGAATAGGAATGTTCAAAAAAAGTTAACGAAAATAAGAATGTTAAAAAAAGTTAGCCAACATTAAAGAGATGTGCAACTAATTTGTTAAAAAGATTATTAAGTTGAAGAGCATTATTGACCACAAGGAAAGATTGATTAGAGATAAGTAAACCGTGATTGAAAACTTAGAGGTTAGTAAAAGTAAGGCCAAACATTCCTTAAACTAGGCTCTTAAAGAAATCAAGATAAAAAAAAATGAAGCCAACCTCTTTAGGAAATAACTTTAAGCTATAAGGGATGAATTTGATGTGTTGGAAAATGATAAAAATCAATGGAAAGATAAGGTAGACCATTTGAAAATCATAAAAATGATGAATTAACAAGACAAAATGGTTAATTTTTTGTTAAGAATAAAAGGTTAAAGGCTATATGTGAACATTTGGAACGTTTAATTAGTAAATCTTACATAATAAGCTTTGAGTTGGTTTAAGCTTAAACCAAGGTCTTCTACCGAGTTATGATAGAATGAGCAAGTTTTAAGTCTATGGAAGGCATTTTGAAAGATAATGAAGAAATGTTTGGTGATGAAAACAAGGATGAAAATGAAGACCAAGGAGATAAGAAAGTAAGAAAAAAAGTGTATAATGGTTCCTTTGAAAAGAAAATCAAATTTTCTATTATAAAAAATACCAGTTAAAAGCCTTTTTATAGCTAATGAATCTATAACTAACTAACATCCTTTTGATGATCGATTTGAAGATCGAAGTGTAAGAATCACATTTGATGATCATCTTGAAACTTAGAAGACCAATCAAGTGATAGAGCATGTAGTATTAGAGTAAGACATTTAGCTTTTTTAAAGTTATTTTTTAGTTAAAAAATATCCTAAATTGTATGTAATATTTTAAGGAATATATTGTATTAGAACATATAACGATCATCTTTTGTAAAGGTCGAAATTGAATCACAATCAACTTTTATACTTAGCTTTTTGCTTTTGTTACAATTATTTTTCTTAATTGTCTTCATTTTGCCAATTTTATACTACTTAAGTTCTTAGGCTTAAAAAATTAACTTTATAATCGACCCAAAAAAATCATTTTAAAGGTTAATAAATTATAATATATCTTAGTAAAATTTTACTTTGCTAGTAAGTAAGTGCTAATCCTCCCTATGTATTAGGAGTCAATATAAATTGAATTTTTATGAGGAATTGAATAAATTTTAGTTATTAGTGAATATAAATCCTTTACATTTTCTATGATTTCTTAAGATCAATCCATTCTCACATTTAATGATTAACTTGCATAGAATACCGTTCTTTTTTTAATCTTATGAAAAAGTTTTAACAACTTATGCTTAATTAAGTAAACAATTTAACATTAATTTTAATGTTATATTATTTTTATTTTGGTGATTAGTGATACCAATTTATTTGATAATTTAACCATTAATAGCCATAATTTTTATTAAATGATGGTGGATATTAATAATATTTTAACCTATTAAATTATAGGGAGTTTACCAATTAGCAATGCTTAAACTAACCTGTTGAATAACAAAGAGCCCACTGAATAGCGGTATTCAAGCAACCAATTAATGCTAATTTGACCCATTAAATAATAGAGAGCATGTTGAATACTAATGCCTAAGCAATCAATTATTACCAATTTAACTCATTGAATAATGGGGAGCCCATCAAATAATAGTGCCCAAGCGATTGACATGTACTAATTTATATCCTATTTGTCATGTGTATAACCGATTATAATGAAAGCACTTGTAAGTAATGATAGAAGCAACATTTTATATAATGCTTTAAATTTTTATTCATTTTTTCATGGGGTGAATTTAATACAAAGACTCTTTTTACTCTAGGGGACTAGCATAATATTCTTTTAAATGAGTTACATTTTAAATCCTAGGTAGGAGTTCTACTTCTAATATCTCTATTTAATAAGCCTTATTTGCTATATTCCTTACAACTTTATAAGGATTTCCTTAATTTGTTGCTAACTTTCCATCCATTCAATTTTTTAGCTTATTTGCCTTTCTTAAAACTAATAACTCCTTAGCAAAATCTCTTGGTCTCACCTTTTTATCATGATGCTTGGCCACTTTTTGTTTATAGGCATAAGACTTGATATATGCCATTTCTCTATCTCCATCAAGGATGTCTAAGTTTTCCTTAAGTAGGTCATTATTGCCATTTTGATCATAGTAATTAGTCCTTTAACTCGGCTCACCAATCTCAATTAGTATTAAAGGTTCATGACCATTTTGATCATAGTCTTTCAACTTTATTAGCATGTTATCAACATAGACCTTCAGTTATGGCTTATTTATTCTTAGAATACTTTGTTCTTCATTTGTTGATAAATCACCTTGATATTTTTTTATTTAAAAAGGCATGACTTTATAACAATACACACCTTTGCCTATAATGAATGCAATGTTATCTTAGTCTTTAAATTATATAAGGATCTAATTATAGCTTGAAAAGACATCATAGAAGCTAAATATCATAAAACTAGATGTTTCATCGACCAAATAGCTTACATTAGTTAGAAAATAAAATTCTTTAAGGCAAGCCTTGTTGTTTTTCTATTTTTAACTTATGTTTAGGATTTTTCTCAAGACTCTAAATTATTAGCTGTAATCAATTTGCAATTAGCTTTCTTTTAGTTGGTCTTTTCTCATTTATAGTTATCCATGGACTTTAAGCAACCTTCACTTCTCAGGTTATTTATGTATCTTAGTTAGCTTTTCCTGACCCTTATATCATTTTCAATAGGGAATTTCATTAGTAGGTAAGGTGTTAAAATGATAGCTTTAACTTGGTTGAAGGAAGTTCTCCTTAAAATTACATTCTAGACTATAATTAGTACATTGACTACAAGAAAATCAATAATGATTTTAGTGATAGTAGACTATATTCCTAAAGTCACTCTTAATATGATTGATCCTTTTATTGGTATTTATTTGCCTAAGAAACCTATTAAATTGCCTTAGTATAAAGTCATATTATCTTTAGGGAGGTGAAGATGTTTGAAGGTGTCCAAGTAGAGGATATTAGCTAATCTACCCTAATTGACTAGTATTCTTTTCATATGGTGGTGATGACTAAAAAATCATTATGATCTCTTTTAAAGTTGTGGAGGTAGTCATCTTCTATGAAAATGATTGATAATGATATGTAGGGCTTTGGGTTTTTTACCTCCATATTTATTATTAATTACAGATGTCTTTTTTGGGTATTTTTTTAAGGTTCTTTACTTGCGAATTCTCCTGCAATCACATCAATGACCTCAAAAGGCTCTTATAGTTTTTTAAGTTCTTTACCCTTATCTAGATATTTCTTTAATGGTGAATTAAATTGGTTATTGATCAGCCACAATTTTTATTATTCCATCGAAAACCTTAATTATTGGCTTGTTTGTTTTGATATCTTTTTGGGTAATCATTCTTAACATATTAACTTAAGTGATCCTTTAGTATCAACTTTTTATCTTATTTTTCAAGGTAATGCAATCTTCCTTATCATGAGACCAATATTTATGGTACTTGCAATAAATTATGACCCCTGGTGGTGAAAAGCTCTTGTTACTAGTCATTTTTTTTAGGCTCTTTAACCATTAGTTCATCAGCTTTCACATCATCAAGTATTTTCCTTATAGTTGTGTTTAGATGAATGTATTGATTGAATTAAGATTTGGGTGGCTTTCCATTCCCCTTTTGCTTTGTTTCATTATAACACCCTTCTGTCTGGCTTTTATTTGCCTTAAGTTCTTTATTTATGAAAGAGATAACTATGGTGTACCTCTAACATAGTGGTGTACAATGCAACACTAAATTTAATCATTAATTTATTATTCGTTAAAGAGATAGCTATGGTGCACCCCTGATATAGTGGTATATAATGCATCACCAAATTTAATTATTAATTTATTATTGTATAACGTATCAAATTTAACATTTAAAAAAGTAAACTTAATGTATAATAAGATTTATTGGTGCACTAGTACACCATACATCAGTGGTGCACCATAGCCTTTCATTAACATTTGGTTACCTTCATTGATAGCTTTATTAGATTTTTAGTTTATTTCTTAGTAAGAGATTTTAAAAAGTTACCATAGCAAAGGCCAACTAGTAAGGAATACATAATGACTTCTTCTTTAAAGTCCTTAATTTCTATAAATGTTTAGTTGAAGCATTTAAGGAAATCTTTCAAGAATTCAATTCTTGCCTACCTTACTCTCATTTATAAAGCACTAATGTTTTTATAGGCTTAGAATATAGTGAAATGAATGAGGAATTAGTCTGTTAAGTCTTGAAAGTTAGTCATAAAGTTCAGCCTTAGACTTATAAACCAATGAAAATATGTTTTTATAATGGAAAAAATGTGACACATGATCATATTGAGTGCATCTAATAGGAGCATAACCATATGAAAAGCTTTGATATGCTTTTGAAAGCTAGTTGTCTGTTATATGAATCTAAATTTGCTAAAGGTTTAAAATTTTAAAGGATTGAAACTTACATGATAATTGGAATGAAAGGGTGGTATTCATTATTTGGATTATTGTTTTCCTAGTTAGGGTTTCTATAGTAGTATCTTTGGTCATTGTGCCTATGATTGTTAGTCTTATAGATTGACTGATCATTATTCCTTCACTCATAGTGATATACTTTTATGTTTAGCTGTAGTTATACCAAGAATATCTAATTTTTTCTTCTTAGTGACTGATTGATTTATCATTGAAAGTTGCTCGATTTTTATAATGAGGAATGTGATGATAGTTTTCTTTTTAAATAATGCTCATATTAATAAAGCCTTTCATGCAGATGACATTACTTTTTTTTTCCTTTGGAGATCTTCTTTCATGAACTCTAATTGTTCTTTTAGAAGCCTATTCTCTCCATTCAACATTTCTTTTTCAAGATTTTTGTTTATATTTTGATCACTTTTATACCAATTGGAAAGACTTTCCATACATGGCTGTTGAACAAATGACGTACAACCATTATGGTTAGATGAATGAAAGTTTGGTTAATGATTCATGGCTGTAAGTTTAAGTAAAGTGAGTTCTTAAAAAACTATTAAGATCAATAAAATAATCATTAGTACAATTGAGACCAGTTCATAACTTGGAATGTAGAATGCTTTTTTTTTAAATATTTTCTCAAGAAAATAATTACTATAGGACAGGTTTTCTTAAGAAAGTAGCAAAGTTTAATAGCCTGTTAGAAAAATTCCAAAATTATAGGTTTCTTGAAAAATTGATTATTATAAGACCTATTTTCTCAAGAAACATCTAAAGACAAGTTGATACATGTAAAATATTTATTTTTTGAAGAATATCTTTAAAGATAACTTTCTCAAGAAAATGGTCATTTTTTAATTGTTTTCTTGAGAAAAGCTAAATTTTAAAGATTTTTTAGAAAAAAATTGATAATTTTTCATTAAAAGAATATAAACATTTTAGAGCAATTTTCTTAACAAATAATCATGAAATTATGATATTTTTTTTAAAGAAATTAGAAGTGACTGATTTTGCAAAAAAGTGATAAATCTCTTTGTATTTGAGGAAGAAAAATAGGTTTTTTACAATTATAAGATAAATTTTTTCAATAAATTGATCATTTGACAAATTTTCTCAGGAAACAACCAATAATTGATTATACTTTGAGGTAAAAGATATATGGATTTGACTTAAAGATATGATCACTTTTCTCTGATTTTCTTTACAAACAATCAATTTCATAATCTTTATATGGAATATTGCAAATTGATTATTGTTGCTTAAAATGTTATTGATATATCTTTGTACAAACGATTAAACTCTTTTGAAAATGTTTTAAATCTTGTTATTAAGTGCAGATTCAACAAAATATTGGTGAGATAATATTGATGAGATCATAAGAAGATCTCTTTATAGTTAGTAATTAAAAATTGTATATTTGCAAGAAAAATAAATTAATCATGACTTTCTTGAGAAAATGATTGAAGATCGATAAAAAAATTTTAAAAATAAAATATTGAGGTAAAAAGGAAATGAAAGTAATGGATATAACCATAGATGATGCCAATGTTGCAATCATTTTTACTAGAGAAGGTCATTTACAAAGGTTAGTCATGTATGGTGGACTGATTGCAAAAGAATATCACTTGTAATAAAACCCCAGTGATGTTTACCATTAAGAGCCCTCCAATGCCAAAGTGAAAAATGATTTTAGAAAGAAAGAAAGTAAATGTAGAGAGTAATGAGAATGTTAGAATTCTTTCAAAAGCTTACTTGGTCATCTTTTATAGTGATCATTTGGAAGGCTTTAGAAAAGGTAAGCTAGTCATTTTAATTGAAGGTAGATCTGTCAATTTTTTATAAAGGAATTTTCAGAATATAGTTGTTTGCTAGCTTAAATGTACTTGTCTTAACTAATTAGTTAGGCTAGTCTTTATGTGCCAGTATTTATGTAATCATCTTAAGCATTATTTTGAGGTCTCATAGAAAGATAACTTATTTTTGGCTCGACCCCAAGTGGGTTATTCTTTACTTAATAGACTGATCATTGATTAATTGGTTTGTTATTATACCATAGCTTATGGAGTATATTTGGTGGTCTCTATTAGCCTAATATTTTGTATTTATCAAATTTATCAAAAAACACTTTTTACTAACAAAAGAATTTGATGTCACAAGAAAAAAATATTAGTATAGAACTATTGATTGAACTCTTAAAAAGGTAAAGTTGCTATTAATTAAATTTAGTAGGGATAATTTTATCTTTATATTCATAAAGAATACAAAAAGTAAAATTTAGAGTTTAGGAAGATAAACAACTTCTTATACTTTATGAAATTTTTTTTTTCTGTAAATCTTATTTGTTTCAATTTGTTATATAATGATTAATAAAATAATCTACTTCTTTTTTATTTCTTGAGAAATAAAACTTATCATATTATTGCTGTAAACTAATCGACTCTTTCATTAAATAACAAAATCTAAGTCTATTAAATTATTAATAAAATTAAAAGTTTTAAAATAATAAAAAAATAAAAGTTCTTTGATTTATATTTTATATATAAATTATTTTTAAAAATTATAATTATAATTATTACATCTAACCAGCTATTATATTTTTATAGAATTTATACTAATGAATAGTTAATACAACGATTATAATTACAATTACAGGAGAGAATTCAAATCCTTATAATTTTAAAGGGTATATAAACTTAAATTTAATTCCAACGAATATCCTTGCATATGAAATGAACACTCACCTTACAAATTTTAGACGTTAAAGTGAGAGATGCGTGAACGGATAAGAAGGCATGTGATACTTTGTTAGATAAGGTATGGTTGTCTAATGACACAAGCAAAGCAAGGAACATTATATTAGATTCAGTCTTGGAATAATCTCATCTCATGGACCAAACCAAACCCCCGTGTGGAAAACGCGGGGACAAGCAAAAGATCCTCTGCCGCTGCCGAGGTGCACATGTACTCCACGTGTCACCATCCAATGGCTTGTCACATTGCACCGCACCTTTTCCATTCAAAGAAAATTTTTAAAAAAAGCAGGAGTTGGTGGCACATGTGGTTTGTGAGGTTATGCATATTTGTTGCCTTGATTAATGTATCTCCTGCCCCTTCTTCTACTCAAAAATTACTGTAAAATTCAATTAGGTTGACGTGTGCTGTTTCGAATTTTCTCTAAAAAAATTAATATTTAATCATAGGTAACAAACAAATTATGATTACTTTTCGTGAGCTTAATTATAATTTACCTGTTAAAAGACATTACTCATCCAGAGAAATTTAAACTCATAATTAAAGGGAATTATTGTAATTTTATGTAGATTCTTATAATCAGTTAAGTTAATGTGCATTAACAAAATTTTTAATTTTTTTTTAATAATAATAGAAATAATTAAACGATTATACACACACATAAAAAGATTGAATCCACGATAATACTAAGTTTTTGAAGAAAGTTAAAGCCTTTTAAGTAATTTAAAAACATTTATGTTTATCTATATATTAAAATAATTAAAATGAAAGAAAAGAATTTTCACTTTTAGAGATTTATATTTTACATGGAATTTGAATTTAAATTTTGAATGCAAATCAATGATTATAGATGGAAGGTAAAATTTAATAGAAATAAAATATTTAAAAATTAATTTTAGACTTTGATTTTTTCAAAGCATTTTCGATTGCATATTTATTTTTATATTTTATTATACTTAAAAAAAATAAAAATCATATAGCATCGCATCTACATCTTGCGTCAAAGTCTGAATCTTAATTTTGATCAAAGGAGGATTCGTCACGGGCTTCAGTGCTGGTTTTCCACGTTCACGTGATATTCGTGACCACATTATGAATTGCTTCCCGAAACCCCCCCTCACCTTTTCCCAGAATTACAACGTTGCAGTTCGGCCCAGCCCACCACACTAGTCCGAATTGGGAGTGGGGCGGTTCAGTTAGGACAAACCCTACCTAAGTGGCAATGGCTTCGGCTCTAGGGATATAAATGGATCAGACGAACTATTAAAGACCTATAACTCAGCTTAATTTTGGTTCAATTCGGTTCAACCTATTTAATTAAATAAATTAATTTAAAATTAATATAAATTTTTTTAATTAAGTAGGTCAAATTTTTTTATTTTAAACCTAATTTATAAATTTATTAAGCCGACTTATTTAATATTTTTTATTTAAATTTATTTATCGTAAAAGTAATGATATATAAATTTTTTTAAGCCCATTATATAAATTAAACATTTTAAATATTTGTTATATAATTTATGATGAACTAATTTATCCTTATTGTTAACCTTTGATATTATGATAATTTGATGTTATTTTATTTTTAATTAAATATTAAATATTTAAATTAATAATTTTATATTATAAGTATATGAATTTATTTTTTTATTAATTACTTTTCATGTAAAATTTTGTATTAATTTTAATATTATTAGGAACATCTTAAGAATATATTGATATAAACTTATGTAAATTATTGGTTTATTTAAGACTTTTTTATAATAGGTCTTTAAAATTTTAAGTTGTTAGCTTATTTAAAAATTTATATTTAAAAATAAGCTAACAGATCATGTTCGGATCTGAAATAAAATTTTATATAGGTTAATAAATTAGGTTGAAATCAATATTGTATAATACAAGTACAACATATTTAAGATAAAATCTAAGTTAATATATTTGTACCCCGGCTCGACCACTTTGCCGGTTGCCACCTTGTTAAAATGGCTGCTACAGCAACCTTACCCTCACCCCCATGATGCCAACTATTATATTAGCTCGAGTTCTGCGTAAGGCCCGTAATGTACGAAACGTGACTGAGTGGGTTTCTTGGGCACCGACCGGAAAGAACTAGATATTTTGATTATTCGGCGCTTACATTAAAAATTCTGATTCATCACGTGTCAAAAACACAGATTGAAAAGTGGCTGGAGATTTCCATTTTTCTGAAAGTATTTTAAAAAAAATATTATTTATATATATTAATAAAAATAAATAATTTATATTTATGATAAAAAAATAACACTTAAATTTATAATAATATTTTTATAAACTCTTCATATTTAACTTTAAATAAATAAAATATAATCCGCTTTCATAATTTTATAGTTACGTTCTAAACGTTTTGGTTGAAACAAATGTTATCTTAATGCAAACTAAAGCCTAACTTCGTGCAAATTTTCAAAAACCCAGATAAGAAGATAGCAATCATGCACCTATTACGTGTAACAATTATTATTATTATTATTAAGTTTACATTGAGGACATTTTTATATTTTTTTTATTAAGTACAACATCAATTCTTATATGAAGTAAAAATAATAAATGATAAATTTCTTTTGATTAAAATCATTCAAAAAATTAAAATTAAAATGTTTTATTAAATTTTAAATATTTTGAAATTCAACTTATTTTTATTAAGCCAATAGATTATTAATAATATATTATTTATTTATCATATAAGAACTTGTTTGGTATAACAATAAAAATATAATTAATTATTAATTAATTGTAGTGTATAATAATTGTAAATTTTTTATTGATATCATGACTTTTAATAATGATTGCTATTTTTAAAGGATAATTTGTGTAAAAATTTTAATTAGAAAAACTTATGATTAAAAAATAAATTATTTTTTAATCATAATTTTTATTTTACTAAAATTTTTTAAACAATTATCGTTAAAAATAATTATTATTAAAGTCTAATAAAAAATTATAATTATTATATAAAATAATCAATTATATTTTTATCATTATATCAAATAAAGAATCTGCACAAAAGTATATTGTCCCTCGCATGCATAATTTGCATAAAGTAGTCAAAGCAAAAAACTTCTCTTCTGATGTCTAAAGGTAATGTGTTCAATGGCTGACTATTCGTTTGGAAACTTCAAATTATGTCACCCGCATAAGGAACTTTAAATCCACATGGTTCACCTCTAAACGTTTACAATAAGGTACTCTCTTTTGAAATTTATCAAGTTGATACCCAAAGCATCCACTTTTTTTTCAAATTATTTTCAAACTGATTAATACCTTAACTGATTCTTTTAAGTTTCGAATCTTGCCATTATTTTTAATGAACATGAATCAATTTTAGATTTGAAAAGAGTTATTCTCATATTAAGAATCCCCATTAAAACATTTATTTATTTTAAATAAAATGCGTTTAAGCTACTCTTTCCTATCATAATCATGACTGGAGTTAATACAAGCTTATCCATTTTCTGGCTGGTCGTCCCCATAATTTCTTCAAAATCATACAACATGGGCAGCTGCCGACTTCCACTCTCCAATTCAAGCTCTTCTAGAAACTACATTAACTTGTTTTTCTTTCTTTTTAAGATTAATCAATCACTTTACTTGTTAAACTTGTTAAGTTGAATATACATATATATATATATTGTCAAATTAGTAGGCTGCCTCTTTTTTTTTTTAATATATAATTTAGAAATTGATTGGCACTTCAACTATTTTCTTAATTATTTTGGATCGATACGAATGAGATATAAATCGATTCTAAGTTTGGAGAGAATCATTTTCATTCCAAAGAGTCTCGCTTTTAGATCACTCATTATCACACTTGAATAGAAAAGAGGAAATGACGGGATGTACTAGATTTGAACCCCTTCCTCGAACTCCCCTTCCTTAAAATTACCAATAAATAAACTTATAACAAGATGCTGTCCTATTTGCTAATCAGTTGTATTTTTCTTTACTATGTAGTCTCAGCATTTGCCACTTGGATGATTAGCCATAATCCATTAAAATTAGGGTAAATTATATCAATCTCTCATGAGATTTAATTCAATTATATATTTCTATCCTTTTTGGAATAATTCATAGTTTTAAAATTTAAAAACGTTAACCTTTTTAAGTGCAATTTTTTTTTAAATGTCATCCTTCATGGTTAAAGAATTATTTTTCTATATTTTTAAGTATAAATATTGCAGCATAATTATACATAAAAAGAAAAAGGGTATTTTTATTTCTTTAAAAATATATTTGTATATAAAAATGCAAAGAAATAATCTTCCATTTGTATTAAAGAATAGATTGCAGTTTAAAATTTTAAAGTTGTTGCATTTCATAATTTCATAATGGTGAAAATACTTCAAGGGTTGGATGTGTACAATTTTATAAAAGAGTAAATATAAAAATTAACCCCTCAATTATAAAAGTTATGAGTATCGCATGTCTCAAATTTGATAACAAGCATTATTGATATTTTGTTTTTACTTTTATTATAATTATTTATCTTTTTATTCACTTATAATACTAAAATAAATAGTAAAAAATTATAAAAATAAATATATAATTAAAATTGTTAAGGTAAGATTTAAAAATCAACTAATATTTTTTTTATTCATTTTAACATTACAAATGAATAAAAAATGAATAATTATAAAAAAAATAAAAAATTAATAATATTAACTATGAAACTTAAGAGATATAATCATCATCATCTTTATAAATGAAAAATCAAATATTATATTTACTCTTTATAATATAAGAGATATCAAATATAATTAAATTAAATTTCAATGAAGATAAATATAATTTAATCTTAAACTCGTAATACGGGTCAATTCAACCAAAGACAAGTAACTCAAACTCGTAAGATGAGGTTTCTTAACTAGTCTACAAGTGACAACTTATTTTAAGCATATGGCGAATTAATTATATTCACAATTATTCAAAGACAATGTACTAACTTGGGAACAAGTCACTATTATTGACCGTATAATATATATTTTTTTATAACAATAGCAATGATAATGTACTTAATATATACATATAAAATTTTGAAATCAAATTTTAAATATAATAAAAAATAAAAATTTTAAAATAATGTCGAATATTACTACACTACTAAAATTACTGTTAAAAAAATGATTCCATGGCTCTTTCTTATTGAGCATATAAATTTAGGGTGGCCATTGATCAATTTGGTTGAGCCAAGGAATAAAAAAGGGGGCTACACTTCCTCCCATCTTTGACTTAATTTTACAATACCATAATCATATGGTCCAATTGATACTACACGGTTTATGGAAATGGACAATTATATACAAATATCTCTCAAGGACCTAAGGTATGCTCCAATTTCAGAGAAGACAATCGGAAAATGACAGTCGAATTACTGTGGATTTCTATCACCGATCTTGCTACTCTAACGGTAGAAAGGAATATGGTAGATTTAAATTAACAATTCGATCTTTAAAATTATAAAATATTAATAAAATGACTGTAATAATTTTGTCTCCCTTAAAGCTTATCAAAAGTCCAGATATTCAGATTTGTTTATATTCTCTTATTATTACTCTACCCCATCTAAATATTGATTCAAGCATTTGAATTCTATCCAATTATTCATTTTTACCATATACATTTAATATTTTCTTCTGGCTGGAATGATTGGTAATTCCTACTAGGCCAACCATCTTATACCGGAGATATCAAAGGATAAATTGTGCAGTCCATTTTGAAAGAAAAATTCAGGTATTTTTAATTTCGGAGAGGGATAAATGTATAAAAAAGTGGATTTATTTTCTGATTTGATGGTTTTTTTTTCCTCTATCAAAATTCCTAGTTGTTTTGTTGCAATTTGTAAGGAGGATTTGTTTTTTTTTGTTGGGCGGTGTGGAATTTTTTTTAGTGGGCTGACTTACAACTATTAGATAATAGAAATTACCATAAGCCGATGTAATCACGAAGAATAATTTTCCGTCATCAATTATTGCATATTATTTAAGAAAGAATGAAGATCGAAAACTTCAACATTTCTAAAATATCAACCTAGAATCGTTGAAATAGATTTAAGGTTTGTGAATAAATATGTGATTCCGGAAAAAATTGTGATCAGAGTTCGTAAAATAGGAATTTATTTAAATATAAATTGGTTTGTGTTCTTCTTCTTTTTTTTAAAACATCTTTACATTCATATTAAATTTATATATTACATAAGTTTTCACTTAGTTAATTCAATACTCATTTCCAATTTGAATATTTTATCTTTCAAATCAACCTAACTTATATAATTTATTTTTAAATCAATGATTTTGTTCAAACTTAAATTGATTATTTGTAAACTAATAAATTCGTGTTTTTTATGAAACTTATGAGATAAAATTATTATTAAAAAAAAAAACTTTAAGGAGAACAAGAAACTAGTATAGAAATTAAAGAATCAAATTTATATTTAGCCAAAATATAAATCGTATTTCATGTTACAAGGTTGCATTATGAACCTTGGGTTTTAGTTCTAGACAGTGTACATTGGGTTTCTTATCTAACTTTAATGAGTTATAACATTTAAATCGACGAAAATTAATCTGACCTACAAGATAGATCAATATAATATTTTGGCATAACATTGATTATTATAATTAGATTCCTAGAATTGTTTTTTTTTTCTTTTTAATTAGATACCATACTTGTTAGTGTGGTTCATCTGACAAGACGTTGAAGACGTTGGCTGATACCTTCTTCCCTCGACACACTTGTGTGGATAAAAAATATTTTTTACAAAATATAATATAAAATATTAAAATAATAAAAATATTTTATTTATTAAATATTAAATATAAAAAAATTAAAAAAGTAATTTATTTTATTTTAAAGATGAATTAATTTTCTTCATTATAATGATTTTAAGTATCATATTTTTAATTATAAATATAAGTGATATATTATTCTTTATCGATATCAATTTAAATGATATTTTCTTACTGATTTTCCAGCAAAAACTAATATGTAACACTGACCAACAAGTATGATGCCTAGTATGAGCAGAAGCAATAATACAGATTCCTCAAACTCTGGAAGCTTACAAAATCTACTGTAAATCCCTGAAAAAAATGTCGCATGTTTCGATTTCTAATTAATTCTTATAGTTTAAAATTTTAGAGTTGGATTTTAATACTCATTTTGATTTGTAATTGAAGGCTTCTTTTCACATTTTTGTTAGGTTTTGTTAATAACTGAAGCACATAAACAACAATTTTCAGACTCAAGGCGTATGACTCTAAATGTTTTCCTAAAAACAAATTAATTTTGTCAAATATCATAATTTCCTATATGTTATTTGTCTTCTAAAATTAGGGATTACAATCTCATCCATACCCAATGGATATCTGCACACATGTGAGGCTTAAAAATAGTTGTAGTATGGAAAATGAGATTTTATCATATATAATACGGGTAAAGGAACTATACTATCAAACCTTTACAATACCCATACTATATAATATATATAATTAAATAATATATAATAATATATATAAATCTAATTATGTAATAATAAAAAAAATTAAAAACATGTATATCATCAATCAATTTCAATATAATTTTTTTAAAGATAAATTTCAACAAAAAAATTTATTATTCTCAGTTGCGATATTATTATTAATATTTTAGGATAATTTTTTTTATTATTATATGTAAAATTTTCTTTTCATTAAAAATTATAATAAAATATAAAATGAACATGTATCATTTAAATAATACGAGACACCGAGGACGGTTATAAAGATTTAGAAATTTGACAGGAATGGGAATTGACGTTGAAAAACCTATCATTCAAGCAGGTATATAAGCAGACTATTTTTGAATTGAAATGCATACCAAAATCTTAGTCCTTTACCCATGAGAAATTCTATCTTTAAGGATAAGATAATTACTCACTCCATAAAAGAGATAGATTCATGGAAATATAAGAATTTTACATTTATGAAGTTACATATTTTTACTTTTCAAATTATATCTATCTTTCTCCTCTTAGAATAATTTTAAAAAAAAATTCTTATTATTCCCTATTGTTTCAAAAATAAGATAAAATTTCTCCTCTACTCATACTTTCCCTGTTATTCCTATTTTAGAGATACATACAAACGGCAATGGCATTTAACCTTTTCAGTTTTCATCAACAATCATAAAAAACAAGAGACGGAAAATATCTAACCTATCACAAAATTAGGATCTAGTCCTCCATAATTTCTCTCATCACTTTCGTTACCCAGAAAAGGACTTCTACGTTTATCGTAGACATGCGTGACGGTCAGGACTCCTACCATGCTTCCCAAAGCAAAATAAATAAATAAAAACATAAGAACAAGATAAATTTATCAAATAATGTGTATGAGGCTTTCCATCTGAGTAAACTGTAAACAAGTAAATTCTATGCAACTGTTGAAAATCTTCTCTATATACATCTCCTATCTCAATTACTCAAGAAACTATAAATGTGAGTAACGCAAAGAAATTATCAGAAATCAAGAGGGGAAAAAGGATGACTTTGGCTGTCTCCAACCCCATTAAAAAATTTGATCTAATTTAGAAACAGACTAAGATTACTTGAAGCTGACAAAAACCTACAGATCATAATCTATATCTGTTACATTCTGGGAAGCAGAACGCTTGACCAGCTCTCCTTTTTCATTGTACTGATCGAGATTCTCACAAGGAGCAGGGAATATGGAACCTATTACCCGGCCTTCAACAAAGGCACACTGGAAAATGTGCTTCTTTTTGTAACTTATTCCAACTGACATGTCCCGGAAAGTCACATTTTTCACTGGTATTTGTTCGCTGCCTTGAATTCGTACTGGCACACGAACTCCCTGGCCATGGACAGTGGTGAAACTTATGTCTTTCAGTATTGGAAATGCCATTGGGTCAAAGCCTGAATCAGGGTGTTCATTGTAATCTGTCTTGATGACAACCCCTACACGGACATTGTCAAATGTAAGATTCCGGTAAGTTATGTCACGGACATATCCACCTCTTCCAGGTGCAGTCTTGATTCTCACAGCACGCCTGGAGCTCCATACAAGAAGGTTCTCCACTGTGATATTGGATACCCCACCAGACATCTCGCTGCCTATTGAGACGCCGGAGCTGTTGAATTTCATTTAAAGTGTATCTTCGTTAATTTTGTCAGGAAAAAAAAAAGACATCACCACATGATGAAACACTAATGATTTATTTAGCAATGATGAATAACCACCTAATTCAGGCCTTGCTTTTGAGATGATACAGCTGCATTATCTGGCTAGATCCCAAAAGAAGTCCTAGTTAACATATGGCATCAATAAAAGCATTGGCATGCTTCTACTGATTCCAACTTTCAAGCTATCAAGTATTAACAGATTCTCTGTATAGAAAAAACTATTCAACTCTATCAGACTCATACTTGGCATTAGACTTCTTTCTGTGACCTTAAAAAAAAATGCAATTTTAAGTGGTCAAATATATAAATATACGTTTTGTTCAACTGCTTAAACTAAGGTTTGTGGGAAATTTGGGCATGTGAAACAAGATGAGATATAAAATCTGTATTTCCAATATCTAAAATAACGTTTAGATTCATGAGAAGCTAATGCCTAGCAACAAGTGTCTGATATATCATAAACAAACACAGAAAACACAATGCACAACTGGAATTAAACATGATCACAGGCATTGTGAGGAATTAATCTATTCTTACTTCATAATATAAGGACCATTTTAGGCTTAAAAAGAGTTACAATGACATGCCATCCAATCACAGGATTCTGAATTGCATGTAACAATTACAAATTGGTTAAGTGATAAAATACCTGACCATAGAGCGAACAACCAAGTTTCGGATCATTATATTCATGGAAGGTTTTCCATAGGCAATTCCATACTGGTCCCAGCCGCTTTTTATTGCAACTGCATCATCCCCCACACTTATGTAACAATTCTCTATCAGCATATCCTCACAAGAATCTGTTCATACCACAGAAACAGGGGTTTGTCCACATTTCAGTAGGGGTATCCAGAAAGCATTTCAAATAACATTCCACTAGGATTATGAAACTTCAAGACAGAGATAGGAGGTAAAAAACTTCAGATTATCATTACTAACCTGTCTTGTACATGCACAAACACAAATTTCACACGTATTAAGGATGCTGGCCTTAAATTAAAATATGGTTGTGGCCAAAACCGATTAATCATTTCTACATGTGAAGATACAATTACCAAACATCTAACAGCTCACACATCCTTGTACTAGAGATACAATTACCAATCATTTCTACACATGAAGATATGGCTCCCAAAAATCTAACAGTCACCCAGTTTTTGACTTCCATCTCCATTCATTAAACTCTAAGGTTGTTAAATTAGGCAACCATCAGGATGAATATAAACTGTGTTGTTGTCAAAAACTTATAATTTGAAGCCAGGGATAGCAATCGTAAGCACATCATATGTTACCATGAAACTTATTTTTAGTGGTTAGAGCTAGACATGTACCAGGATCAATGCCATCAGTATTTGGAGCTTCAAATACCGGAGCCAAGATTGTAACACCTTGTATTGTTACATTTTTGCAGTCATATGGATGAAGAGTCCAAAATGGAGAGTCACGTAAAGTTATATTTGTAATTACAATGTCACTTGACCACATGATTTGAACAAGTGGGCCCCTTGTGTGGTTGAGAACCTTTTGGCGATATTTTTTCCACCATGTTTGTCCCTGTCCATTTATGGTACCATTATGTCCTGTTTATCAGTTATAACAAATTGAACCAGATTAACTTAGAAATTAAGTATTGTGGCAAAATATAATGGGAAACTAGAAAAAATGGACAGATAGTAGTTACTGTATAGCTTTCATACTAGCCATTACCGTCTCCTTAACAGTGGGTTCTGCAAGCTCATATTGTTGATAAACCAAGCAAAAATTATGTTCAATAGAAAAGTTTTAGTTACTCACAAACTTCTGGAGTAGTGGCCAACAAAGTATCCATGTTCAGGTTGATTTATCATAGGCAGTCTAAAAATCAATCAAAATAATTTAAGATTCTGTTACTTATACTTCTTTCCCACTTTTGGAGGGCAGATCGGGAATAGCAAGTGAGGCAAGTGGACCCCAAAAAAGATACAACTAAATACCATTAGTGTAAAAGCCGCATAACAGGTTTCTCAGTTAACATCGAAACAGTCTTTAGATAAATCCACTAGAATCACTTTAAGATTTAATATAAAAAAAAATGAGTCCAGAAATAAGGTTACCCTCAGAGGATTGAGATATTTACATCAATGATCAATACTAGAGGATTCAAGTACAAAAGGGAATCAATAGAAGTTGGCATACATCAAATTAAATGCTATAGCCATCCATTAGCTTAAGCTTATGATGTAATAGTTCCCTGGTATCCTGAATATAGAAAAAAATAGGAGAATATTCTATTCACTTTGGGAATCAGCTAACAATTGAAGCAGCACAGTTCTGTTAATTTACATTCAGATACGAAAGGCTTAAATTGGCCTACACTGACCTCTGATATTAAGATATCCACCAGGAAAAGAAAGACAAGAATAACTGCCTAAATCAATGGACGCAGCAAAACAAAAAGCCCTCACCTGTTATCACAATATCTTTAAGGTTTTGACCATGAATCAGACTGCCATATCGAGGCCCAGGACGCTCCCTTCCATACCCATATGAAGGTAAGGGGGGCATCAGTGTCCAATACTTCTCATCCTGTCAGTCATCACATAAAAGGAAATAAAGTTTTAGTGATAGCTTTGAGGGAAATTCAAAACCAGATAGAAAATAAGCAAAGTGCTGTTGCTTTATCTATGAGAAAAAATGGGTTAGAGGTGACAATGGCTAAAATAAAGCAGATTAATTATAAAATATAGCAAGTCATATAATTTAACAACGGATAACTAAAAGTCTTTTGTCTCCTCCCCAAGGTAGCATTGCCGAGCGGGTCTGTCTTGTTTATCCAGCCCATTTCATTTGCTTTTGTCTTCTTATTTACTTGCACAAGCCCTTCTAAAGTTCGATAGCAGCTTATGGACAAATTCCTATACCTGAATCTAGGGCTAAGTTTCAATCTTTCCAATTCTTGCACAAGCCATTGTTACTACACATTCCATGAAGGAATTGAATCTGATTGGTAGTCAGGGGTAGTTAAGTTGGTTTAGTAGAGCAAGGAAGATTGTCATATAATTTAACAATGGGTAACTAACTTGAATCATAGAAATGAGATTAGGCACAAACTCTGCCACTGAATGTCAAATGCATGACATAAAGGCAGACATTTTTGATCAATTTCTAGCATCTTGTATGATGAGATGTAGGTACTCAGCACTATTACTTCCGAGGAAAATAGGTTAAGTTGGAATTCTTGAAAGGATGCTTAAACCAAGTTTTACCCTCTAAAGATCAATTGTTGTCATGTTTTACAGCTGAGAACTAGCTATTTAGAGGCATTCATAGAATCAACAAGATCAGATACAAAAATGTTAAATAATATACAAACTAGAATGCAGTCCTTAATCAGTTTATTATAGAAAGAAGAATGCACTATTTCAATAGGTTTAGTACTTTGTTATAACTTATAAGTCAGCTTTGTCTCCAAGCATATCATATACACTAAACAGCATGAACCTAATAAATGGATTCCCTTAGCAATTATCCTGTTCTACCCTATGCACCTGTAGGAATTTTGCACCAGTATGACACACAGCCATAGCCAGAACCTTGCACTTATATTTGTAAGAGAAACTTCATTCCTAATTTTTAAGGGTTAAAATCAGAGTCCGTAAGAATGTCACCATCAAGTGCAACACTCGGGCATCACCAAAATAATAATTATCCAATTCTAGAAATTGTTTTTCAACTACGAGTCGTTAATTTTGATATTTTCTTTACAATCAGTCCAGTGATTCCGGATATGAAGTTCACACCTACTGAAAGGAAGATTTACCTTTTCTCTTCAGATTAGCATATTCTACTGAAGAGGAAAGAAGGGAAACAGTCCTCCGATACTTAGAAACTTCAACCTTCTCAACAACTGAAATGAGATAAAATTATCAGTGAAGAAAACCCACCTGAATTCCGAGTATTTCAGCGCCTTCAGCCAGGAATAGAGTCATATGACTAGTAAGATTAAACGGTGCTGTAAGCCAACGACCCGGTGGCACATTCAGCTGCCCCCCGCCTTTCTTCCCCAACCTGGAAATAGCATAAACGGCACTCTGAAAGGCCTCGGTGTTCAGAGTGACGCCATCACCCACCCCTCCAAAATCCGTCAGATTGAAAGCCAGGGGACGCAGCCTTGGCATCGGCCTCATCGGGACACGGCTGAATACGAAGAAACCACCGACTATGTTCCTCTGCCATAAGAAAAACGACGCAAACGCAGCGATCCAGAGAATGGTGAAAAGGGCCCTGTGCGAGCTCAAGAATGCTGGGAGCCATCGCTTAAAGTCTAGCCTTTGGTGCTGAAAACGCCCGAGTTGAATACTCTCAAACATCATTCGAGCAAAATCTTACCTTTTGCACAACACGTTAGAATAAACTCGGATGTAGCAGCTAACGAAGTGGGATACTGGAAAAGCCCTCACTTTTAAACGTAAACAATCGATTCCTTTCGTGAATCCTGGGTAGAATCCAGCATCTGAAACCAAATTTAAGTGGCGTTGGTAAGAAGTAGTGAACAAAAAGGACGAAAGTTTGTGCAGTAAATGTGATGAAGATCCGTTTCGAATTTTAAACAATGGAGTAAAATTGAAAGGGAATCCAAGTGGGATATGGTCGATGGAGAGTAGTTCAGAGCTGGCAGTGAAAGTTGGTCTCCGGGACAATGACGAAAGGACGGGGGTATTAATCTATTACATTTGCTTAACCATGGATCCGCACAGAGATTGACATCTAGAAATTCAGGATTCAGAATTTAGAACTGTAGATATGCACTAACCAGCGTGTGATGCAACGTAAGATTTTGGAGATTGGATTCTAATTATTAAAAAAAATAAAATAATTAATTTATTATAAAATTATAAAGTGTTAACAAAATAAATTTTAAATTATATTAAATAATTAATTCTATCTTTAAATAATAATTTATATAAATAATTTTATATTTCTATATAAATTTATACATACAAATTCGTTATATTTAACATATACCACTAAAATTTTGATTAAATACTTACTTTTTTTTTCCTTTCATATAATTAAAACTTGCTTGATAGATCGTGATTAATGTTAAATAATTCACGATTATTTTTGTATAAAAGGGTGTAAAATCAAATAGTAAAATTTAATTCATATCAATTTCGAATGTGAGAAGAGGTGGTTCACAAAAAGAAGTTTTTTTTTTTAAATGTCAAAGAAATAAAAAATTGTAAGGTAGAATTAAAAAATTGAATCTCCATGTTGTGACACAAAGATGTAATGATCCCATGGCCTGTGAAGAACCGGTAGGGAGTTCTTATCATTTCACAGATAGAATTAATTCCTCCCAAATTTTATCATAAATCACAAAGCATGGTTTGAAATTATCAGCTTCAAACGTATATCCATAATACTAGGGGATTGGGCTCTCAAAGGTGTATCTTGCAAATTTGAAAGTAAAGTGCATTACCATATGTGAAAATTAAAAATTTTGATAATTATAAATTTAAAAATTATTTTTATTTATTATTTATAAAATTCTAAATCTTTGATTTTTTCAATTAATAACCATGATAATATATTTTGTCCTCTAAAATACATCCAGTACTAAATAAATTCCCTGTAGGGGAAGGTAATTGACCTCAAATCAACATTTTTGTGAGGACATATATTAATGTTCATCAACATAATTTCGTTAGGTTATAGATTTGTTGGGAAGGTATAGACTTTCTCTTATTCTGTCATAGGAAGATATAGATTTGTTCAGACTAAATTAAATTAAATTTTAATGTTGACCTAAATAAATCAATTCAAGTTTTAAATCATTACTTTGCTCAAAATACTATTTAAAACTAGTTCTAGTTATCAACATTAATTAGTAAATCTTTTTTAAAATTTTAGATAAAGCATAAAAGAGATAAGAAAAGTTTTTAGTTGAGATTGGACAAAAGTGCAATTTAAATAGGAATTTTTTTAATTTTGTGACATATATCATACACATTCTTTCATGAATCATGATACTTATCTACTTTATATAGGGATCTTTTTTATTTATCTATTTATTCACAGGTCATTTAACAATTAACTTCCAAATTTTAAGTATTTGCGAAGGATTTTAAATGTTGGCAATCCACATAGCACTTTCATGGGTCATGTTGCAAACTTGACAACCACAAACAATTTCATAATACTTATCGGAAGCATCAAATATAATTCAGATTAAAATCATAAAATGCAGCAGATGCCTTTTTAAATTTTACGATAAAAGTGACAATTTTACATATAAAATTTTTCATACTTCTTAGAGGTGAATTTCAAAGAGAAATAAAGGGAAATTTTTTATTTGAAATTCTAGGTTTCAATAAAAAAGGTAGTGAGTTATAGAATAAAAATTGTGCATCTCAATAAAAATATAGTAAATTCTAGAATAAAAAAATGCGTGATTATGGTCTTATTTAACAATCAATTGATTACATTATAGTTAGCTAATATAATTGATTGTTAATTAATAGCTAATTATATTAGTTGATTTAAACATAAAGATATTTGATAAAATTAAATATTTAATATTAAGTGTCTATCTATAAAATGATGTATAAGGATATAAATATATTTTTATAATTTATTTAAATATATTATTTTTAATAATATTTTAAATTTTAAATTTTATTCATTAAATTAAAATTTGTTATAAAAGATACAATATTATAATTTATTATTTATTAAATTATTTAAAAATAAATTATTAAAATTTGTTATGTATGCATGTATTATGTATATGTATAAATTAATCTTATTAATTTTTTATTTTTAGTGTGAAAAGAATTTAAATTCATTTACAAATCATTTAACATAATTTTTAACATATTGTAATGTTTATTTTGTTAATTTATATTAATCTTATTATATAAAAATTAATTAATAGAAATTTAAATGATTATTTATTACTTGTGAATAACTATAACATTGTGTTGTAATATATATTAAATTGGTACACATATAAATAAAAATATTTAGTAATTTAATGGTTAAGTTTTTTCTTGTATAGGGATTTGGGCTTTAACTCATCTCTTTAATATATTAAGTAAAATAATAAATATATATAATTATATAATTTAAGGGTAATTTTATTTTTTTATGTAACTTCTATGAATTTTTAGATCTAAAACACTACATTTTTTTTAACTTTTTCAAATTGGCAAATTTGGGATTGATCAAAACAACTATTTACCAAATATTTAAAATAGCTATTTGATTTAGTTAATTGATTGAATATATTCAAATTAGTTAAATGCTTATCAAATAGCTAATTTCCAAACACAATTTATTTTTTTGAAAATTGCAAAAGAGGAAGAGGATTTAAGTTTTTTTCTCAACAAATGGAGACCTATTTTTAAGTAATTTTGAAAAGAAATAAATATATAATTTTTTATATTTGAAATTGTGTATCTTAGTAAAAAAAATATGAGAGATTTCAGAGCATTAATTGTATTAGTGCACTGTTAATCTAAATTATTGAATTTTATATTGTGTAGGATGAATTAAATTTATGCAGAATAAATGAAATTCAACCGTTTAAATTAATTTTCCACCAATATAACACGTGCACCATAATCATTATAAAAAAAGTAAGCCCTTACACTTCTATCCCTAAACAAATGACCCCAACAAAAATGATGAAGCGTTACAGGATAATTTCTCAAAGATACATGCGCAGCTTTTTTCTAGTTGATGCAATGCGATGACCAAATTTATCATATCCTGAGCACGTGCCAATATCACTCATCATTGGCTCTTCCTTGCCCCATTTTTGTGTGTCCCAAGCGATGTCCATTTTGTAGATAATAGCAGACAGCTGATAAAGCGTCAGAAAACTAAAAGGAGGCCTTGTCTGTTTTGGATAATCACATTCTGCAAATTCACCATTTTCAACTTTCTCTCATTCATGGCTTTATCAATCTCCTACTCTGCATTATCAAGTTTTCCAAACAGGTCCTTCATCCTTCTTTGAAGTACTCAAATTTCTGGTCACGGATTAAAGTTAAAACCATTTCATGCTCATTCTGGCTGTTCCTTCCAATCTGCTAAATTTTGTTTGGATGCAGAGAAATACGCCAAAGGGTTTTCTCGGAAGGAACTGTCACATGCTTTCTCAGCAGAACAAGAACACTTACAAAAGCAACAAAAGGAGTTTCAAGCGTTTGCGAGCCACTTCCTCCGGATAGGCCATTGTGGTTCCCTGGCAGCTCACCTCCTGAGTGGCTTGATGGCAGGTAAGATATCTCGTTTCCTCCTTTTTCAAGTTTCAGCTATTTTGCTTACAATCAAATGCCGCCATAGCCTTTAACTTCAAATGGTTGCCATGGCTGCTTGCTTTTGCATATTTGAGTCATCAAACACATTGATATATTTGCTTAATCCTCTGGAATTTACAGCCTTCCTGGCGATTTTGGCTTTGACCCACTTGGATTAGGTATGTGTTTGTTTGTTTTAGATTGTTATTTTAGGGAGAAAATGCTACTCCCACCACTTGCATTTAAAATCATGTTACAACTTCTCTTGACATAATACAATCTAAGTCAAGTTGGCCTCACATGGCTGAAGTATGTCGAACTAAATTACTTCATGTGTGCAGTTATAAAAATGAGGTTAATTATGGCATGTGCAAGATTATTAAAATAATTGCCAATACAAGGTGTGAGAGTAGCGCTACTCATTTTGATATCACTTAGCTAAGAAATAAGTTCATTGAAATCATTATTGTCCTAAATCCTAATACTATTGCTTGCTCTCGGGGCAGGGCTTGTAAGGAATTAGGGATGATGGTAATTTTCAAAATTTTTAAAATCATATATTGATATTATGTAATAAATTGAAATTTTTGAATATTTTCTTTTACATAAATCGTTTGGCCTTTCAGAATTCTTTATTCTGACTTTCCGAGATTTTAGGTCGAGGTCCATAGCTTCCACGTGACTTAACCCAATAAGTATGGTCAGACTGAATCAGAATATCCTATATGTGCACATATAAAGAACATGTGGGGTTGTCTGTGATAATACTTATTGTGCAGCTTCATTTTTCCCTTCAGGATCTGATCCAGAGCTACTCAAATGGTTTGCTCAAGCAGAGCTAATGCATGCCAGATGGGCGATGCTGGGAGTTTCTGGAATTCTGATTCCAGAATTTCTAGAAAAAGTAGGCATCATTGAGGACTTCTCCTGGTACGATGCTGGCGCAAGAGAATACTTTGCAGACACTACAACCTTATTCGTAGTGCAATTAGCCTTGATGGGTTGGGTGGAGGGTAGGAGATGGGCTGATATGCTGAACCCAGGTTGTGTTGACATTGAGCCTAAGCTTCCACACAAGGAGAACCCAAAATCAGATGTTGGGTACCCGGGCGGCTTGTGGTTTGACCCCATTATGTGGGGCCGAGGTTCGCCGGAGCCGGTGATGGTGCTGAGGACTAAGGAAATCAAGAATGGCCGGCTTGCAATGCTGGCATTTGTTGGCTTCTTGTTCCAGGCTATCTATACTGGTAAAGACCCTATTGAGAACTTGATGGAACATATAGCAGATCCTGGTCACTGCAACATTTTCTCGGTAATGTCCTTGTATTTCACCCTACGTTTATTTTATAACAGTATGTCGGTGTTGAAATTTAAGATGTCAATTGTGTGATTTGTTAACAGAGCATCTAATCTCTTATTACTAAAATTAAGTTTAAACCCTCCTCCGAGTAAATAGAGCATCTGATCTCCTATTTACTAAAACTAGATTTAACCCTACTCCGTGCACATGGGAAAAAAGTACTAAATTGCAAAATATGGCTGATGATATAAAACTGACTAGAGTTTCACATATGCAGGCTTTCACTTCTCATTAGTGCTATGGTGTAAGGAGAAGATCTTCAACCTGGATGATTTGCATGATGATGCTCTACAATGTTCTTAAACTGTGCACTCTGCTTCCTCATCTGAGCAAAATCCATTTATACACACGTTTTTAAACCCTTTAAACCTTTGATTTTATGTACCATTGATTGAATTTTTTATAAATTAAAATACAGAAAAGCCACTTGGTGGTGGCTCAGTAGTGATAAATTGGATAATATGTTAAAAGTTATAAGTTTGAATCTCTTCGCTGTCAATTTACCAAAAAAAATCCAGAGGTTCAAGCTCCTCTTAAACGAAGGAAATAGATTTGAATTTGAGCTAAAACTTGAATTAATATTACTTTGTTCTAGCAAGTTACAATGACTTAATCCGTCATGCAGCGCTTGAAACATCCTCAACACAATGATGTCTGCATACGGCTATGGAGTTCGTCCAGAAACCTAGAACAGGCAGTGCAAGCAAGCCTGCCGCAAACAGATTTTTCGGTTCGCAGAAAATAAGGATGTCTGCTACCAAAAATAAGGATTGAACTTCTTCTGCGTTGGGTACTGCAAGACCTGACGTTTTATGAGTAGACTGGGCAGTCTCTGGCAACCACCATATCGATTGATGGTTGTTGGTAAATTCCTAATCCAACTTGACAGGGTCAACACAAGTTTACACCAATTCTGTCTGCCTTCAGTCCACCATTTTCAATTCTCCATTCCAAATTTATCGGATGGTCTTAAAAGAAACCACCTTCACTTGCCATCTCTATTCTTAGAAATGCTGGTCTGGTAATTTTGGCAGCAATGCCATACATCACCAATTCAATTCTCAAACAACACATGCCTCACAACTCAACAATGATACGCCAAATCCAACTTAACAAAAATCCAAATCAAACAAGTTTGGACTCAGAGATCAATCACCTGAATCTCTCCGAGCAGCGGTCCGTTTCTTCCGGGAGACCTCTTCCATTTCCCTCTCGGCAATGGCCGCTGTTCGCCTCCTTGTCTTTCCATTCCTCTTTCTTGCACTCTCTTTATCTCGTCCTTCTCTGTCCTTATCGGAAACCGAGGCCTTACTCAAATTAAAACAATCTTTCAACAGTCCGGCGTCTTTATCTTCCTGGGTTCCAGATTCTCCTCCTTGTTCTGGAAGTTGGGTGGGAGTAATTTGCCCGAACAACGTTGTCTCCGGTCTTCGCCTTTCTGGGTTAGGCCTCTCAGGGATAATTGATATTGATGCTTTAACGGAGCTTCAAGGTCTCCGAACAATTAGCTTGGAGAATAACTCATTCTCGGGTCCATTGCCGGATTTCCACAAACTCGGCGCTTTGAAGGCTCTGTTCTTATCTTCTAATCAATTCTCCGGTCCAATTCCTGGAGATTTATTCACGCATTTCGATTCATTGAAGAAATGTTGGCTCAACGCGAACATGTTTTCTGGAAATATACCCGAATCGTTATCGGAACCAAAGCTTCTCAGTGAATTGCACCTGGAGAACAATGAATTCTCAGGAAAGATTCCAGATTTGAAGCAAGATTTCAAATCTCTCGACTTTTCGAATAACAAATTGGAAGGTGAAATCCCAGATAGCTTGGCCAAATACGAAGCGAAAACGTTTTCTGGAAACGAAGGACTTTGCGGAAAACCTCTGAAAAATCCATGCCAACTCGCTGCAAGAGAAAGCAGTTGGGTGATCAGGTTGCTTTTGGTCCTAGCTATATTCATCTGTCTGGCTGTGCTTTTCTTAGTGACCAATAAAGCAAAGCGAATTAGTGACGACGATTACAGCGTCGCTAGCGGAGATAATGTAGAGGAGGCTGTTCAAGTTCATATGCCTAGTCCCAGCCCCAGCCGGGCCTCGGGTTCTAGCCGGAAGGCCGGCGACTCTAAGAAAGCCGCCACGTCCCGAAACGCCGTGGGTGATATTGTGATGGTGAATGACGAAAGGGGCGTGTTTGGGATGCCGGATATGATGAAGGCTGCGGCGGAGGTTCTAGGGACTGGCGCAATGGGTTCTTCATATAAGGCTGCCATGGCAAATGGGTTGTCGGTGGTGGTGAAGAGGATGAAAGAGATGAACAGACTGACCAGAGAAATTTTTGATGCTGAGATGAGACGGTATGGAAGATTCAGACATCAGAATATTTTACCGCCTTTGGCTTACCATTACAGAAAGGAGGAGAAGCTTGTGGTTTCAGAATACATGCCCAAAGGCAGCTTGTTGTATGTCTTGCATGGTAAGAAATTATCACATACACCTGTCTCGTTTGAATCCTGATCTGAGGTGGATTTCATTTGTTAATAAGCGGATGTTTGAATACTAAAAATAGTACTTATTGAAAGTGGAGAAATCTGTTAATATTCCAATTTTCACAATAATAATTTATCTCACTTGGTGACTCATCGGAAAAAAATAAAAAGAAATTATCACATAGTCCACTTGAAGCCCGATTATCTTGTGATATGCAATTTTGCTTTGAATTGCTGAAACATTTTTCATGCATTGTATGATACATTGCAAACTTATGTTCAACTTCTAATAGGTATCCTTAGGCATCCTAACGTGTAGTATGAGACCATAAGAACTGTGTATGTGTAGATAGTTCAATCTTAAATAATCAATTCAACAAAATTTCCGTAACTTGCACACATGAGGAAGTAGAAAACATGAATTGATCCCTAAACGTCCTTTTCTTTCTGTTGTTTTTGTTTCTTTTGATGGAAAATGAGTCATTATATTTCAGGTGACAGAGGGCCATCTCACGCCGGGCTGAACTGGCCTACCCGCCTGAAGATTGTCCATGGAATTGCAAGGGGGCTGGGCTTTCTTTATTCTGAATTTCCATCTGAGGATCTTCCCCATGGAAATCTCAAGTCCAGCAATGTCTTAATTGGTGATAAATATAACCCAGTCCTGAGTGATTATGGCTTTCATCAACTAGTCAACCCCAGCAAGGCTGTGCAGTCAATGTTTGCCTACAAGTCCCCAGATTACGTACAAAACCAGCAAGTTTCCCCCAAGACTGACGTTTACTGCTTTGGAATAGTCATTCTTGAAATCATCACAGGAAAATTCCCTTCACAGTATCATAGCAATGGCAAGGGTGGAACTGATGTCGTGCAATGGGTTTTCACCGCCATTTCTGAGAGACGCGAGGCAGAATTGATTGATCCTGCAATAAGTAGCGAGAAGAATTCACAAAATCAGATGCTGCAACTTCTTCAAATCGGGGCTGCTTGCAGTGAAAGTAATCCTGAACAACGACTTACCATGAAGGAGGCCATTAGAAGGGTAGAGGCGTTAAAAGTATGAGACTGATGTCGGTATGCTAGCTTTAGTCCAAGTTGCTTTGTAGGTGAGAACGACAGGCGTAGGAAAAGATTATGTACAGCATCTCGGTCTGAAGTTTAGCCATTCATGATCTATGATAATCAGAGCAAGAAAGAAAAGTAAAAGGCAAGAAGAAAAGGGGATAAAGAAGAGAGAAAGAGAGCAGAGAGCTACATAAATCAGTTTGGTTGATGTAAATGATGACATAATCCTTGGAACATGATGAAACTGATCTAACGAGGCATAAATGCTGGTTATACAAATTACGTCCTCACCACGCATAACAATGTCTAAATCAAACAAGCTTCACCTATTTTAAACAGGTGGAACCAGTTAGATTCAATTTGTTTTATAATGTCAATAATTGTATGGGTAGATAACACTGCTTATAGTGATGGCTCGTGCAGATCATGCTAAAATGGATCACATTAATTTCGGTCCTTAAATTAAGATCCAGAAATCATATCTGGAGAGATGCTGAAGTCTGGAGCTCCTCTCATCTTTGTTATTTTGACAAGGGGCAAATTTGTTAAGAAGTTGAAACTGACTTGAGTGGCGCCTTTCTGCAGATAATGCTATAAATCCACAACTCTTTCTACATAAAAGGAGCACAAGTTTTTTGTGTAGGATCATTAGATGGCCAGTGCTATTGGACATTTGATTTGGCACACCATTTTTGTATGTGGTATTAGCATTATTCTAGATGAGACCATCTTTAGATAGCATCCTCAAATTTATAAAGAAACATTTCTGGTAGGAGTCATGAAAAAGGCGAGTTTGTAAGCACCATTAATCTTGTACTCCCCGAAGGATATATCAGTTTATAATGTATCAACTCTTGACAATTGCTGTATTTCCCTGCCTTCCCTTTTGATTCATTTATTCCTTCTTGTAAAGTTCTTTTTGCCCTTAAAAGGCAAACTGATTTTTTAGCAAGCCTCTGTTCAGTCAATATATATAATCGGTGGGGAAAAGAAACATCACATTATCGTATTATGACCGTAAAACAAGGCCTAAAGGGTACAATTGTTTTCCTTCCATGTTCATCCTTATCTGCTGAATGCAACAAAAAGGGAGAATCTTCCAAGAATCCTATGAAGAACAATTTCATCGTTTAGAATCAGGCGTAACCTGATTCATAATTATAACTTGTTTCGATATAAAGAAAAAGTGGTTTTCACATCTTTAAAAAGAAAGTATTGTCAAATATAATTTTTTTTTATATTAATTTTGCAATCTCAAAAATAAAGTTAAAATTATAAGAGGTTTATATCACTCCACGAGCAATTCCTGTAAGTATAAACCTATTCACTGATCACGATGTAGCTAGATATAATTTATTTAACTACACCAAAAAAGGGAACTGTGTTAAAAATATTTTTCTTAAGATATTTTAAAATATTTTCTTTCATATGAAGTGAGTTTTGCATTTTGTTAAAACTCACTCTTCATGAATAGTGAGCTTGAGGAATAACTCTATCATTTTCCTTAAAAATTATCACCCCTCTCACAAGTGACCCTTGTGAGGAAAAATATTTCTGATACTTAGTATTATTATCTATTTATCTTTTGACAAATAAAAAAATATTTCTTTAATTTTAAACTCTATTTAAATATGATATTAAAATAGTTGATTTTTCTAACATGTAGCAGCAATTTCAATAGAAAAAATTGATAATACATCATTAAAATAATGGTATAATGGTATATTGGTGCTTCATAAGATGAA
Organism: Sindora glabra; assembly: GCA_020226215.1. Lineage (NCBI taxonomy): Eukaryota > Viridiplantae > Streptophyta > Magnoliopsida > Fabales > Fabaceae > Sindora > Sindora glabra. Next base: position 56,390,009 of record CM035231.1, read on the forward strand.
CGCATAAGATTTAATGATTTGATACACATGGCGTGGGAAACTTGAAAATAGAAAATTACGAAGTGACCCCAGATAAACGAAGAATCATAATGATGGTATTGGGCCTCATCGAGTTATAACCCAACCCAAGCAATCATTATTCATCCGTCTTAGCTTTATGAAATCACCAAACAGCGATTTTAGATTTAAGATATTATATATTTTTTATATTTATTGTTAAATTTAATAAATTAATATCATTATTTAATTATTTTATTTTAAAATTATAAAATTTTAAAATATAGCAATTTGTGTTCATGTACTGGTCCATATTGTATCAAATAATAATAATCCGAATAAACTCTAGTTAACCTTGATCCAAATAATAATTTTATTATGTTAGGTTAATTCATTTATTAAATATATTAAAATATATTAATTATTTAATTTATTTAATAATTTCAATTCATAAAATTTATAAGATATATATTTATCAAATTTAATTACTTATTATTTGTTATTAAAAATATTTTTAATTATTAATTAAATACCTTATTAATATTTTATTATAAAATAAATTTTATATTTTTAATATCTAAACTAATTCATAAATCAAATATTAATAATTTTAAATAATATTTTACAAATTTTAATATATATTTTTAAATTAGTTAGTTTACCAACTCATTTAATTTTGAATCAACTCTAACTTAACTTATTTATTACTTATATCGTATAGTTTAACCTATTTACAAGTCAAATTTGTATACGTTCAACTTGAATCCCATATAAAGTACTTTGTACTTGTATAGGATTATCATATTATATCCAAAATTACCACTCTAAAATATTACCATTATGCATATTATTTTTTTAAAAAATGCTACACAACCTCTAATTAAGTGGAATTTGGTATATTTTATATATGTGTAGTGCATAAATATTAAATTTTAAACCTATACTTATTATAATATAAACACAACTACACTAATGATAAACAATTTGATGTAATATACTATTTTACATTTTTAATCCATCATTTAATATAAATTATTTTTATTTGACTTGATAAGGAGACAAGATATATAATGAGAAAAAATTATCAAAATATTTTTTTATCATCAAGCATGAGTTTCAAAATCAATTTTTATATTTTATAATGACATCCATCAATTAAATATACAAAATTTTATTTAATTAGGGGTTGCCAATATCTATTTTAAATGGTTTTGTAATTATAATATTTGAAAATAATTTTTATAATTCTAAAATAAAATAAAATAAATAATTAGATTTGCATATTACAATAATAAATATAAAATTTTATATAGCATTTTTCTTTGTACACGAGAGCAAATCTAGTTCTAACATAAAAGATATTAATATAATTTTTCATTAGTAAACCTTAGAAAATAAGTTTAAATGCAATTTTGATTCCTAAAATATAAATTAGTAAATTTTAATCTCTCTAAATGTTAAATTGGTTTAGTTTTGATCTTTTCATCAATTTTTATTAATTTCTATCAATTCCTATTTAATCTCTAAGTGCACGAGAGCAAATATAGCTTTAACATAAAAGATATTAATATAACTTTTCATTACTAAACCTTAGAAAATAAGTTTAGATGCAATTTTGATTCCTAAAATATAAATTATACAATTTTAATCTCCTTAAGTCTTAAATTGATGTAGTTTTGATCTCTTTATTTAATTTTCATCAATTTTTATTAATTCTTATTTAATCTCTAAGTATTCAATGCATTATTTTTTAGATAAACCATATTTTTTAAAATTTTTATGGACTATTGACTCTTAAAATGATTCAATTTTTCACATATAATCTATAGATATTATTGAAAATTTTTAAAATCTCATGGAAGTCTGAAATTAATATAGAAAAAATATTAAGTGAAAATGATTTTATGAAGTTAATGAAATGATAGAAAGCAAATAAGAGAATCAAAATTGTACTAATTTAATTTTTAGTAAATCAAAATCGATTATTTTAAATTAAAAAATAAAAATATACAATTTATATTTTAAAGGGACAAAAATTAGATTTAAAAAATATGTGAAGCTTTTCCTATAAAAATATAAATTAATTGCATAATTTATTATTTTAATAAATATATTTTAAAAAAATAAAAATCATGTTTATATTTTATCAATAACTTCTTATATGATTAAGTATATTTTTTGTGAATGTTTTTAAAATATTTTTTTAAATGTAAATTTATAAAATACCACAAAATAATATAGATATAATATGTTTTTATCTATTTTATTTTCTATTAAAAATTTAAATAATTCATTGGGTGAATTTTTATTCTCGAATGGATTTTTATATATTATAATCCATTGCTTCAAATATTTTCAATGATGTTAATTGAATGGTAGCTTTTATAATTATAGTATATGTTTAACACAATAAATAATTTAACTTTTAAAAATATTTGTTATACTAATTTATTTGAAATAATAAGCTCTTATTTGAAAAGTTTCACAATATATTATTTTATAACTTATAAGTTAATAACTTTTCAAAATATTTCTAAGTTTTTTCCTCATCTTTTAATTAAATAATAGCCTATATTCTAATTATTTAAATAAATATTTAACATAATTTCATTAATTCAATATAAATAAATATGTAGTTTCATAAAATATAATTAATTAAATTTTAATTAATTATATTTTTATTTTAAATATTTTAATTATATTAATCTAATTTGATTTCCAAATAAATATGAATTAATTCAATTTATATATTTATTTTAACATATCCTTTTATATTATTTTATATTTTTAATTAAAATTTATCAAATATTTCTAACATATTCAACTAATTTATCATTTGTCATAATCACAGTTGGTTGGTTTTATTTAGGCTCTATTTTGTACAACAAATAAATTAACTTATAACTTATTAACTAAGTTAATAAGTTATAAGTTAATATTTAGAGGTATTTCTTGTACTAACTTATAAGTTACTTTAGGTAACTTATAAGTTTTGATTTAATAAGTTACTTAGAATAATTTATAATTTATAAGTTACTTTTTTTAAAATTATTTTTAAATTTATTCTTATTCTTTTTATTAATTTACAACCCCACTTTTTGTAATATAAATTTAAATAATTTTTATAAAATATAATTAATTATATTTTAAGTAATTATAATTTTGTAATAAATAATAAAATAAAAATTATAGAAGTGAATAAATATATAAGTTTATAAAATATATAAGAAGTGAATAAATATATAAGTTTATAAAATATAATTAATTAAATATTAAAAAGTATACTTTTATTTTAAACTTTTTAATTACATTAATATACTTTAATTTTTAAATAAATATAAATTATTTTAATTTTATATGTATTTCTATTAATGTATTATTTTATATTATTTTATAATTTCAACTAATTCAATAATTAATTTTATAAAATAAAATTTTATTAGTTAACTTATTAATTATTTACGTAAAATAAAATTTTAGTAAACTGAGTTGAGTAGATGATCAAAACAAAAAGATTAGTCATTTTGGGCTGGGCTTCATTGCATTGCGGCCCTATTTAATGCACTTGAGTGACTATGACAGAATTATCATTGTGTTCTGGTTCTTTTATGCAACTTGCTGTACTTGTTAAAGACAGGATTGTCAACCTCCTACCGAGCATCGTTAGATTGCTCACCACTCTGGATTTGTTGGAGTTTAGGATTTAGGGTTACTATAATCTCTTTCGCAGTGTAATTGGTATTATAGTCTCTCCTCTCCCATTTCAATATTATGATGGGAAGGCGGTAGCATGCATCTTCTACCTGTAACGTCTCTTTCAAACTACAGTCGGTACGACCCAAGCAGAACCAAACCGGAGGTAGTTGCTTTTCTGCACAATTCAGGAAATCTCAGGGGACAATGGACTGGGACCTAAAAAAATAAACAAGGAGGCCCGATACGGAAAAGATTGGACCAAATCCTCACCAGAAAGAGAACAAAGAGACGGCTGGTGGTTTGGGACTTTCCAACGCTACACCTACCCACTGACTCAGTAAAAACGAAACAGGTTTCACCACCAACCCTGTCAGGCCTCCGTATCTCGTCAAAACCGTAACTTGGGACAACCTTGCTAGCCACAAACAAACAATTATGGATTCTCCGTTTCTGTCGGCATCGGAGATCGCAGGCAAGCTGAATCTGCAGCCTCATCAGGAAGGTGGATTCTACACCGAGACTTTCAGAGACGATTCCGTTCAGCTTCAGAAGTCTCAGCTTCCATCCCAATGTGAGTCCTTTGACATTTGACGATGACTGAAATTCTCTCTTTCTGCCAATTTTCCTTAATTTCTGATCCCACATGGATGATATCATTTTGTTCCACTTCATCTCCTCCATTGTCACTGGGCTATGTTGATTTTGTAGACAAAGTTGAACGAGCCGTCTCGTCATGCATCTACTTTCTGCTTCCAGCTGGGAGTGTTTCTCGCCTGCACCGTATACCTTGTGCTGAAACTTGGCATCATTACATCGGAGAACCTCTTACGGTACCCACCTAACTTCATGAATTATTTCAAATTTGTGGCATCTTCCTTCATGTGTACAGTGTAACCATGTGAAAGTTCTGAGAAATTGGTCCCTGGCCTCTTGTATTAAATAAGGCAATCAATAAATATTTAGTGGCAACAGCCCATCTCCATTATTACTTGTATTAGTATTTGGTAAAGAGCGTCAGCTGACAGTGACAGGTTGAGCCTGCGCAGGCCATTTTTGGATGTTTGTTCTTAGAGATGAGTAGGTGAGCTATAAATTGGGAGTGTTCAACAGAAATTATTTTTAACTGACTTAAGGGTTATTTGGGATGGCAGTGAAGTGATCTGAAATCAATTCTGTAGTTGATAGTTTCTGTGCATGCAAAGCCTTCAAGAGTTCTTCAAATAAAGGGTTTTGCTAATACCTTCGAGAGGAAAAAAAATTGAGTATGCATGTGTGATTTGCAACTTTTATAAAAGAAGAAATTTATAATTTTTTTTTCTTACAAATTTTCTGTGTTGCAACTTTCGTTGATATGTGTTGCTTATCACATGCAAAATCTCTACAAAATTGTATTTTATGTAATAAAAGCATATTGTATCAAAAATTTTCCGTTAGAGTTGCAAGTTTTCATAAACTTTTGGAGAAAATTGAGTCTGAATGTTCATTACCCTAAAATAAATTATCCTTTAAACTTTTGGGGATATCAAAAGTTACATAAAGCAGTCTTAGTTTTAACATTGTGATATTTCTAACCAGAACGTAGTTATTATACATCATCAATTATTGTAAAGTAGTAAAATCAATTCTAAATAATATGATACAATGTAAAATAGATTAACTCAGATACTTCTCTCTTAATCGTTTACCCATAAATTGTTTAAAATCAATTATCCCCCACACGTCTCTTGACTGATATTACCTTTAAGAATCTTTCTCAACCTCAGATGCAGTATATGCCATCAATTCTTTCTTGACTTAAACTTTTAATAGAACGGAGGAAAAAAATGCAAGCTTTTTATCTTCTACCGTTCATAACTCTTTCATATTTATGCATATGGTATAATTTTAATTAAATTAGATTAAAACAGATAAGGCTAGTTTCACTAGGTTGTATGTCTATTATGCAAATTTGAGAGCATTATGAACAATAGGAAGTGCAAGAAAATTTGGTCTTCTGGTAAAAATACTTGCTTCATGACTGGTATCTTGCATGATTACTTCAGTAGCCTTTGTTGACTGGACTCCATACTTGAGCATTGTGCACTCCTTTTCTGAAAAATATTCACATGCTTTACTAGGAAGAAAAAAATTGAATGGGAAAGGGGAAAAAGGAAAATGCAAGTTTAAGATCTAATATTCAAGTTTATTTTTAGGAGAATAGCCTTTCATTTTCTTCCTTTTCCCCTCATTGTTCTTCTTATACAAACCATTAAGTTAACCAAACCACAAACCCCTGCCCTAAACACCATTAAAATGAGCTTTCAGGAAGGAAAAATATGTTGTTCACTGCTCTTACCAATGTAACTGCTCTTTCTGCAGTCGGTGACGTAGTCATTTTTCTTTATGCAGGTAGTGGAACTAAATGAGAAAGACAAAAGTGTCAAGTTTACCTGCCTTGGTTCCAATCTAAATGACAGTCAGCAGCCACAATACACAGTACCTCCAAATGTCTGGTTTGGTTCATTTCCAACAAAGGATTTTAACATCTCTCCTGATGGATCCGTCTCAAGAAGTCCTCCTAGAGATTCTGAGAGTCACTACTCTCTTGTAGGATGCACTTGTGCACCTGCTTTTCACTTTCTGGACTTTGAGTTGGCAAAGCGTTCTGACCTCATTTCTCTTTTCCCTCACTTGGAATCTCTCATCAGTGCTCTGACAGATCCAGAGTGAGCAGATGAAGTGTTGTTATTCTGGGAAGATCTAAGTTTGTTATTTTGGTTTCTATATCTATAGTACACTCATGGTTCTGCTGTTTAACCAGTATTCTGTGTGAGCCTGTTGTGGGAGGCAATTTGGCAGAAGTTCTATTTTCAATCTTAATGTACCCAGAAAATATAAAGCTGTAATCAGTATTCTGTGTGACCCTGATATGGGAAGCAGTTTGGCAGAAGTTCTATGTTCAATCTTAATGTACCCAGAAAATATAAATCTGTAAGCTTACTGAGAACCAAGCGATAGTTTTTGAGATCCTCGTTTGTATGGTTTCAAATGAAATAATGAAGCTTCTTCTGGTGAAACTAAATATATGAAATCGAGATTGTGTCATATTTACCATCTATACATTATAATTGTGAGAATAGCATTTTCCTACTGGCTTAAATTTACAGTCATGGAGCAAAAAAGGCATTACTTAACTGTGGATATCTGATAATGTTTTTATCTTACAATTTTCAAGATGAACAGTTGAAATGACAAAAAGGGTTGAATGCAGATATTTTCACTAAAAATCTGTATTCCAGAAACTATCAAATAGTAGCAATAATAATTGACGTGATCGGATGGATTTAAAGTGGTGCATGCTAAGGTACCCATGTGGTACCAAACCCATGTTGATGTGGCAGTATTGAAAGCCATTGGATGAGGTTATAGTACTCTCATCTAATGGCTCTCAATGCTGCTACATCAGCATGAGTTTAGTACCACATGGGTACCTTAGAATTCCCCATTTAAAGTTTATTTAACATTGCTTTTAAAGTGCTTGGCGAAAGATTTCTTTTTCCTGCATGGAAGTAATGTCAGTGTTGTGATAATGCGTGAAATATGATATTTTTTTTCTTTTTGCTGAAAAGGGGGAAAGATATTATATATATTACATTAGAGGACAGAAAATTTAGCTATTAAAATTAGGAATTTAGCTTAATTTTAATTTCACATAAAAATCAATGTTGTACCACCAACATGAAACTCAAAACAAAACACTCACAATTGGTCATGTAACACCAAATGCTTAAAAACAAAATGTAAAATTCAAACGACTTGGCATTTAACTTTGGTACATCATTACATTGTTTCTCGAATATTCACTTTGAAAGAAAAGACCATTTGCCACTTTCTTGTGGTGATTGTCATGACGCATATTCTTCTTCTCCCTCCCCTCGAATATTCACTTTGAAGGGAAAGGACCATTTGCCACTTTCTTGCGGTCATTATCTTCTTCCCCTTCTTCTTTTGGGTGGGAGTATGCATATTCAATGTTGAGAAAAGGGTCATAACTTTCCCTTATCTTTTGATTGCTGAATAAAAAGTTTGGCACACACGTAACACTTGTTAGTTATCTTACCTCCCCCCCTCTTTTACACTTTCCATAAAAAATCAAAAGGGTATGTCCTGTCATCTGTGTGGCTAGAATCAGAATAGACTAACCAAAGAAAGGATTAGTATCTCATTCTCATTATATCTTAGTAAGTTTCTACTTATTTTGTTAGAAAATATTTTTGCTGGTGTAATCTCATAATTTGTATTTATAGTTACAAAAAATTATGATTACAAGAAATAAAGATTATGTGTAGGGAGTGCGGTAGAAACAACATTCCCTGTTTTAGAGAAGAAGTTACATGTGATCATGTATAATTTTGTTAAGCACAAAATATATAAGAAGCTCAAATGGTTTTTACTTGTACAATAACAAATAATTTTTTTTGAAAGATATTTTCTGATGGGACAAGTAGACTCTAAGTTAAAAGGAGTTTATCTCTTGTTTTACTAGAGTTGAACTACACAATATATACTTTGGCCACAAAATAGTAGTCGAATTTCTCAATTTTTCAGAAGATCGATGAGATATTGAAGACAACATAATAACCCTAAACATTACTTTCTTTTTTGTATACGTCCAAAGCATTGGCCAGAAAGTAGCAGTCGGGTTGCACAAAATTTTGTAAGAAATTGAGTTGTTGATGACAATATACTAGCCCCAGCGTTGACAACCATGAGAAAACCCAAGGTTAGGCCTTGCATTACATATACACCCTCCCTCTTCTCTCTACTAACCAGATTGTTATAAGAATAATTTGCATCTACAGGGCTTCATTTAATTATTCCTGTGGAGTAAACCCTTCCAAAGCTTCATATCTGAATTATTGTGGGAAGAAATTGGGATACACATTCTCACATGAAAGTGTTATAAACTGTCTAGATTCTCTCTAGGTTCATCCTCTAATTTGTAACCTTCCCTTGCCATTACAATATTATTCATCGTATCCAAAGGAGTTGGCACATTTCTACTTTCATACTACATCAGCTATTAGCTCGACTTTCATACGCATTATAAATCATAAGTAACTACAACAGTGGATGAGAAGAACCCATTTAAATCTCAAGAACAATATCTGCAACCAGAAAACGAACAAACATACAATCAGCTTAACAGCAAAAACTTTATTTCTTTCCATCTTTTGAGACCGGCACCAACGTTATTCACAGTTCCTTTTACGACGGTAGACAGAGTGTCACATGAGTCGGACTGGCCTCATGATTATGTCATTTGTGCAGTTGTAAAAGGAATTTTTAATGGTGTTAGGGCATATAGCATTTTCAAAGGATAAAATCAAGATCTCAGATGAAACTTACATTCGGAATCTGTCTTCACCCATTTAAATCCATTCTTGTCTGTAATAGCATCGGAATTATCTTCATTATTGGCAGGCTTGAGAATTTGTCTACCCTCCAAGTACTTGTTCCCAGACACAGCCAAATTTGATGAACCTTGGGGATAAATCTTCCTGTGAAGTACTTCTCTCAAAATCTACAAACAAAGAGAAAAACTTACAAGCGTAAGATAATCATAAAAAGAATCTCAAAATGTGAACTTTCAAAGTTTCACTACCTTCTCCATTTTGGACTCTGTGCAGAGTAGATCTCTGAAACTGGGAGTTGGTTGAACTTGAAATCCACTTCTGCAAACAAACATTTTCTTGAGAAGAAAAGATAGTGTTTTGTTGCCAATGCCACTATTAGTACTGCTATCCAAACTAAGATCTTTTCCTTTTCTGGGAATTAGACTGCTGTTCCTGTTGTGCTGCTCATCAGAAAATGCCTCATTTTCACAGTTCAAAGGTTTATTAGTCTGATCATTGTGCCCTTCCTCCTGGTCTGCGTCCAAAATTGATTCAACTTGTTCCCAGAAGCATATGGCCACTTCGTCCTGAAGATCACCACCTTCTTCAGGCGGAAAATCTTGAGAGGAATTGGATTCCTCTGCGGAAATACCTTTCCCATCTGAATCTTCTTTTAAATTGTTGTTTCCAAGTGTCCCAATTGCAAGGAGTGCCTGAGGCCAGTCACTGATCTCTTCTCTGCAATGGCCTTGTAACTTATGATCTGTTGGAAATGTCAACCTTAATCAGACTGATTCAGCACCAATAATGACATAATCCAGATGACGAACTGAATTCTTTCATTCAAGAAATACGAGGGATATTTCAGGTATACTTATGATGATTGCTGATAATTGAACCATGATTTCAAACTTCTACATTAGGATTTAAAGATTCAACACTGCATATTATTGTGATTATCATTATCTATATGTAGAATGAAAATTCCCAGTCTAGACCATTTTTAAACCTGATAAGGAAAAAAAATGTAAAAATATGAAGAGAAAAGAACATAACAACTAAACTCATTGATAGATTCTTTTTCCTGTTGGTGGAGGGGAAAATATATAGACAGACACTACTTACCCCGTCATTTTTAGACAAAGACATGGAATACATTATACATAAATGCTAACGATACAAGTTTTATAGGACTGCACTTTAAGTATATTATGTCTGTTTCTCTTCGCTGTCTATTTTAGACGCCTGTGTAAGCAAATTCTCATCGATGGATACTGATGAAACATATAAGAAAGGATTGATGAATGCTTGCCTTTAGCCAAAACTGAGTTTGGTTTCTTCCTTCCAATGCATCCACTAAGTTTGTTTTGCATCCAATTAAAAAACTGCGAATAAAATTAGATATTTTTGCCTGAGAAAATGATGAGCATCACTATATATGGAGAAAACCAATTCTTGCTTACCTTCATTTTGATGAAGTTCTATAAAAAAATTTATCTTCAAGCTGGCTTTGAAGATGGAGATACTGTAAGGATGGACTTATATGCTATCAAATGAGAAATTCGCAGATCCCATAAGCCAGCAAGAGCTGAGCTGCAAAGGTCCTTATATATATAGAATGGAACTGAGGCTTGAGCTAAAGTCACAGCCAATTTAGTTAGTTGCTGCTTTCTGGTTCAAGTTCCCAAACACCGACTTTTGCCGCTTTTTTTTCTTTCTGGTGTCTTTTTATATATTGCATGATCTTACGTACTCTCCATTTCCTCTTATTAATTTTTTTGACAATTTTAAAAATAAAAAGATGTAATTTTTACTTCGAAATCCATTTTTTTTAATTAAAACCTACAATTTTGATAAAAAAAATATTTTATATTTATTTCTCCCTCAAATGCTTTCTATGCATTTCTTGAAAAATGCTGAGAATCCAAATCTTCCTCTCTTGGTCATGCCGTGTATAATAATTGTTTGATTTGATGTCTCTACAACGGGTATTCTTTTATTTGTCCTCTTCTTCTTTGTTTTTATCATTACCTTTTCCGGCTTGAAGATGAGAATAAATCGGTTTCTCTGGAATTTTTTTTTAAAAATAAAATTTAGTATTAATTTGATTTTTTTTATTTATTTGATTACGCTTGAGTAAACCTTGTGTGCATAACTTTTTAAAATCAGTCAGTCATTGAACCTTACTGATTCATCAGATCACCCATCTAACCACCAATTCACAGATATAATTGCTTAAAATTCAAAAAATAATATAATATAAGTTAATCATATAAACAAATAAATATTAAAATATAAGTGATATAACAATAATTTATATTAAAAATATAAATTCAATTAATATTTAATTATGAAGGCATTATAATTTAATTATTATAAATTTGTAAATTTTTTTTTACAAAAAATATGTAAAATTCATAATTAACCAATTTATTGATCTAATTCATTTGTTTTAACTAGTTCATATTGGCTCTAGCCAATTTGCATTAATTCTAATTGATTTACACTAGTTTTCATGTATTAATTAGATTGGCTTATTAATTGACTCATTAGTCCAACTGGCTGGTCAAGTCTAAATTTTAAAGCTATACTTGTGAATATTTGAATTCTTAGTAGAATTGTTAACATACTAGTCTCGTTTGTCTCAATGGAAAATATTCTTCACAAAATATAATTATAAAAATATTAACATAAAAGAAAGTATTTTATTTATTTGATGTTAAATTAGAAGGAAAGGATAAAAAAGAAATTTTCTCTTCTATTATAGTTTTCATATCATTTTTTATAACCATAACTATAAAAAATATATCACTTTTTATTAATATATATATATATATATTAATAATATTTTTTAAAAAATATTTCTTGATAAAATAAATGGAGTCATGAACTCTAATTTATTAACATATCAATGTTACATTGCTAATCTAATTTTGTAGTTTTAGTTGGCATTGACCTTCGAATCCTGCAAGTGCACGAGTTAAGTCGAGTTATAGTATAAAAGATTATCGTTTTCCACAGGGATTGTAGGTTGAGTACTAACTAAATCTCAAGTAAAATTATCTAGGCTGATCAATTGATTTCGAGAATCAAGAGTGAAATGTAAAATAGAGCTTAGCTATCAAAAATAAAGTTTGATTCAATGGAATAAAAGCGTACTCAGCTTAAGGATCCCTTGTACACTTCATTATGGAATGAATTTACTTTTCTAACTTGGTTTATTGTTAATTAAGATTGCTGGATTACCAAAATTAAGCTATACCTCATTGCAAGGCTACTAGCTACTAACCAAGAGATTAAGTGCCCAGAATTACTCTAGTAATCACTCATCTAGGTTGCATTAACTTTGCTTAGAATCCATTCTTGGACATTTCATCCTGTGCAAAAGAATCCAATTAGCTTAATTCCTAAGTCTAATTGATATTCCCAATGATCATGCAAGATTCGATTAATCAGTTGGTCATTTCAACCTAAAATCAATTAATCCAAAATACAAATCTAATATTCCGGATATATTGGCTTGTTCCAGTCAAATCAGCATAATCAAATCATAAATCAATAGTAAATCAAGCTAGATTATATAAAATTCAAATTCATAAATCCATGAACAAGTTCACCCAAGCTAAGCACAAAGGTTTAGTGTGAAAACATTACAAGATCAGAAGAAAACAAGAAAACAGAGAGGGAAGTCAAACAGTCCATGAAGATCTACAAATTTCTTACTTGATTCTTCAATTTCTTGCTTGAATCCACGCTAGATGATGCCCTTGGTTGATTTAAATCTCCCTTAGGGTTTCTCCCAGCAGCTCTCCTTGTTAATTCTCAGTTTTCCTCCTCTCCTTCGTCTCATTTTTTAAAATTTCGCACAAAACTTATATTGGTGATGTACATAGGGGTCAACACGGCCCGTGTTGTACCTCGTGTTTCTCAACGAAAGTTGAGCAGCACGAAACACGTTGTGCGACACGCCCCGTGTTCTTCAACGAAGTGCCAAGCAGTAATGTACACGGGGTAGTACATGTCCCATGTTGTACCCCGTGTTCTTCAACGAAGATTGATCAGCAAGTTACACAGGGTGTGACACTCCCCGTGCTTACCTTAGAAGCGAATGACAGTAAGATACACGGGGTAGTACACGTTCCATGTTTAACCCCGTGTTCTTTTCTGAGTGAACAAATTTGCTTCAATTCTTCACAATTTGAATGGTTTTGCTTCCGGATCCTTTTCTAATGCTCATATGTGTCATTTCAAGACCTGAAAAAGAAAATATAAAGCATCTAAGTATCCTTTTCAATCAATTTGCACAAAATGCTAAGTAAATGAGTGATGAAACACATAGAATTTAGGTACATTTGTGCATTTATCAGGCACCCTAGCAAGTCAATTATCAATTTTGACCTTAAAAAAAAAAGGGACATGATGATTGGACACAGCCAAACAACTAAGAATGATCAAATTGGTTATATTATTATATAATTTTGTACTAAAAATATTTAAATAACAAAACAAATGATGATTAAATTATTTGTTTATCTTATGCATGGAACGACAACTATTACTTGATTTTAATGAAATATTGTATTGATAAGCTCAATCCTTCATTAAATGTTTTTGAGACCCAAATATTGATTAAAATTCATGGATAAATAGAGTATAGTTACAAAACTTAAAAAAAAAAGTTTATATAAATTCTTACGCCTTTGTGTAGTGATATTATCAAGTAAATCTATGCTCTTGTTTCGATTGAAGGGAATGGAAAAGGACATGAAAGAAAATAATTATAGTCTTTTACCTGATAATTTTTATAGTTTGTTATTTTTATAATTTATCTTTCACTTTTATTTTTATCATATCGTTTAGAAAAATGAATTTATCGTTGACTTCGACCCTTGTAGAGCCAGAAAATTTTGTTTGTAAGGATAATAAATGCATGCAAAAATAAAATAGAGTAAATGGATAAATTCATTCCTAGAAGATTAGATTGGCATCAAATTAGTCTAAAATTTTATTATAATGTCAATTAAGTCTAATTTTGTTAGATTGATATTAAATTAATCCTAAAAAGTTATATTGATGTCAGTTTAGTCTTAACTTTTATTTTAATATTAGATTAATCTTCTTGTTAGTATATTTTTGTTAGAGAACATGAGTTGCAATTAAATATTTCTTTATCTGATTATGAACGAATTAAAAATACAAAATATTGAACTAAGTTGAAAATTAATTTTTAAAAGAAAGCATTATATATTGTTCTTAAAAAAAAGATCAAACCTTAAACATCTAATAATAATATTTACTTAAAACAATAACTAATGCACTAAACCATGAACAATTTCATCAAAAAGTAAAATAAGTATTGGAACAAAATGGGTTAGGTTTTAATTTGTTCATTATTTGGTTCATTTGTTGATTTTTCCAAGAAAGTGTGACTATTAGATGTTCAAGGTTTAATCTTTTTTTCTTGAGAGAAAAACATAATACTTCCTCTTAAAAATAAAATTTCCAACTGAATTCAATGTTTTGTATTTTTTATTGGTCTATAGCTAGAGGAGGAATGACTTAACTATAATTCAAATTTGCTAATAGAAGTATTAATTACAGGATTAATATGATGTCAAAATAAAAGTTAGGACTAATCTAATATGAATAAAATTTTTTTGGGTTAATTTGATGTCAATCTAATGATAGAACTAATTTGATATCAAATTTAGTGAAACTAGAATTTGATGTCATAATAAAATTTTGAACTAATTTGATGTCAATTTTATCTTTTAGGGATGATTTTGACCATTTACTCAACAAAATATTGAATTACTTAAAAATTAAATAAAAAGACAATATTACTTTAATTTTTAGTCTCTCATTTATAAATATTAATGTATGTAATAAGGCAAATTTTATTATTTTTGCCTTTATTTGAAGTTAAAATTTTCTCTTTTAATTAATTCAAAAAAAATTATGACATAAATTTTAGTGAGGGTTGTAATTATAATTAGCATACATGTATATATAACATGTCTTTGATGCAATAGATAAGCTAGTTTAATTATAACTTATTGATCTAATTAATAAGTTATAATCAATAAAATTAACTAGTTAATAAAGGTATTTGGTGTACTGACTTATTTTAAAAACTTTACAAGGTAACTTATAAAATAATAGCTTTTTAATATTTTTGGAGACTTGACTCTCTTTTTTTTAATTAAGTGATAACTTATATTCAAATTACGTAAATAAATACTTAATGTATCATATTAATTTAATATAAATATATTAAAAATTAAAAATAAATTTATGATATCATAAAATATAATTAAAAAAAATTTGATAATCATATATATTATTTTGAATAGTTTAATTACATTAATATAATTTAATTTTATAATAAATTTTAAATAATACTATAGCAAAGAAAGCCTTTAATGATGATAAAAGTCGTCAGCGTAGCATATTTGATCGTCGCTAAAAACACAAGTTGTTATAGAAAA
Source organism: Sindora glabra (assembly GCA_020226215.1). Taxonomy (NCBI): domain Eukaryota; kingdom Viridiplantae; phylum Streptophyta; class Magnoliopsida; order Fabales; family Fabaceae; genus Sindora; species Sindora glabra. The sequence continues at coordinate 56,405,565 of CM035231.1, forward strand.
TATCATTGGTAAAGGTTCGTAGGTAAACCTATCAACACCAACGATATTTTGTCATCGGTAAAGGTTGAATTTTCGCTGACGATAAAATCATCGCAGAAAATATTTTTAAAATTCAAAAATTTTTAATTTAAACTTTTAGCGATGACAAAGTAAATAGTCATTGTAGAAAATGATTTCAAAATTAAAAAAATTTTAATTTAAATCTTTAGTGATGACAAAGATTGTCGCTAAAAAAGATCTTTAGCGATAACTTCTGTCGTTGTAGAAGGTTTGGACCTTTAGCGATGACTCCTGTCATCAATAAGTCATTATAGAAGGTTGGACCTTTAGTGACAATACTGTTGTCGCAGAAAGTTGGACCTTTAGTGACGACAGGAGTCATCGCTAAAGAAGATACACGAGTCATCGTAGAAGGTGCCTTCTTTAGCGATGACTCCTATCGTCATCCTAAAGGTCCAATTTTATTTTTTTAATTATAATTTAATTTTTTTAAAATTTAACTTTTTATATACTTACTTTGATACTAAAATTTTTAAAATATTTAAATAAAATTTACAAATTATAATTATAATTAAATGTAATTAAAAAATATATTAAATATGATTATATAAATTAAATCTATATTTATTTCAATTCAATTAAATCACATTTTTCTAATGTAAAATGCATAAGTAGAATATATCAATGATACTAGTAATCTACATGATCTAATATATAAAAAAACTCATAAAATAACTGCATAAATAATATATATAAGTAAACTGTGTATACACAATCCATACAAATATGTACATATAGAAAAAAATTGCATATACATAATTTATGGGGAAGGGAGGTGTAGATATCCGAATGTATCATCATCTGTGCCAGGACTATCATCCGCATTGTTATCATCCTGACGACGTGGATGAAACATCGAGGATGGTGACTAGGCAGTAGGTGTAGTGGCAAATCTATTTGGCCTAAGCGGTGTAGTAGTGAATGGAGGTGGAGGTAGCATGAGTCCATGTTGTTTAAGTATGGAGGTGAGTTTTGTGAGATATATCCCAAATTGCTGATGCATCTACTCTTGCTAAGCCTTTTGTTGTTGCTACTCCTCCTGAATTAACTGCTAGCTTTGCTGAGGTTACTCATGGCTCTGCTCCTTAATTATTAATTATTTTTTAAAAATTTAATATAAATTTTTAATGTAAATTTATATATCAATTCAAATATTAATAAATATATTTTTTTTGACAAAAATTAAGACTCCTAATCCATATTGAAGGCCCTCTAAAGAAGAAGTGGAAATTAAAGGAATGCAAATGGAAGAAGACATATTTAACGATATACTGATCAAATTAGTTTACTTTACCTTAGATCAAAGAAAAGGACAAAACGACAAAAGGGTTGATTAAATTATTATGAATTAATTTATATATGAAGGAACAAAATACTATTATTATGTTAATTTCAATTAAAATTATATATTATCGATTTCAAATGTTTTATATTATTAATAAATATAAAAAAATAATTATTAAATTTTTTTTAATAATAATACAATAATATAAAAATAAATGATATTATAAATTTAATTTATAATGAATTACATTTAAATAGAGAAAAAACCTATCTTCAATTAAAACTTTAATTTTAGCGATGCAGTGTAATTGACTGAAGGGTCTGTTTGATTTAATATTCAATAAGAAAAATTATAAAATATTTAAAAGATAAATTTTTTTTCATTTATTATCAAATTTGAGGAGTAAGATGGAAAATAATTTTTTTATTTCAATAAAAATTATTTTTTTCTATTATTATATCATTAAGTATTATAATTCTTTAAAGTTTAGCTTTAAAATATAATTCGAATTGTTATGTTTTGATTTCAATTTTAATTAAAGAAAAAGCCTAAACAAACTTGGTTATGAAATTATTTGGCTTCAAAATTTAAACATCTAGATAAATATATTATAAGAATTATGTATTTTTTAAAATATGTTTACATAATTATCCTAATTTCTTACATCACATTATTTCAATGAAACTAAAAATTTTGTCCTCTTAAACTACAACATAAATTTAGCCATTTATTAACAAATTGTCTTAACAACTCCACCTTACATTAATATAACTAAATAATACACACATAAATAATTTATGGGTTACATAACAACAACAAAATTTTTATTAATAAATTTTACACTAAAAATAAAACTACATAAATATATTTAATATTTATAACATATAAAATTAAACAAGATCTATTTTGTATAAAAGTAATTATACTACCAATTCCATTAATGCATTAGGCACTATTCATCTCACAAACATTATATTATAATAAAATATTATAAAATTTAATTTACATACCTTAATGGTAAAAATCTACTGAACAAATATTTTTTTAAACCCACCATGAACAATGATGAATATCAGCAAAAATTAATAAACCAAAATTATAAACATAAAAAATTACAATATATAAAAATATCCATAATCTATATTATGGAAAAAAATTTTAAAATTAACTTAAAAAATTATGATGTTAACTTACCTGGAGAGCCCCTACACTTCTCTTCCCCTTACTGCTGTGCAAAATAAAAGCGGAAGTGAGGTGAAGTGTATTTATAAAGGACTTAATAGCGACGATGTGTTGTTGCAAAAATGTGCCACCTTTTTGCAATGATATGTGTCATTGCTATTGAATTTCCATGGAGAAAGGTGCAAGCTTTTTGCGTGGACTAAGGTTGTCACTAATGAGTTTTAGAAAACTCTTTAACGATGACTATTGTCATCGCAGAAAATATATAACTTTATGCAACGACTAAAGTCTTTGCTGAAAGGTTTTTATCAAAATTAGAAAACTCTTTGGTGATGACTTTAGTCATCGCAGAAAGTTATATTTTCTGCAACAACTAATGTCGTCGCTAAAGAGTTTTCTAATTTCGATAAAAACTCTTTAGCGACAATTCTAGTCATCACAAAAAGTTATATATTTTCTACAACAACTATAGTCGTCGCTAAAGAGTTTCCTATTTTCGATAAAAACTCTTTAGCGATGACATTAGTCGTCATAGAAAATTATATATTTTCTGCGATGACAGGAGTCGTCACTAAAGAGTTTTTATCGAAATTAGAAAACTTTTTAGCGATGGCTTTAGTCATCGTAAAAAATATATAACTTTTTGAGACGATTGATGTCATCGTTAAAGAGTTTTCTAATTTCGGTAAAAACTTTTTTAACTTTCTGCGACGACTAGCTAGTCATCGTTAAAAAGATTTAAAACCCTTTTTAGTGACGATAATTGTTATCGTAGAAAGCTTGCTCTTTTTTGTAACAACAATAGTCGTCGCTAAAGAGTTTTTATTCCCACTTGTTTTTTTATATGATCTTCAATGATGATAGATGTCATTGCTAAAGGGTTTTTTTGTGCCCTTTTTTTATTTTATTTAGCGACAACTATTTTTGTCATTAAAAATTTCATTTTCTTGCCATTTTTTTATTATATTCAACAACGATAATTGTCATCATTAAAAATTTCATTTTCCTGCCACTTTTTTTGGCCTCTTGGGAAATGAGATTTTCATCTTCACTGACAACAAAGTCATCGGTGATAATTTTAATGACGATTGAAAAAATGTCGTCATTAAACTTGTCGTCGATGTTGCATGTTTTTCTGGTAGTGTGATTTAACTTATATATTTTACTATTAATATATTTTTTTATATTATTTTGCATTTTTTACTAATTCAATGATTATTTTTAACAAATACTTATAATACAAATAACTAACTTATTAATTACTGGTTATAAATTTTCAACTATTAGTTGTTAATTAATTTATAATTAATCATTAACTAGATACTTATATTTAATAGAGTGATAATTTTATTTTACTTTTTTATGGAGGCAATTGCCCCTGTAACAGCGAGTGTGTAGAGCCAGCCTTGCTCCTATTAAGCAATATAGTATTTCACGTTTACTCTTGAACAAGAATTATTTTTTTTTTTTAACAGTAAAAGTGGTTAAATTATTAGACACATATGCAAAGTTATTAAATTTTGGATGCAACTGATTATACAATTCTTCAAATGACATCAAAATTAAAAATTAATCTACTTAAACATGCATTCGGTTTTTATATCCTCAAAGTAGTTCTGTGGAACTTCTCAGAACTGGGAAAGGCCATCTAAAATTTTCTTTTCTTTTCTTTCTTCTAATATCAGTTCCTAGCACCTACCTTGTTTGGAGTTCTGGGGGCATGCAAAAACACAGAAGATACAAGAAGGTGCATGGAAGAGATTCTTAATTGTCAATATCACTTCCATTTTATATAGCAGACAGAGATCAGTGAGATCACGGGAAAAGGTGGGTTGAAGTGGAATCATGCTACTGCTCTTTCGTTCTTTCAAAAGAAGAATTACAACAAATATTCTAGAACAAGGTAAGAAGTACTGATAGTGTGATTTGATGGTAATGTGTGGTAACATCAGACAGAAGGAATCGTCTCCATTTTAATTATTGCATGGTGACAATGTGGCGTTCACTGTCAAAAGGACGATTGCATGCCTACAAGACCAAAAATAGTGTGTTGTTTAACAGATCCAAAAGTTTGATGTCACGTCTTTTACATTTGTATGCAATGAAAATTAACCTCATTTCTTATATATTTATTTTTTACGGTAGAAATAATATACACACGTATGTAAAGTTCTAAGATTGAATTTATAATGTAACAGAGAGTAACGCAGCACCTCATTTCATATATATTGGAGATATATATAATATCATTCTAGCATACACACATGAATGCGAAAGAGTTTTACAAAGATAAAAAAGAAAGAAAGAAAACTCACCAGATCTCGACTCTACTGCTATATTCATATTAAAACAATATAAAATAATATAAATAGTGCACGAGTTAGCTTAAATTTATGCCTCTACAATAAAGTTAGTCTTATCCTGCTCTTGGAGGGTTTCAAAATATTAAAATAAGGGAAAGTAAATTGTCTCCCCTCCTCTTCCTTTTCATCACCTTTATTGTCTTCCTCATTTAACTTCTAGATATACCAGGAAAGAGAGGAGCAATGAAGTTCATGCATGCAGGGTTCACCAGTATCCGTTCTCTCAGAGCATGTGTCGTGATATGAGAGGATTAGTACCTCTCATACAATAGAATTGATTTAATCAATTCTCATGCTATTTTTCTTTCTATAATCAGTCAGTGCTCACGCTAAATTAGAAGCTATTAATCCTTGTCAGTAAAAATGCACTTGCACAAAAATTACCAAAACAAAAAAATACACCCATGTGTGTTTTAGAACCAAAAGAATGCATATAAGTAACGGACAGTGTACTGCCCTAATTTCCCGTCGCTTGTCCCTCATTAACCCTACCACTTTTGCTGTGTTTCACTCTAGCCCACAACTGCAGACCACATTGCGCAGTCGCAGTCCATGCCTTATCATTGTCACTATATTGTGAATTTTGGCTTCTAGCATTTCAAAACTAAGGAAAAGATCAGAAAAGAAAGAAAAATCTGGCGTTTTGAAGGCATCCAATACAATTCCATGACACTGTATCAATTGCAGGAACACTGAACATTCTTCTTTTGCCAGAAATTAACATTTAAAAAATGATCTGAAATCGTAATATTATACACAACATTATGGTTGTGAACTAAATTGCAATTGTAATTTTTTATAATTTTGAACTGTCATAACTGTATTTTTTTACATTTATTCACATGACAATAATTTTATAATTACAACCATAATTGCAATTTAAATCACTGACCAAAACTATTAATTGCGATAAATTCTCCACTTTGAGGTGATGATCTAATAACCTGCACAAGAAAAAAATAAAAAAGGCTGATAGGGTGTAAGTGAAAAAGCTTATAGAATAGTAATTTAGGGTTTTAACCCATATCTGATGCCATTATAGAGCCATGCAGTTAAGAGTAGAATCAACCATGAGTTGGAATCGTTAGATAAAGCTGCATAGCTATCAGTTGTACAAAATGATAAGGAGGCAGTACCCAGTACAAGCCGTATATGACGGCAGGATAATGTCAGAAGTTGTCTGTACGAAGTCAGCGCATTTGTAAACCCAGCGGAGGCTTGAGTCAAATGTAGTGGGTGAATGAGCATCTCCTCCTACAAAATGTGCGAGCCCCTCAAAGGAGGGTAAACTTATACTTTGTTTAGATGGAATTGAAAATAGAAAGGAGAAGGAAATAGAGGTAAAAGGAAATAGAAGAAGAGTAATTGAAGGTGAAAGATTTTTTATTTAAATTGTTTAGAATGGATAAAAATAAAAGGGGGAAGAAATATGAGTGAAATTAATTTTTTTTATTTGAAATGGATAAAAATGAAAAAGGAGAGTAAATAAAATTGAATCAAATTATTATAATACCTTTATAATATATTATTAATTTTTGTTATAATATTAATTCAATAAATTTATTTTAAAATTTATAATATACTGATACAATATTATACATTTAAAAGCAAGTAATTTTTTTTAAATAATTTTAAATAATAGTTTTAATTTTTATTTCCACATCTACCTCTAATATTAATATTACATATTTTTAGATTCAAATATTTTTAAATATTGACACTTTAATGATGCAAGCTTGCTTATCATATTCCAACTTGCAAAGTCTAGTAAACTTGAACAATTGTTATTTTATATTTCTTTCAATTTTTTTATTTGATGTATTTCAAATAAATTTTTATTTTTTATTTTATAATTTTAATTAAATATTAAATATATTTTCTAATTTTATATTTTACTTAATTACAAAATTAACATACAAAATAACAAAAATAAATTAAAAAATATATAAAAATAATTCTTGTTTTCCTATTTTCAAATTATACATTTAGATTTGTAATTTTTAAAATCAAATTCTAAAAACATATCTCAAACATTATTCTAAATCAATACACACTCATGTTAGACAAAAAGCCATGATTTCATTATAATGAGATCAATAACCACAATAATTGAGTTTGATTTTGTTTTTTTTACAACAATTAAAAAATAATTATTTACATTTCACACTATTAGTTTGACTCAAAATTGTGCATATATAAAAGAGTATAAATTATGAAATGCTGATTGAATTCTCGTTACAAAAATATATGGCTCATTAATTCCAAATGCATGTGTTGGGCAAATAGGAACTACTTGGATGAAATTTTCCATTACACACGGAGAAATAAATTTAGAGATAAGATTTTCTTTTTATAATAAAAGTAATTAAACTGTTAAATATATATATAAATACATAAAATTAAATTCAAGATTCAGAATGAAAAATCTTTAAAAAATTAGGAAAAATATTAATTATCTACTTCAACTTTGAGATGATTGAATTTTATACTTTTAATTTTGAAAACTTAAAAAATTATCTTAAATTTTATAAGATTTGAAAACAACTCTTATCTTCTAATTAATTAACTATTATATTACATCAATTAATTTTTATCCATTAATTTTTTTATTTAAGAATTGGATTGGTTTAAAAATATTTGATGTGCATATTTTCTAATTCAGGAATTGATTTGAATTAGAAATAATTCATTTTTATTATTTTGAAACTTAAGAATTTTTTATTTAAGAAATATTGATTTGATTATTTCTTGATTTAGGATTTGGATTGATTAAGAAATAATTTCATTTATTATTTTTTAATTAAGGAATTTATTTGATTAGTAATAGTTCTTTTTATTATTTTCTAATTTAGAAAATTGAATGATTCAAGAATAATTAGTTTGCTTGTTTTTAATTTAGGAATGAAATTGATTTAGGAATAATTGAATTTGTATATTTTGGTTTAATACATATTTAATTATAAATAATTCAACCACTATTTATCTTCTCATATTTATATGATTTATTCTCAACGTCAGTTTTGGTTAGTTGTAGGAACAAAAAAAAATTACTCTTCAATCAAAAAATTGTTATCTGAAACACAAAAACAAGTCCTACTTCAATTTCATTTTCATCAGCTTACAATGGGGAGAAGAAAGAATTCCTGGAAAAAAAATTAGACTTTCAATAAAAAAATTTAAATTTATTCTTCAAAATGGAGTACAAAAAACTCTAGACTCGTCGCCCCTGCAGATCAGCTTTTGGCCTGGGCAAATCCTATCCAATAAGTAATAGATCGGCAAGGATAAAGTGGCGAGCATTGACGGCTAAGCTCCCGATGGTCAAATCTCTACCACGAACAAGCCTCCTCCTTCGATTCAGACAATAAACTCCTTGTTTTAAGGAGATAGAAATGGCATAACGAGTAAATATGACACAAGGAAGAAGGATCCATACTTGTGTGCTTGAAGAAGGTGATGGTGGTGTGGAAAGGTTGTTGGCAGAGGCACTATGGGCAGCGGACGCTTGAATGCTTGCTTGAGCTGTCGGTGGAGTCTTCAAAGGGTAGCAACTAGAATGAAAAAAAAATACGCCCTTCACCTATTTTCACTGGGGCCCACCTATTTTTTTAACGCCATTGACCTTCCCTTCTAAATTCACCCGGTAGCCAAACGAATGAAAATTTGAATTTCACCTTCGTTTCCCCCTTCCTATTTACCTCCCCCCTTTTCGCCTGTTCCAAATAGGCGCTTAGTCATTAGAGAGTGGTAGAATTTTTATAATTTGTATTAAGTTCATTGAAAAATATTTTCTGTAAAAAAATATTATTTATATATATATTAATAAAAAGGTAACATGTCACTTATATTAATGATTAAAAAATATAATATTTAAAAATTTAAAAATTAAAGGAAAGAATTTTTTTTTTAAAATAAAGGAAGTTAATTATTAAATAAATAAAATATTTTTTCAATTTTAATATTTTATAATTATATTTTATGAAAAATAAATTTTAATAAAATAAATGTAGCCATATTTTTCAAGATAATTTCTCTGAGGGACATCATCATCTTCATCTTAATTTAAGCTTTGTTTGGTTAAAAAGAAAAAAATAGGAAGGAAATTTTTTTTTCAAATTTATTCTTTTCTTTGAAAAATAGGAGGGGAGGATGAAATTTTAAAGATAAATATATGATTTTAATTTTTTAATTATTTTAAATTTTAAATTTTTTTCTCAATTCAAATTTAAAAATTTCTTTTTTTCTCTCTTATTTTCTCTTTAACTAAACAAGGAGTTAGAGTTTCAGTTTAAGTAGTTTTACTTAAAATTGTTGGTTTTCCTCCAAGCATGTTCAAAACAGCAACGCTGTATATATTTAATATGAGATTCAAAATTTTAGAGATCAATTAAATGAATGTAAATCAAATATAGTAATATAGGATGGTGAGATAAAATTTTAAAAATCAATTAAATGAATATAAAAGATTTAAAATTTAATTTCGAATATCATTTTTTTATATTTTAATATCTTTATATCAAAAGTTACATGTAAATACAAATACAAATAAGATTATCACTTTAATGATCACACTTCAAATCAATTTTAATTAAGTAGTCGCAAGTTTAAATTTTCTTAATAACATTCTCAAGTATTATTTCATAATTGTATTAGATGATTTCAATAAAGAAATTAATCTCAAAAGTAATTAAAGATGACTGTCATAAAATGTAACCAATCTAATCTCGCACAAGCATGACAATAATTTTGTAGTATATAGGTGACACCTATACAAACAATATTATCTCAATTATCTGTATAAGTTGTTCAAATTTTTTCAATTTTTAAATAAAAAATATAAAAACTCTCTATAAATGATAAAATGTCATCTATATAATTGTTTTGTTGTCTGTGTTGAGTTTTTTATTTTTTTTTTAAATTTTTTTAAAAAACTCTATACAGATAATAAAAAGTAATCTATATAAAGTTCAAATTTTTAGGGGTGTAAAAAATTTGGTGGGATAAAATTATAAAGGCAATACAAACAACTTTTCACTACAAAAAAAAAAGGGCAACACTGGCGATACTTTTAATGATAATAAAGGTTCGGTCATTGGTGATTCATCAAAAGGCTTTTACTGATGACAAAATCGTTGGTGATGCATGGAAAAATAAAAAGCACCATATTTTCTAAATTGGTAGGATAACGAAAATCTTCAATGATGACAACTATCATCAATAAAGGTAAAAAACTTTCACTAACGACGATTGTCGTCATTGAAGATTGAATTCAAATGCATAGGCAAGGAAATTAAACTTTCATTAATGACATTGTCATCAATGAAAGTCTAATTTTTACTGACGACAGTTGTTGTCACTGAAATAAGTAGCACAATTTCCTATGCTAGCATTCAACAATGATAATAATCATTAGTAAAAGTCAAGGATCTTCATCGATGATAATATCGTTCCTAAAAGTAATGGCACAATTTCTAGTGCCTTTCTTCAGTGACGACAATGTCATCGATGAAGGTACTTGACTTTTACTAATAATTATTGTCATTGCTAAAAATGGTAACGAGAAATTGTGCCATTAAATATCCTACTTTATACCAATGACATTGTTGTCGGTGAAGCTTTGACTCTTTAACAATGACCTTTCAATAATCACCAAGAAATTTTATTGTCATTGAAGGATATGTTTGCAAAAACCACCCAACACCCTCTCAGTCTCATTGCATGCAGTGAGGGTGAGCGAGAGGTATGTAATTTTTTTAATATAATATATTTTCTATTTATATATTTTTATAATATAGTATAATTTATTATTTATATTATTTTGATTCATTAGTTATTATTACTGCTTATTATTCCCTGAGTTAGGCATTAAGAGAGAGTTTAATTAGTAAATTTATTTTATTGAAGTATGTGAATGAAATTTTATAATATTTTATTTGAATATGCAATTTATGATGTGGACAATATGGTATAAATTGATTTAGTTGATAATATGTGTTGAATTTATTTAGTTTGATGATATAATTACTTTGCTATGAAATTAATCTTATTTGATATTATATGTTATAAATGTTAAATGTGCTTATGTAATTTTGCTTTCTTGTACAATTTATGAATATAAATTTTGTTATTGTTACGTTACTAAGTAAAGTTGTAATTTTGTATAATATGATATGTATATAAATTATTTAGTTAAGTTAATATAAGATGGAGATGTTATGATATTTTATTTACAAATCTTAAAATTTAGGATGTAGTTTTGAAATACAAATTTTTTAGTTTTATTGAAATAATGTAACGTATGAAATTAGAATGATTATATAAATATATTTTAAAAAAATATATTAACATGGGAATAAACTTTAAGACATGTAATTCAATTTTTTCAATATAACTTAGTAAAGATATTTCAATGAAAACATATAATAAAGAAAATAAATGTTATAAATATATTTAATAAAAATATTATAAATAAGATATTTTGAAAGTTTTAAAAATTTAAAACAATTATATATGTAAATAAAAAATTGGTAGATTAAATGAGTTAAAAAGTATTGAGATATTCAAAATGGAAGACATAAAAAATATTGAATATACAAATAAATCATGTCAATAGATTAGAAAAGTTAATATTTTTATACAATGATCAATAACGTCAAATATCATAGGATGTTGTATAAATACAGTAAAACTTATTTGAAAATGTTTCATTTGAGTATATAAATAAAAATATTAAATATTTAAAAATTAAATATATGAAAATGTTTCACTTGAATATATGAATAAAAATATTAAATATTTGAAACTTAAATATATGAAAATGTTTAATTTGAATATGAATACAAAATATTAAATATTTGAAAATTAAATTTTTATATATTCAATAATAATATTAAATATTATATAAATACATAATAAAAATAAAAAATACATGAAAATTACACATAGAGTAATCACAATAAGATTATATATTTTAAGAAAATCACAAATTACAAAAATATCATAACAAAATATAATGATTATTCAACAATGATTATTATGTAGTAAAATTCTCATGTATTCAATATTTTCATTGGAAAAGCAATAAAAATAAATAATGAGTCAAATAGGTTTTATTATAATTTTCATGTAATTTTTTATTTTGTAACGAAGTTATACAATATTTAATATTATTTTTATTATGAATAAAAATAATAACTATTCAATATTGATCATTGTATTTGTACAATAAAAATATTTTCAAACACAATATTATTTTTCTCATACAATAAAACCTAATTGAAAATATTTCATTTGAATATGTGAATAAAAATATTAAATATTTGAAACTTAAATATCTAAAAATGTTTAATTTGAATATATGAATACAAATTATTAAATATTTGAAAATTAAATATTTTATATATTCAAATAATATTAAATATTATATAAATACATAGTAAAAATAAGAAATATATGAAAATTACTAAGATTACATATGATTATATATTTTAAGAATATCATAAATCATAAAGATATCATAATGATTATTTTGACATATTGTACATAATCCTCAATTTTTAACATGAAAATAAAATTTTAAATATAAAATTAAATGTTGAAAAAAATATAACTTAGCAACTATATTTTAATAAAAAGTATAAATAAAAATTTTGAAATTTAGAAATGTATTTAAAGAAGATATTATGATGATATGGATAGGAATTTTAAAAAGATTATGAGAATTTAAATTTCTACTTCATTAAGAATTCTGGTACAAAATATAATCTATGTCAATTTAATGATTATATAATTATAGAAATTTGAAAACTATATATTTTATCAATATTGATAAATTTTTAAGCATTCCAAAATGTAGTAAAATAGATTAAAAGATTGAATTCCTAATTCCAAAATGTTAAACATAATAATTTATTGGATATTTAAAAAATTCAATAATGTAGATAATAATACACTTGAATAATAGTACTTATAAAATGTAGTAATATAAATTTAAAATTATTATAAAAATATTTTTATAATAATTTTAAATAGAATTGTATTGGCATTTATTAAATATTTAAAAAATTTAATAATACAAATAATAATACACTTGAATAATAGTACTAATAAAATGTTGTTTATTGTAAATATATTTTTATAATAATTTTAAATAGAATTGTATTAGCATTTGCATTGCAAGCTCAAATCCGTTTAAGGATGAGTTAATCTCTATATGTCAACCAACTCTTGAATGGTCCCACCAAGTTGGATAATTTGGGATATGTCCTGTAGTTATGATTAACAATTTATCTGATTTTTATTTGACATTATAGAAATTTCTTGGCGTTTTAATTATTCTCTGAGTGTGAACTATATTGATGTATAGTTCATACACTTGGAGAACTATGGAAAGATGTTGGTAAAATTTCTATGTGTAAGAAATGATGAGCGTGGATAAATTGATTAAATAACTATAGAAATATTTTGAATCGGATAGAACCTTATTTTTTAGAATTGGAGTGGTACAATGAATTTAGGGCATATAACAAATATTGATCATGATACTTAATTTCATAAGAAGCTATTATCTTCCTGTTCAATGGTATGATATTTATAGATAAAAGTTAAATCTATCTGTAAAATTGCTTGTCGGACGAGTATTAGAATGATGTGATAATATTTGTTAAGAGAACTAAAAACTTTGTTAATGAAAAGGGTTTGGTGAGATACCCATACAAGAAGTGCATAAATTTATTATTTCAAACATTGGGAATGTTAAAGGTACATACTATAGATAATGGATTTCAAGCATTATACATAAATTGGGTACATCATAGTGAAGTAGATGTTTTAACTTTTGAGGGGACAAGGAAAGCATCTCCTAATGATAGGGATGAGACGATGGATATTATACCCAATTTCACAACCCTCATGTACATGAAGAAATAGTTCACAATGAATGAAAAGGGAATGAGAATGCATGTAAAGGGGACATTACATTGAATTACAGCGGTTACAATGACCTATTTGAACAAGTAGAAATAGAATTGTATCTAGATGTATATCATTTTCAGCTTTGAATTTTTTAGTAAAACTCATGCACTTAAAGGTGCTACATAAGTGGACAAATAAGTCATTTGATGCTTTTTTGAAATTGTTGAAAGAGGCACTTTTGAAGAATAATAAATTGTCTGAGTCACACTATAGTGCAAAGAAATGACTCAATAAGTTAAGGTTGGGGTATGAGTCAATCAATGTATGTAAGCATGATTGTGCGCTTTTCTAGAAAGAACATACTTAGAAGGATAATTGTTCAATTTATGGGAAAAGCGGACGGGTAAATAAAAATATGAAAAGAAAAAAGGTGCCTTAAAAAATGGTTTGATATTTTTCATTAACTCATTAGCTAAAGCGATTGTATAGGTTGAGACACATTGTAAAAGATATGATATGACATCATACTAGAAAGTCAATAAAGGAGGAAGTAATGCAACATCCTGTAAATGGAGAAGCGTAACAGGAATTCGATAGAAAGCATCCTAATTTTTTTGCCAACTTGTGAAATGTTAGGTTAGGCTTAAGTATAGATGGATTTAATCTTTTTAGTGATAGGAGCTTGTCTTATAGCATATGGCTAGTGGTGATGACTATCTATAACTTACCACTATGGATCTGTATGAATTAGTCCTTTTTCATGTTGACCCTACTAATTCCAGGGCCACAGTCACCTGCCAAGGGCATCGATGTCTTTCTAAGGCCGATTGTATAAGAGTTAAGGATAAAGGGGTGGAGACTCGGGATACTAATACAAATATGATGTTTATGTATGGGTAGCTTTATTGTGGATTGTAAATAATTTTTCCATTTGAAGTAGTTTCTTTTAGTGGAATGGACAAGGCTATAAAACATATCCTAAATGCAATGACAATACTCCATCAATTCAAGTTAGGGGGAAAATAGCCTATGTTAGTAATCTTTGTTAGCTTCTAAGGAATCACACATAGAGAAATAGGAAGAAATTCAATTAGAGGCTAGAAAGGAAAGCCCTTCGTTATTTTCTTACTAATGAAATTATCATAGACTAACTAGGTAAGGTAGCATAAAGACTTCCTAAAAAACATGCTCAGTTTGGTAGGTTAAAGCGAAAAAGGGATGCTGATGAACTTAATTAGAGTAAGAGAAGCATATTTTTTAATCTTCCGTATTAGCTGACAATGAACTTAAGGTATAATATTGATGTGATGTATGTTGAAAAGAATGCATGTGATAGTATTCTAGGTACATTGTTAAATATTGAGCATAAAATAAAAGATATGGATAATGCAAGACAAGATCTGGGGGATACAAAGATGAGGCCAAACTTATATCTATATGAAGAGAGGGATCATCTTTTTAAACCACATGCTGCATACATGCTTAACCAGGAAGAATGAAGATGATTTTTCTAATTTATAAAGAATGTGAAATTTTTTAATGGGTTTGCTGGAAGTCTTAAGAAGAATGTTACTAATCATGATATAAAGTTGAAGGGGTTGAATCACATGACTGTCATGTTATCATGTAAAGGTTGTTAATACCTTCGGTTTGAGTATTTTTGTTGTAGGGAACTATCATATCTGATTGTTGAGTTGTGCAACTTCTTTAATTAAATATGTGCTAAAACTTTTAAGAGGAGGGATGTCCTGCAAGCTAAGCAAGACACTATCATCATTTTATGCAAGCTAGAAAGAATATACCTTCTAACATTTTTTGACATAATGGTTCACCTAGTGATGCATTTGCTTAACAAAGCATTACAGGGCGATCCTATTTATTTTTTATAGATGTACCTATATGAGAGATGCATGAAAAAGTTAAAGGATTATATTCAGAATCATGCTCAACTTGAGGGTTCAATTGCAAAAAGATATCTTATTGATGAGGTATTAATATTTTATTCTATGTTCCTTTTGGAAACTAGATTTAATCATCCTAACTGAAACCAAGATATAGCTTCCAAACAAATAAAAAGGGCATTGTTAGTGTTTCGATCTCAATGTCAACTAATAGGAAAGATTATTTCTCATTTTGATAGGAGAGATCAAGATGTTGTCATATGGTACATTTTGAATAATTGTATCGAGATTGAAAAGTATCTCTAGTAAGTTTCTATAATCATTCATACTTTTCTATTAATTAATTATAATAGATTAAAATACTTATATTGTGTAGTGAGCACCGACAAGAGCTTGAACGAAATGGTGCTAAAAATATTGATCAATTACAAAGAATAAAATCCCCTACGTGGTTTTACTCTAAGGTAAAGATTTGTTCTTCCTAGCTATGTTATACCAATCATGTAAATATTATTCCTTACTCATACTTTTTTTATAATTTAACTCTTCATAAAAATCCTATTATCGTAGATATACCATTTACATTGGAATAGTTCACTAAAGGTTATTGAATAGCTACTATCATTAGCTTTCAATCCCAATTTTACTATTATGATATATTCAGTTTGTATTGTAAATGGAGTGCACTTTGTAATTAAAAATCGAGGTGCAAAGTATAAAACATAAAACAGTGGCATTTCCATTTCGAGAATTGATGGTAACATGTTTTATGATGTATTGGAGGACATCATAGAGTTAACTTATTTAAATATGTATAGTGTGACTTTATTTAAATGCAAATGGTACGACACTAATCTTCGAAAGAAGAAAATTTGCATTGACAAGAATATCACAAGTATCTCCATCAGTTGGCAATGATATAAAGACAACCTTTACATACTTGCTACCTAAGCAAAACAAGTATTTTACATTAAGAATATTCTTAATGGGCCAAATTGAAGAGTTGTCCATAATGTGGTTCATGATAAATGCATATTTGCACTTAAATTTTATGTGTTTCATCACTTATTTACTTAGTATCTTGTGCAAATTAATTGAAAATGGGTACTTAAATGCTTGATATTTTGTTCTCAGGTTTTGAAGTGACTCATTTGAGCATTAGAAAGGGATTCGGAGCCAAAACCATGCAAATTATGGAGAATTGAAGCAAATTCGCTCATCTGACAAAGAACACGGGGTATGAGAACCTCGTGTGGAATGCCATGTATCTTTCTGTGTGCTTCGAAGCCTCACTGAGCTGCTCGTAGAGAAACACAGGGTACAACACGGGCCGTGTCATACCCCGTGTACCATATTGCCTGACCCTTTGTAAGTAAACACGGGGAGTGTTATACCCCGTGTATCATGCTGCCCAACCTTCGCAGAGAAACACGGGGTACAACACGGGCCGTGTCATACCCCGTGTACATTTTCCATATAAGTTTTATGCCAAGAATCACAAGAAAAGCGAAGATAGCTGAAAATTAAAAAGAGGAGCCGTCAATAGAAACCCTAGGAGAGACCCAAAGACACTAAGGGCGATTATTAGCCTTGGATTCAAGTAAAGGATTGAAGATTGAAGCAAGGAATTTGCAGAGCTTCATAACTAGTTTGATTTCCATCTCTATTTTCTGGTTTTCTGCTGGTTGTGTAATGAACTCACACTAAACCCTAGTGCTCAGTTGGGGTAAACTTGTTCATAGATTTATGGATTTGATTTTTATATAATCTAGCTAGATTTACTATTAATTTATGATTTGATTATGCTATTTTGTATTTCAACAATTCAATACTTCTGAAATATTGGATTTGTGTAAAGGATTAGTTGATTCTAGGTTGGAATGACTAATTAATTAATCAGACCTTACATAATCATTGGGAATCTCCATTAGACTTAGGAATTAAGCTAATTGGATTCTTTTGCATAGGATGAAATGTCTAAAATTGGATTCTCAAGCAATGTTAATGCAACATAGATGAGTGATTACTAGAGAAATTCTGGGCATTTTATCTATTGGTTAGTAGCTAGTAGCCTTGCAATGAGGTATAGCTTATTTTTGGTAATCCAACAATCTAAATTAACAGTAAACCAAGTTAGAGGATTATCTTCATTCCATAATGAAATGCACAAGGAAACCCTAAGGCTGAGTATACTTCCATCTCATTTGAATTAAATCTTTACCTAATCCATACTAGTTCCATTTGTTTCCTTTTGATAACTAAGCTTTATTTTGCATTTCACTCTTAATTTATAATATCAATCGGTCTGCCTAGATAATTAACCTTGAAATTCAGTTAGTATTGAACACTCAATCCCTGTGGAGATGATATCTTTTATACTATAACTCGACTAAACCCGTGCACTTGCGGGATCATGTTAAGTTTTTGGCGCTGTTGCCGGGGATTACAACTAGTTGATATTAACAGAAACTTTTGAGTGAATTAGACTAGGCAATTCATTTTCTTTTTAGTTCTTGATTCATCTTGTTCTGATTTTTTTATTTTTATATATAGTATTTCTTTCTTATTTTGTTCTGTTCGAGTATTACCTACTTTTTTTACAGAAAATATTTTTTTTTATATGCGAAGGAGAAGTTTTGAAGGAATTCTTGACTTAGACCCGGAGATTGAAAGAACTCTGCTTAGGAGAAGGAGAGAGCAAAAATCAGTACATATCCAAGAGCCAATTAACCTTGAAACAGTGATTGAAGGCATGGATAACAGATCTCTTAGAGAATTTGCAGCACCTGACGCCACTGGGCTTCAATCCAGTATAAGGAGGCCTACTGTTGAGGCTAACAACTTCGAATTGAAGCTAACTCTTTTGTCTATGGTGCAGTAAAACTAGTTTGATGGAGGACCAATGGAGGATCCCAACCTCCATATTCAGATTTTCTTAGAGTATTGTGATACAATCAAGATAAATGGTGTAGCAACGGATGCTATCAAGCTTAGACTCTTCCCATTCTCCTTAAGGGATAGGGCAAGGGCTTGGTTGCGCTCTTTACCAGTAAGATCTATCACTACATGGGAAGAGCTACTGAGGGCTTTTCTGTCACGATATTTCCCTCTAAGCAAGACTGCTCAATTATGGAATAAAATCACCACATTCTCTCAGATAGAAAGGGAATCTCTATTTGACGCTTGGGATAGATATAAAGAACTTCTGAGATTGTGTCCACATCATGGGCTAGAGAAATGGCTAGTTCTTCATACTTTCTACAATGGTTTGAGCTACAATACTAAGCTTACTGTGGATGCTGCTGTTGGAGGTGCTTTGATGAATAAAAGGTTGGATGAAGCATATGAATTGATTGAGGATATGGCTTTGAACCATTACCAATGGTCAAATGAGAGGGGATCTTTAAGGAAAGCTTTAGGCAAGTACGAATTGGATGCTTTTAATCATTTGTCAGCTAAGGTAGACGCACTAGGAAGTCCAGGTAGCAAAGTAGATGCACTTATGGCTAAATTTGATAAATTTCAAGTTAATAGTGTAAATGCAATAGGTGCTACTAACCTTGTGAGATTTGTGGTATGACAGGTCACATGGCAACTGAGTGTAAATTGGGGCAGGATTTCACTGAGCAAGTGAACTATGTGCACAACAGTGGGTATGGATAGAAGAATCTGAATGAACTCTTTGGAAACACCTACAATCCATCATGGAGGAACCACCCAAATCTATCCTACAAGCCCAACCAGCCATACAACACTCAAAACATTCATAATAGGCCACCACCACCCGATTTTCAAAACCAAAGACCCTACAACCCACCAGCTCAACCCTCTTCCACTTCTAAATTAGAAGGCCTCCTAGAGAAATTTCTCTTTTCCCAAGAGAAAACTAATGAAGAGCTTAGGCAGCATGGTAGAGCCATGAAGGACTCCATTAGGCAATTGTCCTCCTAAGTTGACTCATTGGCCATACATGGAAAAATGTTGGAGACCCAAATAGCTCAACAAGCTTCTGCTTCTTCTTCTAGGGCTTTTGGTTAACTCCCTGCTCAACTTGAATCAAATCCCAAGGAGCATTGTAAAGCAATCACTCTTAGGAGTGGGAGGTTGTTAAAGGTTCCAAATGCCAATCATGAAGGTGAAGAAGAGATGGTTGAGGGGGAAGTGCAGAAAGAAGGCAAAAAGGCTTCAATTCCTGATGATGCTGAAGTGAAAGAAGGGGAATTACCTGAAAAGCCAAAGTATGTCCCTCCAGAACTATACAAACTGCCTATCCCTTATCCTCAAAGACTAGCGAAAGCTAAACTTGATAAGCAGTTTAGGAAGTATTGAAGAAGTTGTATATCAATATCTCCTTCACTGATGCTCTTTCACAAATGCCGTCATATGCAAAGTTCTTGAAGGACACCCTCTCAAACAAAAGGAAGCTAGCGGAGCATGAGATTGTAGCCCTAACGGAGGAGTGTAGTGCCATCATCCAGAATAAACTACCTCATAAGCTTAAGGACCCAAGCGGTTTCTCCATTTCTTGTGTGATTGGAAATGTTCCTATTGACCGGGCATTATGTGATTTGGGAGCAAGTGTGAGCCTCATGCCACTGTCGGTTGCAAAGAGACTGAACATAGAAGAAATGAAGCCCACCACAGTTTCACTTCAATTAGCAGACCGTTCTGTGAAATACCCAGTAGGTATACTTGAGGATATACCTATCAAGGTTGGTAAGTTTTTCATTCCTGTTGATTTTCTTGTACTTGAAATGGAAGAGGATACATAAATCCCTATCACTTTGGGTAGACCCTTTTTGGCCACTGCGGGTGCTTTGATTGATGTAAAAAATGGAAGGCTTTCATTATCTGTTGGGGATGAAAAAGTTGAGTTTAATTTGAATGAATCAATTAAATTACCTGTTTGTGAAGATTCAATATGCAGGATAGATGTGCTAAACAAGGTTGTGAAAGAAACCCTTCTCATGGGATGCCTTCAAGACCCACTTGAAGCATGTCTAGTAACAGATGGAGTTGTTGAAAATGAGGAGATTGCTGCATATGCAGAATTTTTAGAAGCAAGCCCACCACTTTCTCTCCCTGAAGCAATTGAATCATTGGAAGTAAAGTCCAAAAATCCCTCCACTAAGGAAGAAACACCACCTAAGGTAGAATTGAAACCTCTCCCATCTACCCTCAGGTATGAGTTTCTAGAACCCCATTCCACTTATCCTGTGATAGTAAATGCAAATCTAAATGCTTTTGAAACAGAAAAATTACTTAGGCAGCTTAGATCTCATAGAAAAGCTTTAGGGTACACAATTTCTGACTTGAAAGGGATTAGTCCTTCCATATGCATGCATAGGATATTGATGGAGGAAGATAGTAAGCCCTCTATTGAACATCAGCGAAGGCTGAATCTAAATATGAAAGAAGTTATAAAAAGGGAAATAGTGAAGTTGCTAGATGCTGGGGTAATTTACCCAATTTCAGATAGTCAGTGGGTTAGTCCGGTACATGTTGTTCCTAAGAAAGGGGGGGTTAACTGTAGTAAAAATAAAAATAATGAGCTAATTTCCACTAGAACTGTCACGAGTTGGAGGATGTGTATAGATTATAGAAAATTAAACAAAGCAACCCGAAAAGACCATTTCCCTCTCCCCTTTATTGATCAAACCTTGGAAAGATTAGCCAAGCACTCACATTTCTGTTATTTGGATGGTTATTCTAGTTTCTTCCAAATTCCTATACATCCAAATGATCAAGAAAAGATCACATTTACATGTCGTTATGGCACTTTTGCATATAGAAGAATACCTTTTAGTTTGTGTAATGCTCCTGCTACATTTCAACGTTGTATGATGGCTATTTTCTCTGATTTTATTGAAAACATCATGGAGGTCTTTATGGAAGATTTTTCTGTATATGGTAATTCCTTTGATAACTGTTTGAATAATTTATCTCAAGTGTTGCAGAGATGTGAGGAGGTAAATTTAGTACTCAACTGGGAGAAATGCCATTTTATGGTAAGAGAAGGGATTGTCCTTGGCCATCAAGTATCAGAGCGTGGTATTGAGGTAGATAAGGCTAAAGTAAAAATCATAGAGAAATTACCTCCCCCAACTTCTGTAAAGGGAGTGAGGAGTTTTTTAGGATACGCCGGTTTCTATCGACGCTTTATCAAAGATTTCTCTAAAATTGTCAAACTTTTAACTAACCTGCTTGCTAAAGATGTTGCCTTTGATTTTAATCAAGATTGTTTGGATGCATTTTACAGGTTAAAGAAAGCCTTGATTTCTGCCCCAATCATGCAAGCACCGGATTGGAATCTACCATTTGAGGTGATGTGCGATGCTAGCGACTATGCAATAGGAGCGGTACTTGGATAAAGGAAGGATAGGAAAGTTTATGCCATATAGTATGCTAGCAAGACTTTGGATGAGGCTCAGCTGAATTACGCTACAACTGAAAAAGAACTTCTTGCGGTAGTTTATGCAGTTGACAAGTTTCGATCCTATTTAGTGGATTCTAAGGTGATAGTCTTTACGGATCATGCAGCAATTCGATACCTTTTAAGCAAGAAAGAAGCTAAACATCGCCTAATTAAATGGATTCTTTTGTTACAAGAATTCGATCTGAAAATTCGAGATAAGAAGGGTATCGAGAATGTTGTGGCTGATCACCTTTCTAGGTTGAAGCTGGAGTTAGAAGATGACGTAGATAAAGAGATGCCAATAAATGATTCCCTTCCAGATGATTATCTGTTGGTTGTCTCTTCTTCAACTATCCCATGGTTTGCTGACTATGTTAATTACATCGTGAGTGGTGTTTTGCCTCCGGATGTAGGATATAAGCAGAAAAAGAAGTTCTTAGCAGAGGTGAAACATTATTTTTGGGATGAACCTCTTCTCTATAGAAGATGTGCCGATGGCTTATTTAGAAGGTGTGTGCCTGAGGAAGAAACTGCTAGCATTCTGTTCCATTGTCACTTCTCCCCATATGGAGGACACTTCGGCACTTCAAGAGCAGCTGCAAAGATTGCCCAGGCGGGTTTCTATTGGCCGACTCTATTCAAAGATGTTCATCACTATGTCACTTCATGTGACCAGTGCCAAAGAGTTGGTAGTATATCAAAAAGGCACGAAATGCCTTTGAACAACATTTTGGAAGTTGAAATATTCGATGTCTGGGGAATTGATTTCATGGGACCATTCCCACCTTCTTGCAGTAACAAATATATACTTGTGGCGGTTGATTATGTTTCCAAATGGGTGGAAGCAATTGCCACTTGGACTTGTGATGCAAAAGTTGTAGTTCGATTCTTCAAGAAGGTGTTGTTTCCTAGATTTGGGATACCTAGGCAGTCATCAGTGATGGAGGGTCTCACTTCATTGCCCATCAATTTCAATCCCTCTTGAAAGGGTATGGTGTAACCCATAAGATCTCTACTCAGTATCACCCATAAACTAGTGGGCAAGTGGAGCTTTCCAATAGAGAAATCAAGAGCATATTGGAGAAGACTGTGTCTAGATCAAGAAGAAATTGGGCCCTCAAGTTAGATGACGCCTTATGGGCCTACAGGACTGCTTTCAAGACTCCTATTGGAATGACACCATTTAGGCTTATTTATGGGAAGCATTATCATTTGCCAGTAGAGATTGAACATAAGGCATATTGGGCAATAAAATTGCTAAACTTTGATTTGTAATCTGCTGGGGAGAAAAGAAAGCTTTAACTTCTTGAACTTGAAGAACTGAGAAATGATGCTTATGACAATGCCAAAATATATAAAGAAAAAACAAAGGCTTGGCACGACAAGTGCATTCTCAGAAGGGAATTCCATGAAAGAGACTTGGTGTTGTTGTTCAGTTCCAGATTTAAGCTCTTTCGAGGGAAGCTCAAAACAAGGTGGACTAGACCATTTCTTGTGAGAACAGTGTATCCATTTGAAACTGTAGAAATTTGGAGTGAAAGCACTGGCAATTTCAAGGTTAATGGCCAGAGATTGAAACATTATATTGCCGGGCCACCGATAATGGCATCTCCAGATTGATTGAAATAGGGGTCGAGCTTATGACCTTAAACAAGCGCTTCTTGGGAGGCAACCTAAGCTTATTTTTCTATTTTTATTACTTTTAAATATTCATTTTTCCCATTTTCATTTTGAGTTTCTGAGTAGTTTGAGGTATATAAGTCATTAGTTGTTAATTTAAGATGTTCATTTTTGCACTTGGCCTCTGTTTTTAGGGTAAATTAGGCATATATGCATTTTTGTTGTTCATTTTTTTGCACAGAGGGCTCAAAATGCACTACAGTGAGATACACGGTATAGAACACGGACCGTGTTATACCCCGTGTACCTCACTGTCTGGTTAGTATAAAAGATTTATGCTTTTTATGGCATTCCAGTGGGATACACGGTGTTGAACACGGGGAGTGTCTTACCCCGTGTACCTCACTAACTGAATCAATGAATAGGATTTTTGAACATGAGCCTTCCAGAGAGAAACACGGGGGACAACACGGGATGTGTTAAACCCCGTGTACTATTGCAAAGTCTGTAAGCATCTTTTAGAGAGAAACACGGGGAAGAACACGGGGTATGTAAGACCCCATGTATTTTTGCGAAACCCAAAATACCCATTCGCGGAGAAACATGGGGTACAACACGGGCCGTGTTGCACCCCGTGTTCCTGGGCGGACGAGCTTTTAATGGGCGAAACTCCTCCATTTTTGTTCATCTTTTTCAAAACCCTCCGTGCCCTAGTTTCTCTATAGTCATTTTCGGCCATTCTCTTCCCAAAATACACCGATTAAAGTGTTTTATTTAGTTATTTGAAGCGATTTTACTACTTAATCTTCGATTTAATCTGTCTAATTGCAAGATTTGGATTCCTTTTGAGCTTTAACCAAGAACTTAGGTTTTTTCTTTGAAATTCACGAGGTTAGCATTTCCCTTGAATTCTTTGAAGTTATTTGCAATTATTTGTGTTTATTGAACTTCAATGAATGGTAGAACTTATAGGAATGTTCATATCCTCCGAATTTTTCCTTGGATAGATTTGATTGATTGAATTTAAATCCTTTAAGGTTTAATGTTTATTTGGGGGACCTAATTGCATGATTTGTCTCATTGATTTGCTCACTTACTTGCATTGATGACATCAAGCTTTGAATTGCACTTCATTTGACATTGGATGGATATTGGAATTGCTTGCTGAACCTTTGCCCTTGAAATCTGCTAATTGACACTATTTGAACCTGGAACTGTCTAATTCATAGTGAAACTCTCAAAACTCTCTCTCACATTGTAATTTTCCCTTGCAGATCATGTCAAAAAGTTAAAAGATGGCTGCTAAGAAGACCTCTAAGGGCAGTACTTCTAGAGGGACCTCCTCTAGAGGACCAGCTACATCCTAATTCCTAGAGTTCACAGATGAGGCCCATATTCAAGCTTTTAATAGACATAAAGACCGGTCATTTGTGGAAGGCCGATACATAGATTGGGTAGTCTTGAGGGAGTTTGGCCTTGAGGATGAGATCCGAGAACTCATAAGTGTAGGTGCTTAGGAGTAATTTTTTCAAATTATAGAACCTACCTACAGAGAACTTACTTAAAGTTTCTCAGCACCTTCTATCTAGAGAGATACTTCGGCACTATTGACTCTGCTGATACAGTACAGTTCTGCCTTGGGGGAGTCACATATTCTATAAGTGTGACCCAACTATCAGTACACATGGGGATTTACTCTGAAGAATTTGTAGCCACCTTTGAGTATCATGATATTCTGATAGGACTGCCATATGGGACCCAAGAGTGGCGAGTATGGTCTGACATTGCTACCGGGAGCACCTATGATCCTACAAAGAGCAAGGCATCTAGCTTCAGAAGAGTTGCATAGCGAGTCATCCACTCTATCTTCAGTCATACTTTGAGTGGTCGGGGGCACAGTCATGGAGTAGTGAGCACAGTTGATATCCTCTTCCTGTATAGCATGATACAAAGAGTCCCCATCCACATTGGAGGTGCATTTGCACATTTCTTTTCGACTCAGGCATCAGACAGGTGAGCTGGGAGTATTGCTGCTGGTCCATACATTACCAGACTAGCCAAGCGGTTGGGAGTATTCGATCGACCTTATGGATCCCTCTTTATAGCATCCCACATGACCCCCCTCCGTAGGGGCATTCTTCTAGCTATGAGAATCCAGCCTGTGCAGCAGCTACCCCATGAGGAACAACATGATTCTCCAGGAGATGATGACGATGGTGATGCAGCTCCTGATATGGGTCCATCATCTTCTGCAGGCGGAAGAGTTTCATCTGAGGCTTACTTTCGAGACATATTGTCTGGTCAGCAGCAGATTCTGGCTGAGCTTCAGCATATTTCTGAGCGTCAGTTAAGGATTGAGGGCCTCTATGATGACTTGGACAGGAGATCCAGACACATTGAGAGCATGGTCGAGCCCCTGTTCAAGCTTTTTCACCCCTCTTCCCCAACTGATCCAGATCCTCCTACTCGGTAGCTTCGATTGCTTTTTGTCCTTTTACTTATATATTCTCCTTTTTACTTATTTCTCCTTTCTATTTCCATTTATCTTGGTCTGTACTTATATTAGTTATGCACTTTCATTTAATTTTTATTATTTTAACTATTTCTCTTTTATTTTCTTGCACTCTTACTATTTATGTCTGTAATAACTAACAGCATATTTTATCCTAGTAATGCATCTCCTTTCTTTTAGATTAGCAGTCTCCTCTTTCTCTCCTAATCTGTCTCTGCTTGTGGATCCCCTTGAAGCCATGTTCTGTAATGGACAACGCTCCACTTGTCAGGGAGTTCCAGTCCCCCATCTTTTCTCTGAATCTGCTTTTTCATTTACCTTTTTTTGTACATTGAGGACAATGTCCAATTTTAAGTGTGGGGGAGCAGCTTTTAGAATGTATTGCACCTGAATCTGCTTGATTGATTTAGAGTACTGGAATTTACTCCAAGTTTAATGATATGTAAATTTTTTTTTTTAAATTTTTAAGGCAATCTTTTGACTAAAGTGATTTGTTCATGCTTTGCTCTTTTAATGATTAACTGGTAACTTAATAAGGAAAATCTAAATCTTGAAGCTAAGAGTAATGAGCATAATTGATCCTCGTGAGACTTGAGCTTATTGAGCAACTTTCACATTAGAATTTGAAGCTCATTTTTATCTTCTTGAGGGATTATGTCTCATTCTTGACTTTTTACTCTAGAACTTGCATTTGCTCTTTTTGAAGCTATATTTTATGTATTTTGCATGTCAAAAATGATGAGGCCATGTTTCTTCACTTTTTTTTTATTTGTTTTGCTTATTTGAACCCTTTCTTTGATATACCCTAGACTATTTTCAACTTTGCCCCTAGTCAGCAATTTTGAGCTTTGGACCCTCATTTCTAGCCTAGCTCAGTCCATCTTATGTGTATTTAAAGCCACTGCCCAAGTGAACTTGAACTCCAGAGTTTAAGGGAACTTAGACACATTAAATGAGTTTGGCTATCACTTAGAGCTTCTTACATAGAGCTACTCAGTTGGATAAGTTGATTTATAGCTTTGCTTATGATTAAAAGAAAAATAAATAAAAAAAATGGTGTTAAATAAATAATTTGGGAAAAAGAAGAGGAAGAAAAGATTGTTGGAAAATAAGAAGGAAAGAAAGAAAGAAAAGTTTTATTTGCTGATTTACTGTTATATATAAAAAAAAAAGAGAAAAGGAAGAGAGAAAAAGGAGGTTGAAGTAAGGAATAGAAGTAAGGTAATATGCTAAGCTGAGCAATGGAACTCGACAGTGGTCAAACTTAAAACTAATGTGTCTTTTCCCTTCTCTGACTCTATTAATTTTCATCCCTTGATTTTCCTTTCCTCTATCCTAACCATTTTTCCTAATAAAGTCCTCTGATTTGCATGCATTTTACAATATAGTAGTAGAGACTAGAGTTTTTGCAAGCATATGGTAACATTATGTCCTGAGCTAATTGATTTGAGAGTATACACAAGCCTTATTTTGAGAGTTTGAGTAAACACTTTACTTGTGAGGCTATTCTCTTTTGCTTTTATGCTGAGGATTGACTTATTTAGTTGCTTTATTTTCATTTAGTTGCTTGGCATGACTTGATCCTAATTTCTGATTCGTTGAATGATTGCCCGATGATACTATTGATTTATATATATAAAAAAAATTTTGGAGTAAATTTTTGTTTTCTTACTTCCTTACTCGAGGACGAGCAAGATTCAAGTGTGGGAAAAATTGATAAATGCACATTTGCACTTAAATTTTGTGTTTCATCACTTATTTACTTAGTATCTTGTGCAAATTAATTGAAAATGGGTACTTAAATGCTTAATATTTTGTTCTTAGGTTTTGAAGTGACTCATTTGAGCATTAGAAAGGAATTCGGAGCCAAAACCATGCAAATTATAAAGAATTGAAGTAAATTCGCTCATCTGATAAAGAACACAGGGTATGGGAACCTCATGTGGAATGCCTGTATCTTTCTATGTGTTTTGAAGCCTCACTGAGCTGCTCGTAGAGAAACACGGGGTACAACATGGGACGTGTCATACCCCGTGTACCATACTGCCTGACCCTTTGTAAGTAAACACGGGGAGTGTTATGCCCCGTGTATCATGCTGCCCAACCTTCGCAGAGAAACACGGGGTACAACAAGAGCCGTATCATACCTCGTGTACATTTCCCATATAAGTTTTATGCCAAGAATCATAAGAAAAGCGAAGAGAGCTGAAAATTAAAAAGAGGAGCTGTCAGTAGAAACCCTAGGAGAGACCCAAAGACACTAAGGGCGATTGTTAGCCTTGGATTCAAGTAAAGGATTGAAGATTCAAGCAAGGAATTTGTAGAGCTTCATGACTAGTTTGATTTCCATCTCTGTTTTCTGGTTTTCTGCTGGTTGTGTAATGAACTCACACTAAACCCTAGTGCTCAGTTGGGGTAAACTTGTTCATAGATTTATGGATTTGATTTTTATATAATCTAGCTAGATTTACTATTGATTTATGATTTGATTATGCTGTTTTATATTTCAACAATTTAATACTTCCGGAATATTGGATTTGTGTAAAGGATTAGTTGATTCTAGGTTGAAATGACCAATTAATTAATCAGACCTTGCATAATCATTAAGAATCTCCATTAGAATTAGGAATTAAGCTAATTGGATTCTTTTGCAAAGGATGAAATGTTTAAAATTGGATTCTCGAGCAATGTTAATGCAACCTAGATGATTGATTACTAGAGAAATTCTGGGCACTTTATCTATTGGTCAGTAACTAGTAGCCTTGCAATGAGGTATAGCTTATTTTTGGTAATCCAGCAATCTAAATTAACAGTAAACCGAGTTAGAGGATTATCTTTATTCCATAATGAAATGCACAAGGAAACCCTAAGGCTGAGTATACTTCCATCTCATTTGAATTAAATCTTTACCTAATCCATACCAGTTCCATTTGTTTCCTTTTTGATAACTAAGCTTTGTTTTGCATTTTACCTTTAATTCATAATATCAATCTGTCTGCCTAGATAATTAACCTCGAAATTCAGTTAGTATTCAACACTCAATCCCTGTAGAAACGATATCTTTTATACTATAACTCGACTAAACCTGTGCACTTGCGGGATCACGTCAGTTCATCGTGACATATGAGATTTACCCAATGATGATGTAAGTGTACAAGGCTTACCATTCTTATAGGAAAGCAACTCCTCCAATTTCAACTTCATAGTTGATCTTGGAGATTTTCATTTGATAAATTTGAGGGATCAAAGAAATGGTCCTTTAAGCATTTCACCTTTTAGGAATACTAAATCTATTGTAGAAGGAGTAGATGTCTTCATTAATGATGAAGATAATTTTGAAGATGAAATGATTGAAGATTATATAAAGGAAGGGCTTCTATAATCTGATAATGATAGAAAAACTAATGACCATGAGGATGAGTTAGTTCATAAACACTGATTCAGATTAGAGAAATAACATTTTTTTGCATTATAACTTATAATTGTACAAGAGTAATTGTGTAATTTTATTATATGAATACAATAATTTGTATCTTATCATCATTTCATTCAATTGTATACTTTTCTCTTAAATACTTATATAGCATTTATTATTCAAGTCATGGCAAATGTCGAGGCATGATACCATGTAGGTGATGCTAGATGGGATCCTTCATGTTGGCCTACCTGCATTTTATCACAATACGAGGGATTAGGTATCTTTTCTTATTGTACACACTTAAGTTTATTATTGATTAAATATGAATTTATGGTATTGATAATTTTTGTTATACATTAAAGCTATAGCTTTAAGAAAAAGGGGCTTGAATAGGTCCTTTAAGCTGCACGAGAAGATAGAGAGGAGTAAGGGGAGATCGGTGTTTGTACAATTCGATATGATTGGTATATGGTATACGGTTGGTGAGAATGCTAGCCATCTCTTTTGCGATATGGGTAGTATTATTTGAGCTCATGTGCCACCTTATTATAAATTATAGCGGTCTGTGCCTTAGCAACTATAAGATAGAGTCATGCAAGAGGTTTGCCTAACTATCTATCTTCTCCTTATCTTAACTAGTTATATTTGATATAAAAATTATTGGATATAAATTTATTAAATATTTTTCAATGCAGTCCCACTTCAAGTTCCAAGGTATTTATGAGGCTAAACGGGATAAAGCGCTTAGTGGTTTAATGCAGATTGCTACTAACCTATACAGAGATTGGAAGTATAGGTTGAATATATACTTTCTAGAGTATGGGGGTGATCGAGAGCAGGACTTTGACCTAGATTGTGCTAGGCGTTGCGTGCCATGATTTATCTTGCCTTAGACATGGTAGAGATATGTGGACTTCTTTAACAATAATGACTACAGGGAAAGTATGACATTTAATGAAGTTATGTAATTATTTCATATATCTAAATTATAAATGTAACTATATTATATGATTATTTCTTAATTTGTAGGAGCTATCTACAAGGAATGTAGATGACAGGGCGAAAAAGGTGTTGAATAATCGGTATGGATTGAAATCTATTCCTGCACATTGTTATGATAAAGTAATTCAACTTATTATTCATGATTTAAATGTATAATTTATTAGCCAACTCAATAAATATAGTTGTCCTTTTTTTCCTCTTGTAAAATATGAATAGAAAAATAAGAAGACAGGTAAGCTACAATCAGTCCCAGAGAATTTTAAAGACTAATATATATATAGGACGGGGGAGTGGGTGTATTTGACCTCGAGGAGCAGTATATAAGTTAGTTAAACTTTATATTTTAAATATAATTTTATGAATATATCTTGTAATCTTTATAATTAATTTTTGTTTTAATAATTTAAGACAATTAAGTTGGCAACTTAGAATGCACAGTCCAATGCATCATCCATTGACTTGCCTAACACTCCTATATAGATTAATAAGGCTATTATCCCCAATGAGGTGCTTGACACTCTTCAAAGGTATAGAAAGGTGGTTGGTTGTATTCTAACTAGTTAGTCATATCGTTCAGCAGGCACTTCTGACTTTGGGGTGAGTTCACAGTATGTATCCTAGGTTGATAAGTTGCAAGAGCAGTTGCAATAGAGTTGATAGCAACTAGAGTAAAGATAAGAGTAGCTTTAATAGAGCCAGTAGTTAATCTAGGAGCAACAATAGATACAAGAGTTTAAGATGTATCTCATGGAGCTCACCTCCTTATTTAGACAGTAGGGTCTCGTACTACTTATGCTTTTATTTGTTGTTGCACCACTTCAGTCGAATAAATTTATGACTGCACCATCCGCTTAGCTATCCAGTCATTCTTAGCCACCACCATCGATGTATTGTCCATAGCGTTAGGATGATGATGATGATGATAGTCTTAGTACAGATGATGATACACACGATATCTGCACCTCCCTTCTTCATAAATCATTATATATATACAATTTTTTTTCATATATAGACATTTATATGGACTATGTATATATAATTTTTTTATTTATATGTATACATAATTATACAATTATTTTATGAGTATTCATTTTTTTTATATGGATCATGTGATTATATTGTACATTATTACTAGTACTGTTGACGTAATTTATTTGTACAATTTACATTAGATAAAATTAATTTAAAAAAAGATAAATATAATTCAATTGAATTGAAATAAAGAATATTCTTATTTATATTATTAAATATAATATATTATTTTAAATACACTTAATTAAAATTTTAATTTAAAAATAATAGTGTTAAATACAATTGTTTAAAACTTTTAGTAATAACTATGTCATCTCTGTAGGATTTAAATTAAAAATATAAAAATTTTAAAATATCTTTTAGCGATGACTATGTCGTTGCTAAAAGGTCCATTTTATTTTTTATTTTTAATTTAAAATTTATAATGACAACAATGTCATTGTTGAAATTTAGACTTTTAGCAACGATTTTATTATCACTAAAAGTTTAAAATTTTAACGACAACATTGTTGTTGCCAAAAAATATTTTATTATTATTTTTGAAATAAAACAATAGTGATGACATTTTTTAATTTTAAAAATATTTTCTATGAAAATTTTTTTATTAGAGAAACTTAGACTTTTATTAATGACAAAAATTTCATTGATGTTGGGGGCTTTATTGATGAACCTATACTGATGATATTTCCTTTGACGACTTTCGTATTCAGCAACAACCAAATCATCTACATCGATGATAATTATCTTGTTAAAAGTCTTTTTTGCTATAATGTTTTATCATCTCAATAAAAGGTGAAATGATGCATATGTCCCTCATTTTGGACAAATTGAGACGATTGAGAATACCTATAAAGATAACTTTTTATCGTGTGTATAAAGTTTGCTTATAAATTCCCACTTGTTACCCATTTCTTTCATTACTTGTGCGCTAGTAGAGCTTTTCCTTGGATCTTCGGGTATGTTCTTTTTTTTATTTTTTACCATCTTTATTTATTTATTTATTAATTCTTGTATTTATTTTGTTTTATAATCAGATTATGTTATTACATTATTAACTAAAATTCTTGATTATTACTTCACTATTTTATTGAAGTATGTTAAAAAAATTCATACACTAAATTTTTTTAATAGTATTGATATAATATATAAAAATAAATTTTTACTTCATTAATCAGTTTGATATAATTATTATTTTATACAATGGCATATATATATTTATTACGTTGAATATATACTAAGCATGAATTATTATTTTACATATTTTAATATGATATTTAGTTTGAAAAAATAGTTATTTTGTATCACTTGATATAATTATTACTTCAAACATTTGATGATATTAATATAATAGTTGAATATGAATTTATTTTAATATTTTAATTGATTGGTAAAATTAATATATTATGAAAGTTAGTATATTTATTGTGTTAAACATTTAGTGAGTTTGATAGAAAATGAAACAATAAAATTTGTAATAATTCTGACAATTATGATAATAAAATTATTAAATTATATTAAAAATAAAAATATATAAAAATGAATAAATATAAGTTTTTACAATTACATGAATGACAATATAAAATCTATGATGATGTGAAACATTTAATAATTTAAGCAATCATTTAAAATACTAAAAAATAAATAATTTGAATATTTAAATTTAAATATTTAAAAAATTATTGAATAATAAGTATTCAACACTTAATGAAAGTATGTCATTAAATAACAATAAAAAATAAAATATGTAGTAATTTAATATTAGAAGTAAGTCATATAATTTTTATTAAATTGTTAAATTACATAAAAATGAAAGTAATTAAAAATGGTAACAACTAATTTTGATAATTATAAGAATGAATATAAAAAAAATTTTATGATATGAAATATTTTATAATTTAAGTAATGATTTAAAGTACTAAAAATATAAATAGTAATGAATAATAAAATACATAATAATTTAATATTATAAGTAAGTCATATAATGGTAACTAATATATTATATTATACAAAAATGAAAGTATTTGAAAAATAATAGCACGATAATTTCATAATTATACAAATGAAAATAAAAGAAATTTCCATATTTTTTATAATTTAAGAATTTAAAATACTAAAAATATAAGTAATAATGGATAATATATATACATATTATATCATGTGTTTACTTTTTATTTGATACTTTATATTTGTTATGTAAGGATGTGAAACATTTTTTATTATATATTATTGAGCATTAGCTTTTATTTTATTTATTTTTACAATTGATATTATGATATTTTTAAATAATTATTAATAATTATAAAAAATATTTTAATGTGTATTAATTTTTTTACCATTTATCTACAAATAAAAAATTTAAATTAGAAATAAATATGTTAAAAAATTAATAAAAATAAAATCATTAAAATTGTTAAAAAAAATTTATATGGATTGAAAATTTTTTTACACTATTTGTGCACCTATAGAGATGATAATTATTGTTTGTATATGTGATTATTGTTTGTATAGGTGAATACTTATACAGACAACAATTATTATTTATGTAGGTCACACCTTTGCAAAAGACAATTATCATTTGTATAGGGTTGACCTACATAGATAACAATTTGTAATTTGTGTAGGTGCAGACTATGCAAATGATAATTATTGTTTGTGTAGGTTCATCCTATATAGACGGTATAAAAAAAATCATATGTATACGTACAATGTCATACAAATGATAATATCATCTCCGACATATACAGATGACAATTGGGTCTATATAGATGATAAGAATAATTTGTATAGACCTTTTTTTTTAGTGAAATTAATTAGTAGTTGATCTGGTTTTGAAAAAAAATTATGAAAGCAGATGCATCTGCGTGAGAGATAATGAGGAAGTATTAATTAAGTAATCTATAAGCAGCCAAATTAACAAACTGAAGAAAGCAATAATCAAATAATTAGCCGCTATATCAGCAATAGATTACATTTTTAACCGCACGTATAATGACATTTTATACTATTTAAAATTTTATTTTCTAATATTTTGAGTTCTAATTTAAAATGTTGCATGCATATATTATATTCAGGGAGTTGTCACTGATATAATTAATTAGCAACAGTGGAAACTGGGTAAACTTCCTTAGCTTGAATCGCACTCTACGTACTGTTCCTCAAGAAGAGATAGCACGTGGAGGTGTTCACAGACATGCTTGTCTATCCAGGTCTCCAAATACAACATCGAGGAGACTGCTTATCGAACACGAACAGTATCCGACAACATCTGTTGTCGAAAATTTGCCACAGATATCTAGTCTAGAAGAATGTCTCAAGTTAACTAAAATCAAACTTGCTAATATCCCTTTTTTTTTGGGGTAATTAAACAAGCTGTTAACTTTGATTAATGGGAAAGCTTCATGTGCCCGCATATGTGCGACTAGTCATTACCTGGCGTCGTCATTTTGCTTCTCAATGACATGGCTTTCTACCATTTTTCCATTTGTCATTCTAAGTGTGGCATAACGGCTCATTCATTGGCCAGTTAAGCAGCATAAACTTAGAAAGCTGAAAGTGCATGGTCCAAATGGGCATTCCAATGTGTTCAACCAGTACTCTTAAATCATTGATTAACAAATGTGATGTAAAATATATATTGATTTGGATTCTTTACATTTTCTTGTATGATAATTTCAAAAAAATAAATATATAATTTTTATTGAGACCCACTGTTTATTGTCTAAGGGTATTGTACTCCAATAACAGTAAAATTTTGAATATATTTTTCATCTATGGAGAGATTTGATTTAAATTTAGTGGAACTACTTGATTCAGAGTTACTCTTGATTCGAAGGTGATTTGGAGATTAAAAACTTTTAATGATAGAATTTATATCAAGATAAAAATTGTTGGGATTTTGATACAAAATCTATTTTTGTTGAATAGAATAGTTACCTATTTTTGTATTTATCTTATTCAAGTTTGAGTCTTGAAGAGATAGAATTATGATCAAATTAAATAAATCTTATTATTTAATATTGTGATCAAATTAGACTTATCTTTTTATATGGATTTGGACTTATACATGCTTATGTAATGCAAGGTTAGTTTACTAAGAATGATAAGAGAGAGTTGAAAGAATGTGTTTGTCATTCTCCACTGGAAGTGACTTGAGATGTTAGTTTTAATTCTTATTCTTTTAATGAGATTGATATTGAGAGTCTTACTCTTTTGGTGAGAGAATCTTACTATTTTGATGAAATTATTCAGAGTGAACAGTATACACACGTGTATTTGAAGTGTAGATTTGAGACTTATTATATTGTTTGTATTTTTTCAATATTTTTTTCTAAATTAGTAGATTTATTTCCTTTTAAATTAATAGATTTATTTCTTGTTTTTGGCTGTGGAATAGGCTAAAAACTGAAATAAGTTGAATATTTGTGACTTATAATTTTCCTACCGCTAATGGATCACTTTCATATCTTCCATCAACCAAGTAAATTTCTCAACAATTGGGATCCACAATTTCCCAAAAAATAAAATCTATTTCTTTTCGAAATTCACTTTATTTATTTTCTAAGAAATGAAAAAGATCCATTCCCAAAAGAGTAATATTACGAAGAGCTCGACTTCCCAAAAAATTTAAATATTATTATTATATTATTTTTTAATTTTAAAATAAATTAATTAAAATTAAAAATTTCAATTTCAATTTATTAAAAATAATTTAATAAAAAAATAATCAATAAAAGCAAAACTCCTCCGTATCATTAAGAATATATACAATTGAATACTGTGGGAAGGGCAGCACGAATCTGCCAAAGCTTATGGTTGTTTAAGGTGATGATAAGTCAACTTATTGTTGGAACTTGCAATGACGCATTTTATGAAACTCCTTGTTTCTCAGTTTATGATTCGTCACATATATCTCGAGTTGCATCGAGTTAAATAATATAGGAAGCTTAAGTCCTTGACTCACGATGAATCGAGTGGAGCTAGGGGGAGAAAACAGTGGGTTTTAACATAAAAAATTAATATATCAAATAATAAAAAAATTAGAAAATCAAATGATTTATGTAAATTCTTTTTATATAATTATATGATATTAATATATAATTTTAAAATCTTGAAGGATTATAGCTTATATTTATCCCCTTCAAATTCCGCTATTGAAATAAGCTATGTTCGCTCAACTCATCTTATTTTGGTTCAGTTCATGGCTGAATTCATTCATAAATTAATTGAATTTTCAAAGTCATGATCCGGTCACTTTCAACTTTTGAAGTTCTAAATCAGCTTGTGAATTCAACTCAATTTCTTTTTAAATTATATATTATTATTAAAGAAATTAAAAACAATAATTCACCTAAAAAATTACTCTCTCCATTTTTTATGATACATTACACTTAATCGATTTCACAAAGATTAAAAAAATAATTAATTAATTTATTTTTAGTAAACTTTTCAAAAATATGCTTTAATTCAAAATTAAAATTTACTCTATTCTTATTTCTCTTTTTATTTTTAATTTAAAATCAAATTTAAATGTATATAGAAATCTTTCTCATTTCATGCATAAATTCCAATATGATCGGAAATGGAGAGAGAAATATGAAATAGTTTTATTGAGACATTTCAAAATGAAAGCATAAATTAACGAAAAGGAAGGGTAAAATTGAAAAGAAAATATATTTAATACTTCATCAGATTTATAAAATGACAAATAAAAAGGGATAATTTTTTTTTGAAAAATGCAACAAAAAATAAACGAAAGAGAAAGTATAATAATACATGCTAAGAAATAGTAATTGTGAAGTTTATGTGTGTGTGTGTGTGTGTATTGTTGTTGTTGTAAAAAGAATAATTGAAATTTGAAAAAGGAATATTCCTATCTAAGTGGTTAGTTAGTTAGAATGAATGGTTAGTAGTTATCACTATAAAAAGGGTATTACTCTAGTATTGAGAGATTAGTGCAATTGAGAGATTGACTTAAAAGAGAGATTATTCACAAGTATGTGTAGTGCTATGAGATCATTTTAGAGGGATCAATCTATGTGATTTTATTAAAAAAAAAAAGAGAGTTTAGAGTGAATGATCAACATGAAGGATCATTGTATAATTGAGTTTGTGAAGATCAAATAAAGAATCAAGTGTAGTGATCAATTTTTTTCTTCTTCATCCTTTTCTTTAATCTTTTTTTATTCATATTAGTGTCAAGGTTCGATCATGACCAATTTGAGTGGATCTTTTCATACTTCTTTTCCTATTTGAATGAAAAGAACTTTGAAAAATGATGCATTCAGATGAAGACTCTCTTTGGTTATTAAAAACTCTTGAATGTTGTTGGTAATGGATATGCAAAAATGTGGTAAAAGAGCTTCTAAAGCTAAGAAGTTTAGGCCTATCTTAAGAGCAAGATGAGAGATTATTAAGCCTTTTACTTCATTCATCAAAGTGTGGACAATATGATCTTTGAAAAGATCATTGGTGCTAAAACTTCCAAGGATGCATGGGAAATCTTAGAGAAACGTTACAAAGGTGTTAACAAGATCAAGAAAAAGCTACTTCAAACATTAAAAAGACTATTTAAGCTTTTATCGATGAGCAACCAAGAGAGTGATACGTAAAATATTTACATATTTATTTTCCTTTGTATGATGCATTTTTGGATGTTATCTTGTTAAATTAAATAAATTTAGTTGCATTTTGTGAATGGATCTTGAATTTGAGATGAAAACAAATATTTTAGATAATGCTGTAATCCGACACTGTTTCAGGTTTTAGGCCATATCTGGAGTTCTGGATGTCCGATTGGGCTGTTCTTTATATGGATGGAAAGCTAAGAAGAAGACCTAAAACTTTCATGTTTTAAGAAAAGCCCAGTTCGGGACCTAAGGATCTCAAATTCTGCTTGGAAGATGAAACAGTGATTCTGACGGAATCTGACATATGGCTACTAATCTAATCACAACTTGAGCTAGATATGTCCAAATTAGGAGTTCTTTATATGCAAATTGAAGAAAAGATCCAGCCCTACAACTCCTATGTTGACATAAAGATGTAAATCAGCCATTTCGGTGGTCAAAAGTTGCCAACAAAGTGAAACAAATTGTGCTGCGAAAATAAAAAATGTTGGCTGCGTGTGATTGGTAGCAACTTGTCAAATTGGATGGCTTGCAGCTGGTTTATTTACCTATAAATAGGTGGAAGTAGAGAGCATTCAGGAATCCAAGCATTGAATCATTCATTCATGCATCTTAGATAGTAGTTTAGTTTATGCAATTTTTAGTTCTTGTTTGCCTCCTACATGGAAGGCTAGGTTCTCCTCCTACATGGATGGTTCTACCTCCTAATGGATGGATAGTATTTCTATTTTCATGCATTTGTAATTATAATTTTGTGTTCATGAATGTGATGATGTTTTTATTCTAAGTTTGTGTTTAATTTCATTATGTTCTAATTTTTCATCTTCCTAGGGTGATGACATAACTTGATAATAACGGATTGAATTCTAATCTATTGAAACTAATTTCGTTTTTATTTCCTAGATTGAGTTTTAATTATTGCTCTTAATGCTTTCAATTGATTGGCCACCTTTTGAATGAACTCAATATGCGTGTTGAGACCGGAAGGAGATACATGTGTGTGGAACCTATGATTAAAACCGTAAATTACATATGAAATAGGAATATATTCATATGGTTTATGTAGTCTTAATGAGTTCCATAAATCCTAATGCATGATTAGTTGTTGCAGTTCACATAGGAATATAGTGAATTCCAATTAATTATAGAACTACTTGACCTTGGAAGAGGCTAGTAATTAATTTAGGGAAACTCGACTATCAATTAAGGGAATTAAAATTGGATTAGTGTAGATAGATGATTCAATCCAAAGTTGTTAAGTGAAGTCTGATCCCTAGGTCTTTTATTCATATTATCTTTACTCCACTGCATTCATATTTACTTTAAATATTTTCTGCATACATCTTTATTTTAATTGCTTTAAATCCAACTTATCGATTTGCCAAATAGTATTAGGATTATTAATTTTGGTACTTAGTGAAACAATCCTCGTGGGAACGATACTCACTCATCACTTTATTACTTGTTTACGACAGTGTACACTTGCACTAATTGATAAACCATTTCACACGTAACAAGTTTTTGGCGCCGTTGCCGGGGATTGTTATCATTAATATCAATACCAAGTAATCTTAATCCTAATTTGGTTTTTATTTTACATTTTCTTCTTTCTTTGGTGTTTCTTTTCTCTTTTCAGGTTTGTTCTAGTGTATGACTAGATCAAAAGTTGCTGAGCCACTGCTATTTGATTTTGAGATCGAGAGAACTTGTCGAAGGAATCGAAAGATACAGAAGCAGTCAATTGTAGATCAAGGTGAAGCAATGGCAGATATGAGAGAAGAACAAGACACCAAAGCACTCCGTGACTATGCCACACCAACAGTCATGGATACCATTTCTGGAATTAGGAGACCACCTGTACCAGCCAACAACTTTGAGATCAAGCCAGCCATAATTCAAATGATGCAAGCAAACCAGTTTGGAGGTTCTCCAATAGAAGATCCAAATGCACATATAGCCAGCTTTCTGGAAATCTGTGATACATTCAAGCATAATAGCGTTTCTGATGATGCCATAAGGTTGCGACTCTTCCCTTTCTCACTTAGGGATAAGGCTAAAAGCTGGTTACACTCTTTACCAGTGGGGAGCATCACTACATGGAACATATTGGCACAAAAATTCCTAGCAAAATTCTTTCCTCCAGCTAAAACTGCAAAAATGAGGAATGAAATTGCTTCATTCACCCAACATGACATGGAAAGCCTTTATGAAGCATGGGAAAGATACAAGGAGCTGCTAAGAAGATGTCCTCATCATGGGCTACCAGATTGGCTACAGTTGCAGACTTTCTATAATGGATTGTCTAATGCTACCAGAACACTTATAGATGCTGCAGCTGGTGGATCATTAATTGGAAAAAGCATCGAAGCTGCTATGGAACTGTTGGAAGAAATGGCAGCAAATGCTTACCAATGGCCTTCTGAACGCAACACTTCAAAGAAAGCACTTGGAGTCCATGAGCTAGACATTCTAACCACTTTGTCTTCTCAAGTCACCTCTTTATCCAAGCAAGTGAGTTCATTAACAGGTCAAGCAAATGCAATCAGAACTCCTGCAGATGCTTGTGATTTATGTGGAGGCCCTCACATGAGCACACAATGCCAAGAAGGAAATCCATTCATTCCTTCTCAACTTGAACAAGCCAACTATGTGGGGAATCATGATCCCTTCTCAAACACATACAATCCAGGATGGAGAAACCATCCTAATCTAGGGTGGAGAAGTAATCAGAATGTGTTCAAACCTCAAGGGAATTATCAACAGCAAATTCAGCAATCACCACCACAACCAAAGGCAAATTTAGAAGAAGCATTGGCTCAACTAACCATGAATACTTCCCAATTCATGGCCAGAACAGAAGCTACACTCAAGAATCATGAAACACTCAAGCAACCTCAATCAAAAATCTGGAGGTGCAAATGGGCCAAATTGCAAGTATGCTGAATTCCAGACAACCAGGCACTTTACCCAGTGACACCGAAAGAAATCCTAGAGAGCAAGTAATGGCTGTTTCATTAAGGAGTGGGAAGCAGTTAAATGAGCCAGAACCAAGGAAGAAAAATGAAGAAGCTCAGAAAGAAGATGAGGTGATTCCAGGAAGAATGACTTTTCCAGATAATCCTCCACCATATATTCCACCAGTTCCATTTCCTCAAAGATTGGTGAAAGCTAAGCAAGAAGAATTTCTGGAGGTGTTTAAGAAGTTGCATATTAACATCCCATTTGCTGAAGCTTTAGCCCAAATGCCCAGTTATGCGAAATTTATGAAAGAGATTTTATCAAAGAAACGCAAACTGGAAGATTTTGAAACTGTAGCCTTAACTGAAGAGTGCAGTGCAATTCTCCAAAAGAAACTACCGCCAAAGCTTAAAGATCCTGGGAGTTTCTGCATACCCTGTACCATTGGAGAGTGTGAATTTGAAAAAGCCTTATGTGACCTTGGTGCAAGTGTGAATTTGATGTCATTATCCGTCTACAAGAAGTTGGGATTGGGAGAAGTAAAACTAACTACCGTGTCACTGCAGCTAGCAGATCGTTCAATAAAGCATCCACGTGGAATCCTTGAGGATGTGCTAGTAAAAGTTGATAAATTCATCTTCCCAGTGGATTTCATAGTGCTTGACATGGAAGAAGACCAATAAATTCCTATTATTCTTGGGAGACCATTTCTTGCAACTGGACGAGCTCTAATTGATGTGCAGAAGGGAAAGCTAACTTTACAGGTTCAAAATGATCAAGTATCTTTCAATATTTTTAAAGCTTTTCCATATGAAGATAATATCTGTTATAGAGTAGACACATTGACCAATTGCATGAAAGATGTAATGCATAAAACCTGCATAGAAGAGCCATTAGTGGTAGGAATGGTTGATGCATCAAAGTCTACTGATTCTAAAATCCTGAAGCAGATTAATTGCCTTGAGGTAAACCACGGGCAAAGATTGAAAGAATACAATAACGGTGCATTCAAGACCATCAAAACTGTCATCACGCTCGAGGAGCCAGCTGGTAAGTATAAAAGAAAAAGAAAAAGAAAAAAGAAAAGAGAATAAAGCAATAGGTTAGGATTTTGTCTAGCTAAAGACGTTAAAGAAGGGCGGCTGCTTGGGAGGCAACCCAAGATTTCTTTCTCTTCTCATTTCTTTTCTTATTTAAGCACACATCGCACAACATTTTTCACTCACAATTTCAGCTTTCATCATTTTTATCATGGAGGAATGCCTTGTAAAGCTTAAGAGCAGATTCCCTACTCTTCCCAAAGATGTGCTCAGGAAAATCTACAACTGTCGACTTGAAAGAATGAGGGCATTTAA
This sequence comes from Sindora glabra, assembly GCA_020226215.1. Lineage (NCBI taxonomy): Eukaryota > Viridiplantae > Streptophyta > Magnoliopsida > Fabales > Fabaceae > Sindora > Sindora glabra. Next base: position 56,448,207 of record CM035231.1, read on the forward strand.
GCGTTTGGGTCTTCCCGAGGACATACGTTGGATTATTGAAGCTAAGGTACGTTTAGCAGGTGAGTTTCATGAATCATTTGTTAGACGTATGTCAGGTATGGGAAGAAGTTCTTACTCTAAAAAGAGAAGAGCTAAAAGAATGAGAGTCTGTCATAAGTGTGCAAGGTGGAACTGTAATAGGCTCTGTAGGAGTAAAGGAATGATTTCAGTAAATCGAGAGGACAAAATCCGATTCATAAAGGATGGACTGAGTAAAGAGTCATTGGATAATATTATTCAGACTCTTGAGACGCATCCTAGCGGAGATGTTCATGTTGTTCTTCTTGATTTAATGAACTTATTCCATACAGAAAAGGAATGCTACAGTCTTGGGGATCTGACTGTAAAAGACCCTGTTTGCCAGTTTATAAGAAAATTGGATGGGAAGCAAATCCTCGGCTCATAGAAGCCGTTTAAGCCGTTACTGAACGAAAAATCAGAGGAAGATGTGAGCCACAATCACAACTACTGTACATATGTTTGTCTGCTTTACGTTTCCTTTATCTTTTTATCTTTACAACTGCTTTTTAACTTTTCGTACATTTATCTTCTTTTTAAGTTTACCTTTTCAGCATCTTTTTGACTTTCTTTACATTCCGTATTTTACTTTGTTCAGGCCATTATTACACTTGTCAGTTTTGTACAGTATTTTTTTGATATTATCTGATTTGCGTGATCTCTTTGTTTCTGCTTTTGTATTATAAGAATGCATTTCAGCAATCACACTTTGTAAAATGTCTGAGAGCGAGAGTAAAGAGGAGGAAGAGGTCGAAAAACCATCAAAATGTGGACTTAAATCTATCTGTGTTTTTGGTGAATCTTTTGCTGAAAAGAATGTAGAATTTCTGCTAGCAGCAACTAAACTTGGTCATGCATTAGCTGCTAGAAAGATTGCCTGTGTGTATGGAGGAGGGCTTCATAGCTTAAAAGGAAGTGCAGCAATTTCTGCCAACACTGGAGGAAGCAAAATACTGAGTATCCTTGTGAATGGTTTAGATGATAAGAAATACGCCATCGGTAAAACAGTAAAGGTTTCAAACTTGCCTCAACGTATAGGATGCATGCTTTACACTGCTCAAGCCTTTATTGCTTTACCTGGTGGTTTAGAAGCATTAGATGGAATTTCCAGCATTGCATATTGGATTAACTTGAACTTTCATCAGAAGCCAGTAGGTTTATTGAATGTTAATGGTTTTTATGATAGTTTGCTGTCTTTTTTAGATCAAGCTGTGGAACAGGGATTCATACCCCAAGCGACTCGTCGTGCCATAATGTCTGCCTCAACTGCTGATCAGCTGATTGACCAATTGCAAAGCTATACACCTAAACCAGATCCATCAGTGAAAAAGAAAGATTGGCAATCTCCAACCAGCAGTCAGAAGCATGAGCCCGACACTACTCTCCGGTTGTAACTTTCTTTACTCTTGGTTTTACTCCCAAAATTTCTTTTATGTGTGCGTTGTTTATGCATTTCCTTTTAATAAGTCCTTTTTGCTACTCTGTTGAAGACATTGGGGACAATGTCTACATTAAGTGTGGGGGGGATTAAAAAAAAAAAATGTTTTTATGTTCGTAGGTTTTTTTGGTAGTAGAACCATGAGATTCATTATAAAAAAGGGGGGATGGCCGAGTAAAGAGCTTTTTACTCTTGATACGCATCCTAAAAAAAAAATTATTAAAAAAAAATATATATATATATATATATTTTCCTGCTTATTAGGTTCTTTTCAATAATTTTAAAAGATTTCATAGCATGATTGAACAACTTTCTTACTTCCTAGGATTGATAGATTTTGCAATGGATTTTGAGTTGGATTGAGTTGGAAACCTCTAACCGTGAGATTTTGAGCCTATTTGTTGAATCAATATTATATTTCTTGCGTGTGATATTCACCTGTTAAGTTGTCACTCTAGAACTTGCATGAAATCTGGTTGAGATTACAATTTACATGCATACTCAGATATGATAAAGGCATTTTTTTTCCTCAGTTTGAACTAAATAGCCAACCCTGCAGTTTTACCATTGATAAACCCCTTTGAGCCTGATTAACCGTTTCTTTACTTTAACCTATTAATATGTCATTTAATGAAATATCAATTGTCTTTACTTAACCCTAGGGATTAGTAGAGCATTTGAATTTTTGAAAAATGGGTTTTTGACAAAGTGTGGGTGAATATGTATTATTAACTTCAAAGTTGCAAGGGTTTTTATTCAAAAAAAAAAAAAAGAAAAAAGAAAAAAAAAGAGAAAAACTAAATAAAAAAAAAAGAAAAAAAAAAGAAAAAGAGAGAAATTGATGAGAATCGTGGGCTGCTATGTTAAGATAAAATTATTTAGAGATTACCCATGTTTTAATTGCTCTATTAATTTCTCTCCTTACTTCAGCCTTTCATATCCCTGTTTTATCTTTCCTTTACCTTGGCCTCATTACAACCCTTAATAAGACCTTTTGATTTGAAGTGTGCATGTAAATCAGGTAGTGGAGATTGAGAATTTATGCAAGCCTATGGTAGTGCAATCTTTAATAGGATGAATTTGAGTGAAACACTTGCCAATAAACATTTGAGAGAGGAAGAGTTCCAGTGATTATATCAATCTGATTCAATCCTTCTCAAATGAAGTTGCAATTTCTTTTTGATTTTATATGTCAAGATTTGTTGATTCATGAATGCTATGATATCTTTGTACTTTAATTATCTTTCTTATGTTTTTCTAACTATCTCATGGGTAGATTAGTACTAACATTAGCATTAGTATTATTTTTCTTTTATTTTGTGTTTGTCCGAGGACGTCCAACAGCTAAGTGTGGGGGAATTTGATACGTAAAATATTTACATATTTATTTTCCCTTGTATGATGCATTTTTGGATGTTATCTTGTTAAATTAAATAAATTTAGTTGCATTTTGTGAATGGATCTTGAATTTGAGATGAAAACAAATATTTTAGATAATACTGTAATCCGATACTGTTTCAGGTTTTAGGCCATATCTGGAGTTCTGGATGTCCGATTGGGCTGTTCTTTATATGGATGGAAAGCTAAGAAGAAGCCCTAAAACTTTCATGTTTTAAGAAAAGCCCAGTTCGGGACCTAAGGATCTCAAATTCTGCTTGGAAGATGAAACAGTGATTCTGACGGAATCTGACATATGGCTACTAATCTAATCACAACTTGAGCTAGATATGTCCAAATTAGGAGTTCTTTATATGCAAATTGAAGAAAAGATCCAGCCCTACAACTCCTATGTTGACATAAAGATGTAAATCAGCCATTTCGGTGGTCAAAAGTTGCCAACAAAGTGAAACAAATTGTGCTGCGAAAATAAAAAATGTTGGCTGCGTGTGATTGGTAGCAACTTGTCAAATTGGATGGCTTGCAGCTGGTTTATTTACCTATAAATAGGTGGAAGTAGAGAGCATTCAGGAATCCAAGCATTGAATCATTCATTCATGCATCTTAGATAGTAGTTTAGTTTATGCAATTTTTAGTTCTTGTTTGCCTCCTACATGGAAGGCTAGGTTCTCCTCCTACATGGATGGTTCTACCTCCTAATGGATGGATAGTATTTCTATTTTCATGCATTTGTAATTATAATTTTGTGTTCATGAATGTGATGATGTTTTTATTCTAAGTTTGTGTTTAATTTCATTATGTTCTAATTTTTCATCTTCCTAGGGTGATGACATAACTTGATAATAACGGATTGAATTCTAATCTATTGAAACTAATTTCGTTTTTATTTCCTAGATTGAGTTTTAATTATTGCTCTTAATGCTTTCAATTGATTGGCCACCTTTTGAATGAACTCAATATGCGTGTTGAGACCGGAAGGAGATACATGTGTGTGGAACCTATGATTAAAACCGTAAATTACATATGAAATAGGAATATATTCATATGGTTTATGTAGTCTTAATGAGTTCCATAAATCCTAATGCATGATTAGTTGTTGCAGTTCACATAGGAATATAGTGAATTCCAATTAATTATAGAACTACTTGACCTTGGAAGAGGCTAGTAATTAATTTAGGGAAACTCGACTATCAATTAAGGGAATTAAAATTGGATTAGTGTAGATAGATGATTCAATCCAAAGTTGTTAAGTGAAGTCTGATCCCTAGGTCTTTTATTCATATTATCTTTACTCCACTGCATTCATATTTACTTTAAATATTTTCTGCATACATCTTTATTTTAATTGCTTTAAATCCAACTTATCGATTTGCCAAATAGTATTAGGATTATTAATTTTGGTACTTAGTGAAACAATCCTCGTGGGAACGATACTCACTCATCACTTTATTACTTGTTTACGACAGTGTACACTTGCACTAATTGATAAACCATTTCACACGTAACAGAGAGCAATGGTGATTATTTTACATAAGTTTTAGCTTTGACAAATTGAATGAAGGCCAACAAAGATAACATTAAAGATCTTTCCATTATAATTTTTTTTAAAACTATAACAACAAGATTTGGTTATATTGTAGTAGTAATTGAGGAGTGGAAGGATTAGCCAACATGACAATGGATGATTTGCAAAGTTCTCTGGAAGTTCACAAGCAAAAAATCAATGAAAGGAATCCTGAAAAATTAGTAAAGTAGGCATTTCAAACTTATGTTCATAGTAAATAAGAAAAAGAATCTGAAAGATCACAAAATGGATGAAGGTGAAAAAGAAGAAACAAATCATGAAAAATCTTAAAAGGCTTTAATAAGTAAAATGATCATCAAGGTGAAAGAGAAGAAAAAAATCATGAAAGATTAAGGATGGAGGGGGAAAATTAAAGATAAAGGAAATGACAAAGCACTGAGATTTAATAAGTCCCATATTAAATGTTATAAATGCCATAAATATGGTAACTTTTCTAATTAGTGTAGACCTAAGAAGATAATTGTTTAAGTTGAAGAAACAACTGGATTTGTGCAAGAGAATAAAGATAATGATTGATGAGAAAAATATTTACTATTTTATTTTTCCCTATTTTATGTATCATAGGTTTTACATGTGCTTAATTTTATAGAATAAGCCTTGTTTTATAATTTTGGATTGATTTTACATGTTTGTGAATTTATCCGATAAATACTGGATTTTGATACTGTTTCTATTTTTCAATCATATCATAGGTTCCGGATGTCGGATTGAGAAAAACTTTATATTGATGCAAAGTTAAAAGAGAGATCTACAACTTTTATGTTTTGATCAAAACTCAATTCAGACTCCTTCAAGCCTTTACTTAGCCGATAATCTAATGTCATGTTTTTATCCTAGTTGAACCCATTTTTGTATTTTGGCCATATTTGGAGCTATAGTGGTCTAATTAACCTAAAACTAATGCCTAAATTCTCAAAAGACATAGGCCTACAACTTTCATGTTATGGATCTTTCATATTTCATCGATTTCATAGACTTATTCTGCTTGGAAGACAAGCTTGAGGGAATTTACTGATTTGTCTGATGGAATTAATTAACTTGTAAAATAATCTGGACTTTTAGAAAGTAGGAAGGCTTTATTTTTGCAATCCTCATAGACTTATTCTGCTTGGAAGACAAGCTTGAGGGAATTTACTGATTCGTTTGATGGAATTAATTAACTTGTAAAATAATCTGGACTTTTAGAAAGTAGGAAGGCTTTATTTTTGTAATCCTAAGAGTCATCTAATCCTAGTGCAATAGGGTTAATTAAGTTATATAAATAGGCAAGAGGGTTGAAGAGAATAAGACATTCAAAATTTACACAATTCAACAACCTAGTTTTCTTTCTTTTCTTGTTTTCAAACCATGGAAGGTTAAAGACTCTTAGCTGATTCAAGGATTGTAAAGCTCTTCTCTTCAAGGATTATGAGATCTTAATTAGTAATATTAATTTCTTCCTATTAATTTTCCTCTTTCTCTAATTGTTTATGCTGAATTATTGAGATTACTTGTGTTAAGTATTGATTTAGTATAATTGGCACTTAATCTTGTGATTTCTATTCTTTTGCTGTTTAAATGTAAAATTATGGTTAGTTAATCATGATTTTGCATGTTGGGGTAGAGGGTTAAGGGTTTACTTTGATGGCAACTAATTTAATTTTCTAAATTAATTAAATTCTATCTATAAGTCAATTCGATCTAGTTTCAAGATTATAATGGTTGTTTATTTCATCTTCTAATCTTAATTGACTAAACTCTAGGTAGTTGTCTAGCATAGGATTCGTGAATTATTATAGGGGTTCCGGATAATCTAAGGTTGAAAAATCAATTGGAACAATAAAATATTTTGTGATTTAGGATTAATCCATAATAAAAGCTATCATATCATTGAATCGGTTCTCGTTGCATATTGAAATCCTTCCTTTTTATTTTTGTTTTGTTTTTACTTTGTTTTTGCTTATTTCATTACTTTTACTTTAATTTCGTGCAACCAAACCCCCATAATTATGCATAATTTTCATTGTGTATTTTATTTCACATAACATTTAGCACATTGAATTCTATTTTGTTGCATTATCATTTTGTTTGCATTAGTTTTCTTTATTTTCATTGCTTAAATAAATCAACAATTATGTATATATTGTTAGAAAATCATTTCGGAAGGATAAAATTAAAGGATCACTAGGGGTACGACCTGATTATATCACTATACAACATTATCTTTTAGCATACTAGTATTTTTAACTAATTTTAGTGCATTGCGACATGTACATCAATAATTATCTGTTATTAATGATAACCTCGACCTTTGAAAAGTCTAATTCTTAGTTTTTAAATTTTGATTATTTTAACCATGTAATAGGGAGAAAGGAGTTGTTCATTAAATTAGATAAATTTATAAGATTAAGAGTCAAATTTATTGATAGTAGCATTATTCTAGTTGAAGGAAAAAGTAGTATGTTAATCCAATAGAAGAATAATAGTCATGCATTCATCTTAAAGGTGTTGTATGTACCAATCATGAAGAATAATCTTTTGAGTTTGGGGTAATCACTACAAAAAGGCTATAATATATAGATGAAATAAAGAGAATTGGTTGTGGTTAATTAGAAAAATAGAAACATCTTAAAGACTCCTTTTTCTAAAAATAGGATTTTTAATATTGAGATTCAAAATGGCATTTATCAATGTTTAAGTATTGTTATGAAGGATTTAGCATCTTAGGTTTGGTTATTTGAACTTTAAAAATTTAGACTAAGTGGGAAGTAATAAGGATAGTGCTTAGTTTACATACAATAGATCAACTTAATAAATTCTACAAAGGATGGATGGTGGGAAAACAACATAAAGGATCATTTTAGAAGCAAACTTTAAATAAAATAAAGAAACTTCTTGAATTAGTTTATTTTGGTGTGTATGGACCAATAAGTGTCTTATGGTGGAAATAACTATTTCATTACATTTATTGATAATTTTAATCAAAAGATTTGGATTTATTTGGTCAAACACAAGTTAGAAGCTTTTAAGACCTTTACAAGGTTCAAGCAATAAGCAAAAAAACAAAGTGGAAGATCTTTAAAAATGTTAAGAACTAATGGTGGAAGTGAATATAATTCCAACAAGTTTAATAATTTTTGTGATAAAAAAGGCATTATACATGAAGTTACAACTCCATTTATATCTTAACCTAATGGAATAACAAAATAGATGAATAGAACCATATTAAACATGGTAAAGAACATATTGAAGATAAAAAACATGCTAATCAATTATTAAGGAAAAACTATTTTATGTGCTATGTACATCTTAAATAGACATCCAATTAAGAAGTTAATCAATAAAATCCTAAAAAAGATATGAACAAGTAAAAAGCTTATAGTTAGTCACTTTAGAGTATTTAAGTCTTTATGTCATGTGCATATTCCAAAAAAGAGAGGAAAAAGCTAGATAGTTGAAATAAACAAGTGGTTCTAGTAGATTATCATTTAACATGAAGTTATAAACTGATTAATTCAAAGGATTACTTATTATTAGTGGGGATATGATCATTAATGAAATCGATGCATGGAACTAGGAAAAAAAGGAGAAATATGAGGAAAAATAAAGACATGTGCTATTTAAAACTAAAGGAGAGAGTGATCTTTTAGGAAGAAGGGTGAACGATCAAGCTATGTAAGGTGAAAGATCAATCCCTAAACTTAGATGATCAGAAAAAATTAGGCAACAATCTGTTAAACTTAGAAAGCATGAATTATTCTTAGATAACCAAGTGAATGAAGAATATGATTTAGTACATCTAGCCTTATTTGCAAACTATAAACCACTAAGCTTTGAGTAAACAATTGAAAAAGTGACCTAGACTAAAGCAATAAAGGAAAAATTGAAAGATAGTAAGAAAAATTAGAAATAGGATCTTGTTGATCTTCCAAAAGATAAAAAACTAATTGATATGAAATAGGTGTGTAAACCAAAGTGAGACCAAATGTTAAGGTTGAAAAGTTCAAAGCTAGGTTAGTAGCTAAACTATTTTTATAGAAGTAAAGGATAAATTACAAAGAACTATTCTTTCTTATTGTAAGGATCGAGACAGTGGGATTGGTTATTGGAATGATAGCTTATAAAGGCTAGAAAATGCATCAGCTAGATGTAAAGTCAATACTTCTAAATGATCCTTTAGATGAAGAGCTGTATGTGTGCTAACTGCTTATATTTGTGGTAGAAAGGAGTAAGCAAAAGGTGTACAAGCTCAAAAAGGCTTTATATAGGCTTAAACAATCTCCAAAAGCATGGAAGAAGAGAATTAATCTTTTTTTCTTATTTTAAAGATCATGATTTTGAAAAATGTTCTCCTAAGTATGAGCTGTATATGAAAATAACTAATTAAAAGATCATGATGATCATATATTTATATGTAGATGATCTTCGAGTCATTAAAAGTGATCAAAAGAAGATTGAAGACTTCAAATCAATTACGAATAAAAATTTTGAAATTTCAAATTTGTGGTTACCATATTATTTCCTCGGGGTAGAGTTTAAAAGAGGTTGTTATGCATCAAAGGAAGTAGACTAATGATATTTTGAAAATATTCAATATGCTAAGTTGTAATAGTGAAAAGATCCCAATTGATCCAAGGTACAAACTGATGAAAGATCAAGATGAAAGAGCAATTAATCCTTTAGTATTTAAGCAAATTGTAGGTGGTCTGAAGTATTTATGCAACATTAGACTTGATATATACTATGAAGTAATTCTGATGAATAAGTATGTAGATAATTCTAAATATTCCTATCTATTAACAGTTGAAAGGATCTTCAAATATGTCTCTACTACCAAAGATCAAGGTCTATTATTTAATAATAACATTTATTTTAGTGGAAAAGGAATTTTAGGAAGCTTAGTGATTGGCATGGTAATCAAAATGATAGAAAGAGCACTAATGGCTATGTTTTTCAATTTTGTAACACTACTTTTTCAAAGAGTTTGAAGAAATGACCAATTATAGCACTATATTTGTGTGAAGTTGAATATATGGCAGCATCCATAGCTACATGTCCAGTTGTGTGGCTTCAAAGCTTACTTAAGCATATGCATAATAAGGTTGGAAAAGCAATAAAGATTCATGTTGACAACTAATTAGCTATAAAATTAGTTAAAAATCTAGTTTTTCATGGAAAAGGTAAGCATATAGAGATCAAATTTCCCTTTCTAAAGGATTAAGTGAACAAAAGAAAGGTGGAATTGGTTTACTACAAAATAAAAGAGCAAGCTATTGATGTTCTAATTAAACCATTGAAGATTCATAGATTTGAAAAACTTAGGAGTATGTTAGGAATGGTATCTTTAAATATTTTGGCTTAGGGGATGAGTTCTAAAATGAATAATAAAAAATTAAAAAGGAAATATTTCTAACCATATGGTTAATTAGTTAGAATGATTGGTTAGTTGTTATCATTATAAAAAAAGGTACTTGTTGCACTTTCTTTAATTATTAGTAAATTAAAAATTATTTTTGTACGAAAGAATAAATAAAGCAATTGATAAGTTTGGTTATGTTATGAATTTTAAGTGTAAAATATGAAATAAAATAAAGTTAACAAAATAAAAAATATAAGAATATGAATTTAGTGAAAATTTGATGGAAAAAAGTTATTAGAATCATGAAGTATAAAATTTTATACGGATATATGTGAATGTGTGAGTATAGAATCAGTTTAAAAGTAATTTTTTGAAAATACTCCCAAGGCACTATTTTCCTAATTTTAGCCCTAAAAATCCAATCTCCCTCACTTATGTTTGTCTCTTAAATTCTATTAACTTTCTCTAACAATCTCTTCCACCACTTTATCAATTAACTAAAAAGAGCCTTAAATTTTCTTTATTTTTTTTTATCTAATTAAGGTAAGAACATTATTTTCATAAAAAAATCCCTCTTATTTTCTTTTTAATGATGAAGAAATAGATTTATTTTATTTTGTTGGATATTCTAAACCCTACCTATAGAACTCATGAATTTTGATGTGATTAAAATTAAAAAATATTCAAACTAGCTACTTAAACCCTCTTTTGTACAAAATGAATGAATAATCTAATTAAATTTATGAATTTTATGATTATATGATGATATTGATGAAATTTTAATTATTTGCTATTTTTCTTGAAATATATTTAATTTGATGTGGTAGAGTAATATATGATGAAGATAAATAATATGAGATATAAAATAAGTGTATTAATAATTGTATCAAGATTTGGTTTGTAATACATATGTTTGGAGGCATTTATAATTGGTTAAATAGTAAAATTTTTGCAAAAAAAATTATTATTTTTGTTGGTGTGTGTCCTAAGAGTCAATCATAGAGATGATTGCAATATTTGTTTCATTTTGCTAATATAATTATTATATTTTATTTTATTTTGTGCAAATTATAACTTAAATATAATAATTATCCTTGGAATAGTTTTGCTATTCCTAAAATACTCCTAGTCAAGTATTATTATGAAAAGAATAGTAATAATATATCGAGACTAATATGTATAGTGACTGATGATTATGAATCATGGATATATGATATCAAGTTAATACATGAGTACAGTATTAGTAAATAATGTATTACACTAACCCATTGTAAGAATATTGCATGGATAAACATGTCATTAGTTATTCTCATATAACTACAAATGCACATAGTCCTTTGACCTGAAGTTACTACAGTTCCCTACATGAGGAGTTACTTACTTTGATGTCATCCTATGTTACCTTTAATCGGGATAATGAGTAAGGCGTTGATTGGGTGTGTCACGAATCATGCAGAGGGAAGTAAGTGATGTAAATGGAATTTTGTTACTTTTATATAAAAGAAAAATATCCTTGGGCCCTTTGATTGAGTGAGACTTAGAAATGCATGGCCATGCTTAATTGGATCAATATGTGATATTGATCATTTTTTTTAAATCTACTCAATAGTAAGAAATATAAATTGAACATTGACGAGGATGACACACTCCATGACTTCAGTTCGATTTAGATATTATTACAAAAGGGATTATGATGCAAAATGTTGATCACATATTAGGTGGATGTTGAATCACAAACATTCTTACTACTTGAGTGACAGTGATGTATTGCTAAATACCGCTCACTGTCTATAGCCTAAAGATGAGTCATTGTCAACGTAATAAGAACCTATAGGGTCACACAAAAGGAGTAGGAATGAGACAATAATTAATTAAATTTTAGTTAGACTAAAACTTAATTAATTTGACTTATTTTCGTGCATACATATATTATTAAGATAATAATATATTTATTTACGTAATATATATATGATATATATTATGTGATATTATTTGATATTAAAATAATATCAAATAATTATGTTATTAGATATTAGATAATTATATTATGAGAAAATATCATTTTCTAATATATAAGATAATTATATGCCAATTCTTAATATTAGATAATTATATTATCAGATAATATTATTAATTAATATTAGATAATTAATAAATAAGTCTTATCTCTCTTCACTCTCTCTTTGATAAGGATAAGATAATAATTATTTAGTGTGATTAGGATTTTTTGAAGCATAATTCTAGTAGGACTAGGATTATGATATGCCTTAGTTCTATAAAAGGACTTGAAAGGCAGCACATTATTAATGTATATTGGCTTCAATCAAACCCTAAATCACTCTAGAAAACGCCTAATCCAATCTAGTGAGAGAGAGAAGAATCCTAGCAGCTTTAGGATTTTTTGAAGCATAATCCTAGTAGGACTAGGATTGTGATATGCCTTAATTCTATATAAGGACTTGAAAGGCAACACATTATTAATGTACATTAGCTTTAATCAAACCCTAAATCACTCTAGAAAATGCCTAATCCAATCCTAGTGAGAGAGAGAAGAATCCTAGCAGCTTTGTGGAGGAGAGAAGTCATTGTTCACTTCATGTGGATACCATAGAGATGTTGCACCTTTCGATCGGTGTTTGATTCATCTCGGTCTCTCAAGGATTCGTTCAGAAAGACTACGAGCACAAATAAGGTAAAACCCTAACACTGGTTTATGACTTTTGCATGGATCCTAGGAAGGATTTGGATTAAAATTTTAAAATTTCGTTGCGTATGTTAATCCGAAACCCAACAATTTTTATATGTGAATTAAGTGCATAATTGATTCTCATGGTCTAGAGGTTTAGGGTTTAGCTAGGCATAAGAATCAAGTGTGTAATTAATTCTTTTTGTTTAGACACAAGTTTATGACAGGTGAATCGATTGTACATTTAATTCACCATTTCTAGAATTTTATGCCGAATTTAAAAGGCTATAATTTTTTCATATTATGCCCATTTTAAGTGAATGATCTATTATTGGAAAGCTAATTGAGTATACTTTCAAATTGAATTAGTTTCAAATCAATATCTTATATGTATATTAGGATATCATTAAAATAGTAGGTAGAGGTCAAAAACATAAAATTTAAAAAAAAATGAACTTTTTATGTCTATTTTCTAAATGGCATAAGACTTTCAAATCTTAACCAATTTAGGTAAATAACTATTTTATGTAAAGTTAATTGAGTTTACTTTCATATGAAATAAGTTTCTTAAATAATATATTCATAAATTTTAAATTATCCATGAAATATCATTCAAAAGTCATAATTATGGTGAGCATATAGTATACTATACCTAACCTATGTTATATTTTCATGATTTGCAATGGCCTTACATGGAGTGTTTGGCCTTTAAACATCAAAGGTAGAGTGGTTTATGATAATCATAAGATATATACATGATTGAGTAATCATGAAATGAGAAAATAAATGTTATATAATATTATGTGTATTGTAACAAACTTATTGCATTAATCTTAGGCCATAAATGTGTATGTTGAGTGAATATGGTGGCCATGCAAGAGAGCATGGTGATGTTGTTATGTGTATATATTGTTATGCACTTTGATACTGCCCCTTAATGATTCACTAGTTGCTTCGTGTTGAAATTGCATTATAAATGTGATATGTAGAGCTTGAGCTCTAATGCATATATTATACTATGAATTATGCTAAGAATGGCATTGGAACTATGAAATGTGATAAGACAATGATGTAAATACTAGATGATAAATTTTCAATAATAAGGTGAGTAAGGTATAAAGTTGTTCAGGAAGAATAAAGATAAAAATATATGGGTAGGGTATAAGGTTAATTTGAGAGTCAAAAGATGGATGGATATATTTTTTTCTATTCTTATTGTTCTAAATAAGATGTGACCTTAAGTCATGAGTATTTTTATATGACACATTGAAAATGAAATAGTTATGTTTTAATCTTAAAATTATTGGCTTTTGGTCGCTAATATGTTTAAATGTGATATGAATTATCAAAGGCGGATAGTTTGATAGATAAACTATTATAAGTTGTTGTTGTTTTTATAGATTATTTAGTCACCAAGTCTTTGACTCACTTGTCCATGATTTATTTTACAAATTCCTAAATTAAGCCTCCATATCTACTTCCCTAGAGCTAGATTGCAAGAAAGCTCATTGATAGTAGTACAGTAATATGAAATCTTGTACATCGTATGTTTTGAGCCTGATTTTATCATAGACTTAGGTAGAAGAAATATTTAAATTGACTTCTCATAAGTTAGTTAAATTAACTCATCCTAATTTTGAAAGAATTATAAGAATATCTAACTTTTTCATCTTTTGTAGAACCTTTAATGATTTCCAATAAATGTTCTCTTTCTAAAGTATTATTATTTTTCTATATGCATTATACTTATTGGATAGGAACAAGCTAGATAACTAGGAATAGGATGTTGAAAATTGAAAAGTGAATTCCATGCCGATCACAATCAAGTTAAGGTTGTAATAATACTCTTATAGTATTGAGAGATTAGTGTAATTAAGAAACCAACTCAAAAGATAGAGTATTTAGAAGTGTGTACAATGCTATGAGATCAATGTGTATGAGATTTTGTAAAAAAAAAAAGAGTGTGTAAAGTGAATGATTAGCTTGAAAGATCATTATGTAGTTAAATGTGAGAAGATTAATTAAATAATCAAGTGTAGGGATTAGTTTTTCTATTCTTCTCAGTCTTCTTCTTTAATCTTTGTTTTGCATTTTAGTGTTCTCTATTTCTAACATATATAGTATCAAATCAACAGTAAAATAAGTGGAATATTTTACAATTTAAATTTAGCTTACTTATTATAAGAGCTAAAATATTTAATTCATATATTATTGTTCTTACTCTAGTAAGAGTTAAGTTAAAGTTGAGATATCTTAAAAGCTATCTAGACTTATTTTTACTCTTACTAAACTATATTCTCATAATGTGTTTAGTTAGATGGAATGAAATGTAAATAAGAGAGGGAATGGTTAAAAAATGTATTTGGTAGACACTATGGAATAGGAATCCTTATTCCTTAAGAAAAGTTTATTCTATTAAATGATATAACATCCATTCTATAACAAAAGTGATGGAATGACTTATTCTATCATTTTTGGATTGAATTTATAACTATATTTTCGTTATTAAATTTTCAAAATTTCAAAACTATCACTTTTAATTATAAATCCTATTTGATCTTTTTCTATTACTATACGTGTGAAAACATTTCAAACTAAAAATATTTCAAAATTTTTGCTAAACATATTGGATTTGAATTTTTTTAACAATATACAATACTAATGAATATAATATACACTTCAAGTCATCTATATTTTCTTTTAACAACCTATAATTTTTTTTAATAGTGTACAATATAAATGAGTATAACAAATTTATTAAGATTGTCTTTGAATTTAAAGCATATGCTTTAAATCAAATCAATTTAGAAAAAGTGCTATTATGTATTCATCTATAATATATTTTTTAATTGAATATAATATAATTATTAATTCAATTTATTTTAATCATTTAACATATTTAAGTTAATCAATTTAATATAAATTATCTATATGTTCAAATATATAAAAAAGCTATAAATAAATAAAAATAACAGTATCATCTTTTATATAAAAATGCATTGATTTTTATACTTTTTTAATATTTAATGGTATTGTTATTATTAATATTTTTTTTACATTCACTTCCAATAAAATTTTGTTGTATTATATGTAATTATGCCATAAGAAAATGGGTTTTTTACGGCGGTTACTCCATGCGCCGCTAAATGCAAGAGTTTAAATTGGCCCTTTGCAACACATAATGGCAGTTTATTGACGGTAGTCAAGAATTGCGGCTAAATGCTTATCATTTAGCACATCCAACTTTTTGGTTTCGCATGAAAGGCAAAGTAATAAAATATTACATTTCTCACTATTCAGCCTTCGTGCACGCAATAAAAGGGATATACTAAAAATACAAAATGCACAGCATATGAAACATAAAATAGCAATAAAAAGGACATACTGAAAATCGCAAAACCTAAAATTGCAAGCCAGCGTCTCAGGGTTTCGCAAGCTTGCACTTGTTTTGCATAATTTAGGTTAGCTCTTCTCCAATTTCCCTTTTGTCTTCCTCTAAATTCGGTCCTTGTTTCATGTGATTTATGCAATTCTTCATGTTTTGTTTAATTTTGTCTTTACAAGTTTGATTTCATCTTTATCAATCTGTGTTTGTTCTGTTCCAATGTTACTGCATTATTTCCAATTCCTGACATTAACTTCTTTGAATGTTACTGCAGTGTGTTGATTCATCCACTTTGCCTACAATAACTTCTTCAACTAGCTTCTGTAGTGAGGTTAGTCTTCAATTTGTTGTTAAGGTTAGCTTTTATATTGATCTATTTGACTTTGCATATGTGACTATGATTGTGATTTTTGTACTTTGTTGTTCTCAATCATGATTAGATTTAGTCATAAATGATAGAATATAAAAAATTTGGTCAAGCAATGTGCAAAATAAAAATTTTCTAATATTTCACTTAAAGGGATTAAACGAGACTACTTCTAATATGAAGTGATCAAAATTGTAATTAATCTTAACCTTGTAATTAAATAAAATTTCTCAAGGCTAAATTGCCAAAACCAGCAGAAACTATAGCTGTATGTCAATGTAGCTATATCCAGGTTAGCAGAAACTTTTGAATTCTTCTAATACCTTACCTTGATTATATCTCTTCTCCTTTATGGGATTTTAAGTCATGTTTTAAGTCCATTTCAGTAGTCCGCCACCACCAACGTTTGTCAATTAAGCAAACATGTAAACTACATGTATATATATTCACTGGTTTGAATTAGTTCTTTTTTTAGCATTTACTTATTAGAAAATGCTTGACAATTTCTCGTAAATAGGAGGGTTCTTGGTCATGCGAGGGTTCTTGGATTTTTTTTTAGCATTTGCTTATTAGAAAATGCAGGGGAATATGATGAATTTTAAGGGGAATTAAATTTTATAGTTACAATTTCCCCTATTTTCTTTATCAAGGAAATAGCCTAGCAGACATATCAATCCTCCAGTGAGATAGCCATATGACAACAAATCTTTAAAATCCTTAACTTTCTATATATCATCTTGCACATTCATTGTCCTTTATGTTAAGTTGTTCCAAATAACTGATTAACTTCATTTGTAATCCATAGTCTATGAGAGTGATTATAATGTTGCTTAAGTAGATTTTATTGTTCAAACATAAAGGACAAATTATGCTATCTAGTATTTGATGGCCAACATACATACATGCAAGGAAATGCATCATAAGTCATTCACTTCACTCAGATGATCATTCCTAAAATGTCCTTTATTTTCCCTATTAAGTAATCCATCCTGTCATTTGTTTCGACTTTGACATATCAAACCTACATGACAACCTTATAGTTTATGTTCTTCAGCTAACTCCAAGCAAAAATTTAAAAGAGTTGTGAACTATTACTATTGAAACTTTGTTAGTATTTATAGTGCTTCCAAAAAATACATACATACAAAACATACATATCAATTTATAACTCTAATCTACTAGACAGGCTATAGCTTAAACAAATCTGGATCTTCTCTTCTTAGTTTGGTGACTTTGAGAGGAGCATACGTACATAAACTATTCTAAGGGATAGAATTCTAAGTTACACGAAAAATGAAAATTTTAGCCTACCTCTTGTAAAATTATAAAACTAAAGGAGAAGATCAAATCCCCATTTACATGATTTTGGAGAACTTTGGCTTAGTTTTTCCAAGTACCCTTTCCATTTTTCAATAGGGCCGACATAGCAGTTCATTCCAAGTGTTTAGTAGTCCAGGCAAGCACCAATGGTTGCAATCCTAATACAACTTGGCCAAGTTCCTTTTTACTTCTATCTTCTATTGCATCTTATTTAATTGTGACCTAAATGAACATGGAAAACAAGACAACAAATGAATGCACAAATTAACTTCAATATTTTTTAACACAATTGACCAAATAAAGACATGGAATCAAATAAGATTAAATGGCATCAAATGGACTTGACAACTAAACAAATAATAACAAGACAAACCAAACATGGCAAATTTGGAAGATTGAATGATGCAAGGAAATTAAATACACCACTAGAAACAATTAAACAACCGACAAAAAATAAACCAAGTAAAGATGAAATAGCAAATTGGACATAAATAGAATTGAAATTAAGACAATCGCAATTATGAAAAACCAAATAGAATAGTAACAAAGTAGAACAAAATTGAAATAGAAATAGTATCAAATTGAAAATGAAATTCAAATATAAAAATAAGATGCCTTACTTTGAATATCAAATAATAAGAATCTGTGCTAGATTATCTCAAAATTTAATAGATCAAATTGGAAAACAAAATGATAGTCATGCCGCGCTATAACATATTTCATCTTTCACTTTATTCTACTACATTTTTTACCCTTTTTTTTATCGGCAAAATTTTTTTATTGAGTTATTTATGTAATAATACATATAACTTAAAATCAAACTTAAAATTTTGTATTAAGGTTATTACTTCTAATAATATTTTTAAATACAACTCTGAAAATATTGAAATATTTTTTACATATAAAATATTGTAAGGAGAACTATGATTATTTTAACCTTATTTTCCTTTGCTATATCTCATCATTTGATTCCTAATTTTAAATGGATCAGTGATTTAATATTATATTTTATTTTTAATTTTAATTTTTTAATATCATAAAAGAATTGTACATGTAAAAGAGAAAAGTGCTCAAGATATAGGGAATAAAGTAAAAAATGAAATATTTTTTAATGTTATTTTGTAGAAGAATTAATTTTAAATATAATAATATAACTAAAGTTTAATAGGGCTCAGTACTACATAACAAGTTTTACTTTTTAATTTGAACATCTTTTGTTGTGTTTTTTTTACACAAGAAAAATTATTTGTTATATTTTATAGAATAAAGCTAATTCATATTTAAAGTAAATCATCTTAAGATGAGTTTTCCTCTCTCATTTTCTTTCTTGTTTGTGTGATGAAATCTTATAGCTCATCTTACAATAGTGACGGATAAATCTTGGATTAACTTACCCTACAACACCTTTGAATACATTAATGGACTAAAGCAATTTCTGGATTTTGCAATTGCAAATAAGTTTGTTTGAGGGAGAATAAAATGTCCTTGTCGTACTTGTTTGTTTAGATTTTGTTCACAAAAGAAGTGTTTGATCACTTGCTTCTCAAACAATTTCCTCCATGTTATACTAAGTAGGTTTTCTTATGGGGAGTTAGTAGTAGGGGAGACTTCCGATGGTGGGCATAATGTGAATAAGCCTAGTACTTCCTAATCCAATGAAGATCCTATTCTAAACATGATCAATAATGCATTTGGAATACCACCACACCATGTAAGACATCCCAACAACCAAATGTTGGAGAAAAAGTATTAAATGAATGGCTAAATGAATAAAGTAAAGATATTATAGAGTTATTTAGGGATGGAAAATTGAGAATTATAAGAAGGATGTACTAAACACATAAAACTTTCTTTTCTTGTAAGCTTATATCACATAAAATGTTTGTGTGGGATTAGTGATATGACAATAGACATGATTGTTGAGTTGTTAAGTAATGCATTTAGTCATGCAAAGATTCCTAAATCATTATATGAGATGAAGAAAATCATTAAGAAGCTTGGTCTCAATTATATTAAAATAGATGCATGTCCAAATGATTGTATGCTTTATTGGAAAAAGGATGCGAGTAAAGAATCATATGATAGATGTCATGCTTCAAGATGGAAACTAATGGGCAAAGGTGATGAAAAGGACACATCTAGTAGTATGAAGAAAAAAAGGATGATTCTTGAAAAAGTTTTACGTTACTTTCCATTCCAATCATGTTTGCGGAGATTATTCATGTCATCTAAGACTGTTAAGCTAATGAGGTGGCGTGTTATGGATGGTAATGAAGATGGGTTAATAAGGCATCCAAGGGACTCTAAAGCATAGAAGATGTTTAATTCAACCCATATTGATTTTACTTTTAATCTTAGAATGTACACCTTAGATTGACTAGTGATAGTTTCAAACCCTTTAGAAATTTGAGCACTAATTATAACATATGGCTACTTATTTTAATCCCCTATAACTTGCCTCTATGAATTTGTACGAAGCAACCCTCCTTCATGCTCTTAATTGTCATTCCTGGAAAAAAAAATGGAAATGACATAGATGTCTATCTTCAATCTCTTATCAAGGAATTAAAGGAGTTATACGATAATGGTGTTGAAACATTTAATGTATTCATAAATCAAACTTTCAAAATATGTGCAGCTTTGATGTGGGACCATTAGTGATTTTCCTAGACTTGGTAACAGGCATGCCCCACTTGTAACTTTGATTTTGAGCCTTAACATTTACTATATAGTAAGAAATCATGTTTTATAGGTCATCAGCATTTTTTGCCTTAAAACTATAGATTTAGGTTTAATAAATCTTAATTTGATGGAAACACAAAGTTAAGAAACCTACCAAAAAATATTATTTGGCCTTAAAATTTTGGAACAATTAGTGGATATTGATGTTTAATTTGGGAAGGATCCAAATTTTGTAGAATGTGGGAAAAAGACCTCACTGAAAATTAATAGAGGGAAGTGGAACATAACAATGGAAGAAAGAAAAGCATATTTTTTCTAACTTCCATATCAAAAGTTCAATTTGTTGCATCACAATCTTGATGTAATGCACATTGAGAAAAAATATATATGACTATGTGATTCACACATCGCTTAATTAACAAAATAAGGCCAAAGACCATCTCAATGCTTACAAAAACTTAAATGAATATACATCGTGATCTTTTAGGTTAATGACAATAGAAAGTTACCTAACTCTATTTTCTTCACAAATGCTCAAAAGGATGTTTTTCTTAGTCAATTCAAGAATAGCTAGTGCTTGATGGATATTCTAGTAATATTTCAAGATGTGTCGATTGAAAAATCATAAACTCTTTGGATTGAAAAGTCATGATTCACACATTCTCATGGGTAATTACTACCATTATTTATGAAATATACTACCAAATAAAATTAATTTAGTTTGATTGAGCTGTGTTCATTTTTTAGAAAATATGTGGCACAACTTTAGATCTAATTACGCTTGATAAGTTACAAGATCAAATCGTACTCACACTTTGTCATATGGAGATATATTTCCTCCATCATTCTTTATTATAATGGTTCTTCTAGTTGTTCATTTAGTTGATGAAGTGAAATGTAAAGGGTTTGTGCATTATCATTAGATGTATATTATGGAGAGGTATATGAACTTGTTTTCATTTATTTTTTTAACTATCTTTCTTCCTTTCTCACCTAATTACTATATCTTTTGTTTTCTCCATGATAGGTACTTAGGTTATTTAAAATCCTATGTTGAGAAAGGAGCTCAACCAGAAGGATCTATAGTTGAGTGCTACATAATTGAAAAATGTCTTACCTTTAGTTTTAGATATTTGGATGGGATTGAGACTCGATTCAATTAAGTTAGACATGTTGATAACAATTATGACTAAAATAACTCTGGTCAAGAAAATACCATTTTCCTAATAGTTAGTTAATTAATTGGAAAAGTATTAACTTTCATACCATTATATTTGGAATTAACATAAGCACGCACACACACACACACACACACACACACACACACACATATATATA